>JAXRKP010001818.1:42500-90326 GCA_037039925.1 Doris montereyensis
CGTTTGACATGTAACCCACATCTGCAGTAAATCTCAAATCTCAGTATAACGTTCAATCTTAACCCCACCCCACCTAAATACAGTAATATCTATCTTAGTATAACGTTCAACTGTCCAACCTAAATGCAGTAATCTCAATCTCAGTGTAATGTTCAACATGTCCAAACTAAATGCAGTAATCTCAATCTCAGTATAATGTTCAACATGTCCCCCTAAATATGCCATATTCTCAATCTCAGTGTATAATGTTCAACATGTCCAACCTAAATACAGTAATCTCAATCTCAGTATAATGTTCAACATGTCCCCCATATATGCACCGTATTATCAATCTCAGTGTACTGTTCAACATGTGCAACCTAAATGCAGTAATCTCAATCTCAGTATAATGTTCAACATGTCCCTCATATATGCCTTATTCTCAATCTCAGTGTAATGTTCAACCTGTCCAACTTAAATAAATAAATCTCAGCCTCAGTGTGCTGTTCGACATGTCTAATATATGCCGTAATCTCCAATCTCAGTATAATGTTCAACTTGTCCAACCTAAATGCAGTAATCTCAATCTCAGTATAATGTTCAACCTGTCCAACCTAAATGCAGTAATCTCAAGCACTAACTATAACGTTCAACATGTCCACCTTAAATGCAGTAATCTCAATCTCAGTGTACTGTTCAACCTGTCAACCTAAATGCAATAATCTCAATCTCGGTATAATGTTCAAAATGTCACTCTATATGCCGTATTCTCAATATCAACATAATGTTCAACCTGTCAACCTAAACGGTAATCTCAATCTCGGTGTGCTGTTCAACATGTCCACCATATATGCAGTATTTCAATCTCGGTGTAATGTTCAACTTGTCCACCATATATGCAGTAATCTCTATCTGACTATAACGTTCAACCTGTCCACCATATATACAGTAATCTCAATCTCAGTGTAATGTTCAACTTGTCCACTATATATGCAGTAATCTCTATCTCACTATAACGTTCCATGTCCACCATATATGCAGTAATCTCCAATCTCGGTGTAATTTTCAACTAGCCCACCATATATGCAGTAATCTCAATCTCAATGCAATGTTCAACCGTCACCATATATGCAGTAATCTCAATGTCAGTGTAATATTCAATCTGTCCATCATATTTGCAGTAATCTTAATGTCAGTGTAATATTCAACCTGTCCCCCATATGTGCAGTAATCTCCAATCTCGGTGTAATGTTTAACATGTCCAACCTAAATGCAGTAATCTCAATCTCAGTATAATGTTCAACATGTCCCTCATATATACGTGTTCTCAATCTCAGTGTAAGTCAGGAAATCTCAGGACATATATGCAGTAATTTTAATCTCAGTGTAATGTTCAACATGTCCGCCATATATGCAGTAATCTCTAATCTCAGTGTAATGTTCACCTGTCCGCCATATATGTAGTAATCTCAATCTCAGTGTAATGTTCAACATGTCCGCCCATATATGCAGTAATCTCAATCTCGGTGTAATGTTCAACATGTCCACCATATAAGCAGTAATCTCAATCTCGGTGTAACGTTCAACCTGTCTTCTATATATGCAGTAATTTCAATCTCAGTGTAATGTTCCAACATGTCCCCACATACAGTAATTTCAACCTCAGTGTAGTGTTCAACATGTGCCCCACATACACAGTAATTTTCACCTCAGTCTACAGTTCAACCGTCCGCCTTGAAGTTTGGCCTTGAGGCCAGTCTGACACGGCGTCAATGCAAGCGTGTCGACGTGTTCACACACACACAGGCCGCGCTCCAAGACAAATGACGTCTACTAGTACTAGCCAAGGAGGAGCTGGGGCAAGTTTAGGACTTTGTTGAGGAAAAAATTAAGAAAGGAAAAAAGCCAGGGGAGATTATGGCTCTAATGTAGGAATAGATATCCTATTAATTGGATCAAACATTCGGTGGACTGTTCTTAGTTTATAGGACTTCTCTGCAAATGGATACACTTATATCAGTATTATTATAATCATTATTATTATGACTATTATTATTCCTAATGTTATCATTTTTATTATTATTATTATTATTATTATTATTATTATTATTATTATTATTATTATTATTATTATTATTATAATTATTATTATTATCATTATTATTATTATTATTATTATTATTATTATTATTATTATTATTATTATTATTATTATAATCATTGTTATTATATTATTATTATTATTACTATTTTTAAAAAATTATTATTATATTATTATTGTATTATTATTATCATTATCACATAATTTGGTACTACTATTATTTTTGTTTTCTTAATATTGTTGTTATTATTATTATTATTATTTTTATTATTATTATTATTATTATTATTATTATTATTATTATTATTATTATTATTATTATTATTATTATTATTATTATTATTATTATCATTATTATTATTATTATTATTATTATTATCATTATTATTATTATTATTATTATTATTATTATTATTATTATTATTATTATTATTATTATTATTATTATTAGAACTACATTGAATTATTATTATTATTATTATTATTATTATTATTATTATTATTATTATTATTATTATTATTATTATTATCCTCATCATTATTATTAATATTACTATAAGTCTTTTAACAGAAACTGAACATAATTTAGATCTAGATCTAAAATTTGAATCTGGATTAAAATTCCTCATTCTAGATTGTAATAGTAGGATCTCTGATTGGACAGGCAATTTCGCACCTTGAACGGCTTGCAGCGACTTTAAAAAAGATTTCTCGCCACATTTCAAGAAGATTCGAATGAAATATGCGTTGTTTCCTTTCTAAGGCAAAATTTTAGGTGGCGACAAAATTCAATTCGCCTTGAGGCCACGCAAAGCCGGAGCCCTAGCGTGGCATGTGTGTGATCTCAAGAGGCCACGTTCAGGCCACGTACCGGGGCAAGTACAGACCGCGTACAGTACAGGCCACGTTCATGCCACGTACAGGCCACGTACAGGCCACGTTCATGCCACGTACAGGCCACGTTCATGCCACGTACAGGCCACGTTCATGCACGTACAGGCCACGTACAGGCCACGTTCAGGCCACGTACAGGCCACGTTCAGCCACGTACAGGCCACGTACAGGCCACGTACAGGCCACGTACACGTACAGGCCACGTTCTTGCCACGTACAGGCCACGTACAGGCCACGTACAGGCCACGTACAGGCCACGTACAGACCACGTACAGGCCACGTACAGGCCACGTACAGGCCACGTTCAGACCACGTACAGGCCACGTACAGGCCACGTACAGGCCTCGTACAGGCCACGTACAGGCCACGTTCAGACGACAGGCCACGTTCAGGCCACGTACAGACGACGTACAGGCCACGTACAGGCCACGTACAGGCCATTGCAGCCACGTTCAGACGACGTACAGGCCACGTACAGGACGACGTACAGGCCACGTACAGGTCACGACAGGACGTACAGGCCTCGTTCAGACGACGTACAGGCCCGTACAGTTCACGTACAGGCCACGTACAGGCCACGTACAGACGACGTACAGGCCTCGTTCAGACGACGTACAGTTCAGACGACGTACAGGCCTCGTTCAGACGACGTACAGGCCACGTACAGGCCACGTACAGGCGTACAGGCCTCGACAGACGACGTACAGGCCACGTACAGCCACGTACAGGCCACGTACAGGCCACGTACAGGCCACGCAGGCCACGTACAGGCCACGTACAAGCCACGTACAGGCCACATACGGGCCACATAAGGCCCCGCGTGCTGACACGTTCAATGCGTTCAAGCCGTTGCTGTCGTACGGGCTAGCGTGCAGGCCACACCTCAAAATAAGCCTGTCGTAAGTGAGTGGCGGCTTTACTTGTAATAATCTCAATCACAGTATAATACTCAACCTGTCCCCCATAAACGCAGTAATCTCAACCACAGTATAATACTCAACCTGTCCCCCATAACTGCAGTAATCTCAATCACAGTATAACGTTCAACCTGTCCCCCATAAATGCAGCAATCTCAATATCAGTATAACGTTCAACCTGTCTCCAATATATGTAGTAATCTCAATCCCAGTGTAATGTTCAACCTGTTTCCCATGCATAATCTCAATCTCAATGTAACGTTCAACCTGTCCCCCATATACGCAGTGGTGTCTCAATCTCACTGTATCATCATAAATTCATAACTCATTGTATCGTTCAACCTGTATCCCATAAATGCAGTAATCTTAATATGAGTGTAATATTCAACCTGTCTACCACATATGCAGTAATCTCAATCTCATGTTGAACATTAATATCCGTTATAAATGCATTATCTCACTGTAATCTTCAACGGTATCCCATAAATGCAGGTAATCTCAACCTCAATAATATAACGTTCAACCTGTCCCCCATCAATGTGAAATCTCATTTTCAGTGTAACATTCAACCTGTGCCATATGTATCCAGTAATCTCAATCTCATTGTAACGTTCAACCTGTATCCTATATGCAATAACGTTCAACTTTCACCCACAAATGCATTAATCTGAATTTCAGTATAACGTTCAACCTATCCCCCATATATGCAGTAATCTCATGTAACATTCAACCTTTCACCCTTACATACAGTAATCTCAGTATCACGTTCAACTTACGCCCCCCATATATATGCAGTAATCTCAATATAAAGTTCAACCTATCCCCATATATGCAGTAATGTCAATATAAAGTTCAACTATCCCCATATAGCAGTAATCTCAATATAAAGTTCAACCTATCCCCATATATGCACTAACTCTCAATCACATTGTAATGTTCAATCTATCTCCCATGTGTGCATTAATCTCAATGTAACCTTCAACCTGTCCCCCATATATGCAGTAATCTCAATCTCCAAATGTTCAACCTGTTCCATGTATGCAGTAATCTCAGTGTAATTACTGTAATGTTCAACCTGTCCCCTTATACATGTATACAGTAATCTCAATGAAATGTTAAACCTGTCCCCCGTATATGCAGTAATCCTTAAATCTTAGTGTAATGTTCAACCTGTCACCCATATACATTTATGTATACAGTAATCTCAATCTCAGTATAACGTTCAACCTGTCCCCCATATATACAGTAATCTCAATCTTGATGTAATGTTCCACCTGTCAACATATATTTTGTATACAGTTATCACTCTCAGATAACGTTAACCTGTACCCCATATGTACAGTAATCACAATCGTAGCGTAAAGTTCAACCTGTCCCTCATATTCATAGCATAAATACAGTAATCTCATCTTAGTGTTGAACCTGTCCCCCACATCCAGTACTCTCAATCTCAGTGTAATTTGTCCCCCATATATGCAGTAATCTCAATCTCATGAACGTTAACCTGTATCCCCATATGCAGTAATCTTAATCTCAGTAACATTCAACATGTATCCCATATGTCAGTGCTCTCCTCAGTGTAACATTCAACCTATATACCATTTATTCAGTAGTCTCAATCTTAGTGTAATGTTCAACCTGTATCCCATAATATATCCAGTTCTCTCAATCTCAGTGTAATGTTCAACCTGTATCCCATATGCAGTTCTCTCAATCTCAGTGTAACGTTCAACCTGTATCCCATATATATGCAGTTCTCTCAATCTCAGTGTAACATTCAACCTGTATCCATTTGTTCATGGTCTCAATCTTAGTTTAATGTTCAACCTGTATCCCATATATGCAGTTCTCTCAATATCGGTGTAATGTTCAACCTGTATCCCATATATATGCAGTTCTCTCAATCTCAGTGTAACATTCAACCTGTATCCCATATATATGCAGTTTTCTCAATCTCAGTGTAACATTCAACCTGTATCCCTTATATATACAGTTCTCTCAATCTCAGTGTAACATTCAACCTGTATCCCATTTGTGCAATACCCTCAATCTCAGTATAACATTCAACCCTGTATCCCATATATATGCAGTTCTCTCAATCTCAGTGTAATGTTCAACCTGTATCCAATATATATGCAGTTTTCTCAATCTTAGTGTAATGTTCAACCTGTATTCAATATATATGCAGTTCTCTCAATCTCAGTGTAACATTCAACCTGTATCCCATTTGTGCAATACCTCAATCTCAGTGTAACATTCAACCTGTATCCCATATATGCAGTTCTCTCCAATTTCAGTGTAATGTTCAACCTGTATCCCATTTATATGCAATAATCTCAATCTCAGTGTAATGTTCAACCTGTATCCCATATACGCAGTAGTCTCAATCTCAGTGTAACGTTCAACCTGTATCCCATATACGAGTAGTCTCAATCTCCTAACTCCAACCTGTATCCATATACGCAGTAGTCTCAATCTCAGTGTAATGTTCAACCTGTATCCTATATACGCAGTAGTCTCAATCTCAGTGTAAGTCAACCTGTATCCATATGAGTAGTCTCAATCTCAGTGTAATGTTCAACCTGTATCCCATATACGCAGTAGTCTCAATCCAGTGTAACGTTCAACCTGTATCCCCATATCATGGGTAGTCTCAATCTCAGTGTAGCGAAGAGGAAACAGTTTCCCAATCTCAGTGTAACGTTCAACCTGTATCCCATATACGCAGTAGTCTCAATCTCAGTGTAACGTTCAACCTGTATCCCATAAACGCAGTAGTCTCAATCTCCGTGTAACATTCAACCTGTATCCCATATACGCAATAGTCTCAATCTCATAATGTTCAACCTGTATCCCATATACCTAGTCTCAATCTCAGTGCAACGATTCAACCTGTATCCCATAAACGCAGTAGTCTCAATCTCAGTGTAATGTTCAACCTGTATCCCATATACGCAGTAGTCTTAATCTCAGTGTAATGTTCAACCTGTATCCCATATACGCAGTAGTCTCAATCTCAGTGTAACGTAAGAGGAAGCAGCAACATGACGGACACGTAAAAGAGTGAACTCAAAGGAAAGAATAAGGATCTACCACCAGCAACGCTTCCAGCCGCCCTGGGAATGGGTCGGCAGTCAGGGCATTATGACTCTCGCACATATCCAGGCAACCATCGATTCACTTTCAGTTTCATTGAGATTTACCTTGCCCAACATATGTGGTGATCTCAGAGAGATTTCAGATGAAACAAGATGAAAGAGTGAAGGAAAGAAGTAGCACCTACCCCATACATGAATCATATGTAAATTTAATATACATGTATTATTTAAATGTTAAAAGCAGTATTTAAACTCAATCACTATGTGTGTAAAATTGGGAAACATTCCTACCCCACAGTAAATGATTCTACAAACATCAATATTACATGTACCATGTCTGAGTTCGTCAGCAATGTGTATCCATTTTTGCGTGTGTAAATACAAAATTGTTTATACGAAATAACTCGATCCCTTCCCAAAAGAAAGCTCTCCTGTCAAATCGAATTGGCAGCATACCTCCCCCCCCTCCCCACTTAAAAAAAGATCAAAACGAACAAAAACAAATAAGACAGCAACCTTTTCTACCCCACCTAAAAAAACCAAAAAGAACAAACACTACAGCCCAAAAACAAAACAATTACGTAAAACAAATGGAACCTTTTAAACGGAATAGCAGAGAAAACCAACAACCTAAACAAAATAAATATATTGATTAATATTAACAACAGGGAATCTTTCTTTAACAACTCAACTCCTTTTTATTTGGCTTATTTCATTGCAAGCAAAGTATAATAAGGAACAAACACACTGACAATGCCAGCAACCAACTTTGAGGTGAATGACAATCAAACCAAGACACAGTACAGTCTTACAGCTCAAGTAACTTCTTTTCTACTACAAAAGATTTACAATAAATAAATATGAAAACGCCATCCATTTTTACTTCAAAGAAAAATCTAAAAGGAACAGTAACAATGGCAATATATACAACAGCAAAAATAAGTTTCAATAGGCAGAAAAAAATACACATGAAAATACTTAACTTCACAAAATTAAATTTTTTAAATTATGTGAGCATTTTTTAAGTTTGGTCATCAACAATAAATACATGTAGTTACAAAAACAAAGACATGTAAACAAAAAAGACACCTTAGTCGACAACTTGTGTTGACAGAGATTTATGTAAAGAAACCCAACAAACTTATGTCCACGTATAATACTATATATATAAGATAAAGACCAATATGAAAAAACCACACACATGAAAAGAAAAACATAACAAAATAGATACATAAACAAAGTAAAACACATAAGAAAAAGAACATGTCATATTAGCCATAATTTATTTGTCACCCATGTCATTATCCATATCGACTATAAGATAGAAAGATAGATAAAAAAAAAACAATACCAAAATAGATCAAGAGTGTTTGTTTATTGAAATTTACCCTGTCCACCATATGAGGTGATCTCAGAGTGAATTTAAAGGAAACAGCAAGATGAAAGATATGTGACAGAGGAAAAGGAAAGGAGTACAACCTACCAGTAGCCCCATCAACCACCCACGATCCAGAGAGAGAGAGAGAGAGAGAGAGAGAGAGAGAGAGAGAGAGAGAGGGAGGAGGGAGGGAGGGAGGGAGGGAGGGAGGAGGGAGGAGGGAGGGAGGAAGGGAGGGAGAGAGAGAGAGAGAGAGAGAGAGAGAGAGAGAGAGAGAGAGAGAGAGAGAGAGAGAGAGAGAGAGAGAGAGAGAGAGAGAGAGACTAAAAAATTTATTACAAGATGAAAACAAAGCAGAAATTTCATTAGTAATATTAATCTAATCTTTGGTCATTAAAAACTGCCAAAAAAAAAAAAGACTTCATTTCATTGCAGAGACATTCCACCTCAGAAATAGACCAAGCATATACAAAACTGCAAACCATTTCCAGAAAGACGTATATATCATCATCATCAAATTGAATATCATTACCATGGTACCACACATACACCCTTGAGTCTTCAACATAACATAAAAAGAACAATAAACTGATTTCATAACTATTTTTCAATGGATCAATGTGGTCAATGTTGTCAAAGGTCTATGAAGACATATCAGTCAGACGGACTGGCCAAACAATGACACTGCCAAGAACAAACTTAACAAGACATCACTCGAAATGGAATCCACGAAGAAGCAGATTGAGAGGCCAGCCCAGAACATCATGGAGAAGAGAAACAGAGGCAGCAGGAAGCCGAGACAGAGATGGCAAGACATAGAAAGACCCGGAGAGAGAAATATTAGCACAGGAAAGGAAGAATGTGTTGATCGCATCGCCAACTAGGAGCTGAGAGGCTGAGAAGAAATATAGAAAGAGATCTAGTGCGTAGCCGGTTTGTAGATACATATGACTCTTCGTAAAGTCTTTCTATGTCATTTCAAAACAGACTACATATGACTCTTCGTAAAGTCTTTTCTATGTCATTTCAAAACAAGACTCTTTTGAATTTTTATTTCTTAACATACAATATTTTTAACATGCATTTTTTGTTCTCACATCTGAGATTCTCAAAGAACATTCAAAACGTCATGTACCATTTATCTATATATTTGAAGAGTCCATCGTCAAAACGATCTGCTGAAAGAAATACCTTGAACAGATCACTACATTCATTCCATTTCATTCACTCCGATACCAAAATGTAGGCATATCTAACAACATTTTTTAACGTTCACACAAGGAAGTTTCTACTGAGTGGTATCAAAATGACACATCATGGTGTGTCCATCAACCATGCACCAAGAATGAAAGCAAGGGGTCCCGTCCAACGTTCCTAAGCTAGGGTATTCAAGCGGCGAATTACACGCCTGTAGGCCTCCACTTCCTCCTGATATGCCTTTTCCAGAAATTCAAATTTTGCTTCTGTTGCATGATGCCTAGAGCTTTGCTGTAGTTCCTCTGGATCAACAGTTCTTTCCAACTTCTGAAAGGTGCGCCGGTTTTCTGGTGGAATCATCACAAAAGTTACAGATGTGAAGAAATGTTGTTAAAAAGAAAATACCACCACAAAGATTACTGATGTTGAGTTTTTGTACATGAACCTCTAAAATAGCGTTAAATCTTATGAATAAAAAGGAGTGAGGAGTGAGATAGTCAATGGTTGAGTGATTGATTGAATTGAATGAACCATTTTTCAGTCAAGTCAAAGAAAATACTTGAAAATAAGCAGAAATGGCATTCCATGTCAGTGATCTCTAAGTAGTGATGAGGGGATCTCCTATAAGTATAGGCATCCCTGAAGTGGAGTTTAACAATGCTCGCTATACTTATTTCTGTGAGATTTACCGCTGTTCTACGCACTTGCCGGCCTACATATTTTGTAACTGTACGACAGTGCCTGACAGGTAACCGTTGGTCAAACTTTGCTTGCCTGAGAGTGCCTGCCCGATCAGCTGAACAAGAATGATATTACCAATGTTGTAGTAAATGGGCTCCTAAACTTCAATTCAGTCAAGGCTTATAACTTATTGATTATTGAACAAAATAAACAAAATCTAAATCTAGCGACTTCCTCTCACAAAACATTTGTGTCATTGAGTAACCTTAGTAAACGCCTTGAAGGAAATAATTTTGTGATTGGTTTACAAGATAAACTCATTATTTTCCACATGCTGAAACACATTTAAATGAAAACAACTGAAATAAAATAAAGAATGCATATATACAACACACTTTTGATGAATAATGGGACAGTTTCAATGCTAAACATGAATTTATAAGATTCAACGAGTTCATTTATTTAGAATTTTCCATTCAGTTTATGGCGAAAGCAATATTTACTGAAAAGTCGTTGGCCGATGAACATAGATTGGTTATGTGAGATTAGATTATGCTAACATCTGAAAAATTCCTGTAGACAGTGGGCAAGATGAGGCAAGCGCTGTGTGGATGTAAAAGTACTACTTGGCAGTCAAGCATTGGCCATCTGGCATGGCTAGGTAATCGTATGAATTCTATCCCTGCACTGTATGTATGTTGTGTGATCGATACGGCATGTTGTAAAAATATAACACACGCAGGACAAGGCTTAAGAGGCATTGAGTTTATAGAATTAAAATGGAGAGGAGGAAGGAGAGATGTTGCTTAAGAGCGGTTAACTATTATCATTTTAAACTGTAATTTATAACGATTTACGATAACAATAATAAAAAGAAGAAGAAAGGAAATCATGAAGTAAAAGATTACAGGAACAAGAAAAAAAGAACGCATAATCATAGTTGTTATAATAAATAAATAATATTGAAAGATTCAAAAGCATGGACAAAATCAAAATAAATAACACGCTAAAATTAATAATAATCATATCATAACGGATTTTAAGTTTGATTGTGTAATCACAAGTCATATTTACCTGAATAAAATACCAAACATATCGAAATCGTACGTTTGTCAAGTCGCAAGAAGATGAAAATAAGTATTTTTCACAGAAACAGCTTCTCAAATGAACTCATCCTTTTGAAAAGTCACAAATAACGTATCACCTCATGACATACTCTGTGAAAGCTTATACAAAAAAGAATCGAATTAAATACAATACTTACAAAAAATGGAATATTGAGACGCCTTTTAACATATAAGCGAAACACTTTATACATTTCCCTTGTCACTTTCGTTGGTTGCTTTCAGTCTTAGAATTTCATATATTCTCCGAGTCTGGAGCTATGGGGAATAAAGATTTTTAAACAAAATTAATCATCAAACAATGATAAAAATAACAAGATGGACATATATGAATTGAAATGTTTTGTTATTGCTTTATTGCGTGTATGCCTTTTACTGTGATGCTCCATGGTTTGTTTATTGCTATTGCGTATGTATGCCTTTTATTGTAATGCTCCATGGTTTGTTTTTATTTGCATGTGTATGCCTTTTTATGTATGCCTTTTATTGTGATGCTCCATGGTTTGTTTATTGCTATTGCGTATGTATGCCTTTTATTGTGATGCTCCATGGTTTGTTTATTGCTATTGCGTGTATGCCTTTTATTGTGATGCTCCATGGTTTGCTTATTGCTATTGCGTATGTATGCCTTTTTATTGTGATGCTCCATGGTTTGTTGATCGGATTTGTACATTGTTTTGATTTTAAATCTTTGTGATTTTGATTGTAATAGCCATCGAGCACCTTTTTGTCTATAAATGTATTATTATTATATATAGAACAAGCTCTAGGCACTGTAATGCTAAAAAATACATGACATTACTGAGAAAAAAAGGTTAAATGGACATAATCATATAGGCAGCATACATTATATGATAAATGAGCAAAATAGATACACACACAACAATAACAAGATGGGGTATTCTAAGAGCTGATGAATAGGATAATAATAAAGAATTACTTTTGACTTTAAAAGAATTCAGGGTGTCCAGCAAAAAGCCAACCTAAAATTTCCTTCCTCAACAAAAAACCTACCTAGGAAATGAATCACTTTCGATACACCAGAAACAGAGAATAGCGTAATATTTCCAATGAAAAGTGATCACTCATTTCTTTAACGCTTCACTTTGGGCTAATATTTCAGCATTTCTGACATTTATGGAGAGAAAAAAATTCTGATAGCTGATACCCTATCATTTCATAAACATGCAAACAGTGCAAAATACATGCACAAAATCAAATACTAACATCGGTGTACGGAGAAGATAATAATGTTTGGAAGGCCTTTTCTAGAATTTATGGCCCTGCCCATTGTAAATCTTCCGTTTTACTTTTACCCCCCCCCTCTCCCAGTCTCTCTTAGTCTTTCTCTCTCAGGATGATTAAAAAGGTAAAACTAGATCTAGAGTTTTTAACTGACTGCACCGTAAAGCACCTACCCACCCCTCACCTAGTAAAAATCTCCATTATATACACACATTTCCCTCTGTCTGTCTCTCTCCCTTTGACACGAACCATACACATACGTGCGCAATTGGCTTTTTAACACACACGACATTCCTATCTTTCTAGAGTTGGAAATCAAATTAAAGAGTGGAGGAGACTGGGCCGTAGATATGCAGTTCATGATATAGACGCTAAAACTAAAACAAGTATTGAAACTTTGTGTCGATATTCGGTACTTATTTCCTGGGCATACTTACAATATTAACCTCTTTCCACGCAGGGGATTTTTTCCTGTATACGCAGTACATTTTAGGAGCAAAAACGTTTCCGCCAATGACTACAAAAATGCTCATATCTCCCCACATAAATGAAATAACCCTATCAACCTATATATCATTTTGAAGAGAATTGAGAAGGCAACATGGTCATGTCAAGGAAATCAGTTTTCTAGGATGTTTGTATATGAGAAAGATACTAAGAAACAGTGAATTCTGCTGGGGGGAAAATTATTGCAACATATTATGTAACACTGACTTGGCAACATAGTTATCCACAAAACTCCAATCAGCATCAGCTCTTACACACATGTTATGTATCCATATGGCATTATCCATTGCAAGTTTGAAAGCAATATATCTAATACAAACTGACTTATGAGGTGCAGAGTCAACGTATGTCACATGTTAGAAAAGTGCTGCGGCAGGCAATGAAATGTCACAAAAATACTGAAACATCTAGAAATAAGGTAGCTGACTATTCACAAACTATTTACAGACAGAGTATGACTTATTGTTTATGGTATGCCTCAAAACAATCCTTGGGATGTTAATGCGGCTTATTGTCACATCCAGTACATATAAAATGTGTACGTTTTCTACCAGTGGGTGTTGAGCAGAAAACACAGTTTTGATCTCGCGCCACATACGAAACCAGATGTTTCTTTGCATGGAACTGTTCTAGCGGCATTGCAGGAGCCTGCACACCTGGCCTTCTGTTCTCAGGAATGCCGTGCTTTGTGAGAATAACACCAGCTCTTGCTGTCAATCCATCCTGGAGCATGAGTTTGAACTTTTTTAGTCCAATCTTTTGCCGTGGGATCTCTCGTCAATGAAAGAAAAATAAAAGCATTGACTTGTGCTACTTCTAACAACCACAAACAAAAATTTTTTTTCCAAACCATTTTACTGTCTTTAACATCCAAATGCTCCATAATAGGAGACTTTTTGATCTAACAGGTCACATCCATTCATGTTTTGATTGTACATGTGCACCATTGTTGGCTTGCTCACATTTTTTACCACGGTCATATTTACCTCCGTATCTGTGCTCACCATCACAACAAATTTTTTTCGCTTTTTGTCCCGAAAAAGCATAGCACAATATTTGGTTATCTTTCTCTAAAAACCACTTCATCTTCCTGCGTTGCAACTTGAGTACTTTGAGTTGAGGCGTAAATCCAACACGGTTGATGTTGAGGGTACCGGTGTAATCCTGGTGTCGCTCCAGTAGGTAGTTGAAAAGGACCCTACTTGTGTAGTAACGGTCAGCATAGATTTTATGTCCCGTCCCCAAGTTTGACAGTAGTGTGTCAAAAACTTTGATGGCTTGACTACCCTCAGTGTCCACATCTGGGTTATATGATGTGTTGGCTCTAAAATATGTCAATATGTTGTTGACATATCCCGTTGACGCATCACACAAACCAAAGGTCTTGATGGTATTTTGTTAGGTTTGGTGGCGTTGAATTGTTTGAAGTGCCCCCTACCTTTGAAGCCGATCACCATTTCATCCAGACTGAGCTCTTCATATGGATGATATGCAGCTCGAAACTTTTCTAGAAGAAGATTCATGAAGGGCTCAATCTTGTCCTTTCCCTCCGCAGACTTGTCACCTGTGTGGATCATGGTGAAATAGATGTCCTGAAATCTATTTCGAGGGAACATATCATGATACCATGGGGTGTAATAGGCTGCCGTCATGCTCCAGTAGTCAGGAATTTCAGGTCGATGGTTCAGGCCCATCATAATGAGCACAGCAAGAAACTTGTCGAACTCATCAGACGTAATGTCAGTCCAGCGATTATAGACAGATGCACGAAGTGATGGTGTGTTTTTTGACTCTTGACTCGTTTATGGAGATGATTCATCATCTACAAGGACAGAGAAGCAGTCAAGGGCAGAAGACTCAATTGATAAGCCTAGCTCAGGAGAAATTCCTGGCTGCCGGCGAGGGTGAAATAAAAATGCGTTACTGGTTTTCCTTCCATTACCATGGTCCAGTCATTCTCTATCTGCACACCCTGTCGTCGTCGTGTTGTCTTATGTGTTGATTGTGTGTTAGGTCTACAATGTTTAGGCTGAGGCTTATTGAGTACATCAGAGTCACTATCACTGTACACAGGATCTAATAACTCAGCACCATCAGAACTATCACTATCACTGTTTTTTCATTGAAAAGTTCTTCATTGCGTATAGATCTACTACCAGTACTACTACTAGTACTAGGACGAACACAATCATCTTCATTATCTTCTCCCATACATTGTTCAATCAATAATCGAGCTTGATTGGCAGTGATACTTGTAGGGCGGTTGCCGGTAGATGGTCCAGGATTCATATCAACTAAACTGCTTGACGCGTAACTATGGTAACAAATATGAAATGATAAAACACAACTTCAAATTCAACTGAAAGCGAGCTCAATAAATTCAAACGAAGGCTAAAAGGAAGTGTGAAACTCTTCTTTACATGAGATACTAAAAGGAACTGTTTACAAGCTGCTATAAAACTAGAAGAGTGTTTAACACGAAACGATGTCGTTTGGCGCAGTGTGCTAATGGCATGGAAAGAGTTAAAGAACGTATCGGAGTCATTTCGTTTAACATGAAAGAATCGCCAAACAAAGCATGTATGACCGGAAATGGGTGACAAAATGATGATTCATCGTCCAAAAATTTATTCGCATTTTCCTATTTCGCGGTGCTGATAACTGTTCATGTCCACTTCGATTTCCCTGATTTTCTCTAATGTTCATCCTCAATATATCATTTTCCTAGTATTTTTCGACCAGGAAACAATGTTTTCGTTTTCAAGGATTTCCCTGATGCATAGGAATCCTGTTTTTACTATCTGAGTCCCATTTCCTACTTGCTTTCCTACCCAAGACATCAATTTCCGACCTTTCCAACCTGAGTATGAAAAATCCGACTTTGCTGGACACCCTGGAATTGAATAGTCTTTACAATTGGCAAAAACAAATGTCTTGAAATTCATTTTAAAAAACCTTAAGACAGAGCTCTATAGACAAGTTGTTCCAAGACACGGCTGCAAACTGGGAGAAGGATCTAGACCCTGTTCGCTCGCTTTTAGTTCAAGCAACTTTTTGAGGCAGACAATTTTGGAAAGGGGGCAACAGGATTTTTTTAAAATGTCTTACTTTGCTGAGCTTTAACTTGTTACGTGCATCGTGCCATGCACTGAAAACCCTTTGAGGAGCTCTTAAGGCCGAAAACTATCAATTTTCGAGCAGTTTGTAAAGGCCGACGTAGTCTCGAATTTTTTGAAAGTTTTCTGATGGATCTTCAACTGGAGATCAAGATGGAGCATTGAAACTTTTTTTCTTTAAACAAGACAATTGAATGAAGGACAAATGAAAAATGTATGAACATTATGAATAATATTGCAAATGACATACATATAAAACAACTGAAAATCACCTCTAATCACCATTTCAGATGAAATAACTTACATGCATGTGAAAAGGAAAAAAACACACTCAGAAAACATGAAACTAATGAAGAACTCCCTGCCAAGCCCTAAAAGAGAAATTTGGCACCACTCTTGTGTCTTGTCCTTATCATGATTGGCCAAAGAAAAACCATGCAATACTATATTGCAGCCAGTTTGGGTAAAAATTAAGACTAAGAGTATAAAATCTCCTCTGTAGCAATTTAATTGCACTTCACCGTATTCACATTATGCGCTGATCTCAGGGGGAATTTAAAGGAAGCAGCAAGACAAAGGAAAGACATGTGAACGATCATCTAAACTAGACATGATTTTGGTAACCTAAGCGTACATGCGTTTAAAAGAAAAAAGCGAAACTAGCCTAATTCAAGGGAATTATTAAAGGACAACGTTGAAATAGGCATGTCTCACAATTGCAGTAGTTTCTAACCCCCTCCGACCCCTCTCCGAAATGGGCATGTCCCATATACACAGTTGTCTCTCCCATTCTCCCCCTCACCCTTTACTGGGGAAGCCAAACTGGTAAATACCTGTGATGTCTAATACTTGAGGACGAGAGTAGCAAGTGTTGTAGAAGGTCTGGATCATCTTGGCTCCAAGGCCCATCTTTGGAAAGGCGGCAACATAAGCGCTTGGCTACAAATGTAAGCATTTCAATGCAATTAAATAAAAACAACAACTACACCAAGCAATAGACTTTTCCCTACAAGAACCCTCAATAACCCTGCCATCAAAAACAAACCCAACAAAAGCAAGAAATATATTTC
Organism: Doris montereyensis; assembly: GCA_037039925.1. NCBI lineage: Eukaryota > Metazoa > Mollusca > Gastropoda > Nudibranchia > Dorididae > Doris > Doris montereyensis. The sequence goes on from JAXRKP010001818.1 coordinate 59,808, forward strand.
CGTGAAAACTACTGACGATCATCATTTGAAAAGCTTTTGTTTTGTAAAGGCAAATATTTTCAAAAATATTTCTGCGTTGTATCACTAATAGTAGGGATTTTGATTCACCAATATTTACCCTGTCCAGCAAATACAGTGATCTCAGGGTGAATTTAAGAGGAAACAGCATGATGAAAGATAAATGAAAGAGGGAAGGAAAAGAATTAGGACCAACCAGTAACACCTGCCAACCGCCCGCTTTACCTATGGACGGCAAACAATGAATGAACTCATTGCTGTCAGAGGGTGGTGGACCTGGTTGCACAGCTGTGGCCTACGATTTTTGCATCTTTTCAAACAAGCGTAACATTTTTATTTATGATGATAAAGAGGAGATCGATTTTTGGTTATGACAGGAATTTTGTGGCTTTACAATGTTGTACATATTTTTATACTGTGTGTGAAGTAAATGTATGGTTTTCAACTAAACCTGCATCCTTTTTGCAGGAAAAACCTTTTTCCTTTCTCATTCACATTTACGTGCGTGGATATTTGACCAGGCATCCATCTTCCCTAAGCCAATCACATACGTTGAAAAGATCATGATTCCAAGGCATTGACAAGGCAGTAATGTCTTCCATAGATGAGTTGAAAATCAAAAGAAAATAAGTTACATAGAATCAGTTTCTCTTTTCCTCCAAAAATGGTTCACAATTATGGATTTTACATGGAAAAACACCTTTGACACACCTTTTCCAAGGATTTGTAAGGCTTGTTTTCATTGTTTCTGAGTCACCTTTCTCCATGTTTGTGTCATTTTGAAGATAAGAACATGAGTATAACAAATACCTTTTCAGTAGCGCACAACAAACATCTTTGCATTTAGACATTTGAAAATAAAATAAACTGAAATAAATTTTCATAGCTTTCTTCCACACTGGCAGTTAGTGTGTTTAATCTTTTCAATCGCCTAAGATGAGAACATATCTTTGCCAGTCTGATCAATCACAAACGTGTATTCGAATGCAGTAGCATCGGAGGAGGGGAGAGAAGCCAAGCGAGTCTTGTGAATCATTGCAGTAAAATTCACACTTTTAAGGGTACTCAAAGTCCTGATACGAACATACGATATTTTCTTGCATCAAGTCAAATGTATAAAGTGTAAACCATACAAACATTATAAGAAGAAACACTTCAGTCAGTGTAAACCATACAAACATTGTCAGAAAAACACTTCAGTCAGTGTAAACCATACAAACATTGTAAGAAGAAACACTTCAGTCAGTGTAAACCATACAAACATTGTATGAAGAAACACTTCAGTCAGTGTAAACCATACAAACATTGTATGAAGAAACACTTCAGTCAGTGTAAACCATACAAACATTATAAGAAGAAACACTTCAGTCAGTGTAAACCATACAAACATTGTCAGAAGAAACACTTCAGTCAGTGTAAACCATACAAACATTGTCAGAAGAAACATTTCAGTCAGTGTAAACCATACAAACATTGTCAGAAGAAACACTTCAGTCAGTGTAAACCATACAAACATTGTATGAAGAAACATTTCAGACAGCGTAAACCATATAAACATTGTATGAAGAAACATTTCAGTCAGCGTAAACCATACAAACATTGTAAGAAGAAATATTTCAGTCAGTATAAACCATACAAACATTGTATGAAGTAGAGTTTAAGTCAGTATAAACCATACAAACATTATATGAAGAAACATTTCAGTCAGTATAAACCATACAAACATTGTATGAAGTAGAGTTTAAGTCAATGTAAACCTTACAAACATTGTATGAAGTGGAGTTTAAGTCAATGTAAACCTTACAAACATTGTATGAAGTGGAGTTTAAGTCAATGTAAACCTTACAAACATTGTATGAAGTGGAGTTTAAGTCAATGTAAACCTTACAAACATTATATGAAGTGGAGTTTAAGTCAATGTAAACCTTACAAACATTGTATGAAGTAGAGTTTAAGTCAATGTAAACCTTACAAACATTATATGAAGTGGAGTTTAAGTCAATGTAAACCTTACAAACATTGTATGAAGTAGAGTTTAAGTTGTAAACCTTACAAACATTATATGAAGTGGAGTTTAAGTCAATGTAAACCATACAAACATTGTATGAAGTAGAGTTTATGTCATGTAAACCTTACAAACATTATATGAAGAAACATTTCACTCAGTATAAACCATACAAACATTGTATGAAGTGGAGTTTAAGTCAATGTAAACCTTACAAACATTATATGAAGTGGAGTTTAAGTCAATGTAAACATTACAAACATTGTATGCCGTAGAGTTTAAGTCCAATGTAAACCTTACAAACATTATATGAAGTAGAGTTTAAGTCAAGTAAACCATACAAACATTGTGTGAAGTAGAGTTTATGTCAATGTAAACCTTACAAACATTGTATGAAGTAGAGTTTAAGTAAACCATACAAACATTTGTGAAGTAGAGTTTGTCAATGTAAACCTTACAAACATTATGTGTGTAAACTTACAAACAGTGAAGTAGAGTTTAAGTACAAACATTGTGTGAAGTAGAGTTTATGTATAAACCTTACAAACATTGTATGAAGTAGAGTTTATGTCAGAGTAAACCTTACAAACATTGTATGAAGAAACATTTCACTCAGTATAAACCATACAAACATTGTATGAAGTAGAGTTTAAGTCAATGTAAACCATACAAACATTGTGTGAAGAAGTTTAAATCAGTAAACCTTACAAACATTATGAAGTAGAGTTTAAATCAGTGTAAACCATACAAACATTGTATGAAGTAGAGTTTAAGTTAAGTAAAACCATCAAACATTGTGAAAGACATTAAACACAAACATTGTAAGAAGTGGAGTTAATGTAAACCATACAAACATTGTATGAAGTAGAGTCAGTACAAACATTGTGTGAAGTAGAGTTTAAATCAGTGTAAACCTTACAAACATTGTATGAAGTAGAGTTAAATGTGTAAACCATACAAAATTGTATGAAGTAGAGTTTAAGTCAATGTAAACCATACAAACATTGTATGAAGTAGAGTTTAAGTCAATGTAAACCATACAAACATTGCATGAAGTGGAGTTTAAGTCAGTGTAAACCTTACAAACATTGTATGAAGTAGAGTTTAGCCAGTGTAAACCATACAAACATTATAAGAAGAAACACTTCAGTTAGTATAAACCATACAAACGTTGTATGAAGAAACAAGTTAGTATAAACCATACAAACATTATAAGAAGAAACATTGTATACAAACATTGTAAGAAGAAACACTTCAAGTATAAACCATACAAACGTTGTATGAAGAAACACTTCAGTCAGTATAAACCATACAAACATTGTATGAAATAAAATTGTAAACCATACAACATTATATGAAGTAGAGTTTAAGTCAGTGTAAACCATACAAACATTGTATGAAGTAGAGTTTAAGTCAGTGTAAACAATACAAACATTGTATGAAGTAGAGTTTAAGTCAATGGAAACTATACAAACATTGTATGAAGTAGAGTTTAAATCAGTGTAAACCATACAAACATTGTATGAAGTAGAGTTTAAGTCAGTGTAAACCATACAAACATTGTATGAAGTAGAGTTTAAATCAGTGTAAACCATACAAACATTGTATGAAGTAGAGTTTAAATCAGTAAACCATACAAACATTGTATAGTAGAGTTTAAGTCAGTATAAACCATACAAACATTGTATGAAGTAGAGTTTAAATCAGTGTAAACCATAAACATTGTATGAAGTAGAGTTTAAATCAGTGTAAACCATACAAACATTGTATGAAGTAGAGTTTAAGTCAGTGTAAACCATACAAACATTGTATGAAGTAGAGTTTAAGTCAATGTAAACCATACAAACATTGTGTGAAGTAGAGTTTAAATCAGTGTAAACCTTACAAACATTGTATGAAGTAGAGTTTAAGTCAATGTAAAATACAAACATTGTATGAAGTAGAGTAAACCATACAAACATTGTGTGAAGTAGAGTTTAAATCAGTGTAAACCTTACAAACATTGTATGAAGTAGAGTTTAAATCAGTGTAAACCATACAAACATTGTATGAAGTAGAGTTTAAGTCAATGTAAACCATACAAACATTGTATGAAGTAGAGTTTAAGTCAATGTAAACCATACAAACATTGCATGAAGTGGAGTTTAAGTCAGTGTAAACCTTACAAACATTGTATGAAGTAGAGTTTACGTCAGTGTAAACCATACAAACATTATAAGAAGAAACACTTCAGTTAGTATAAACCATACAAACGTTGTATGAAGAAACACTTCAGTTAGTATAAACCATACAAACATTATAAGAAGAAACACTTCAGTCAGTGTAAACCATACAAACATTGTAAGAAGAAACACTTCATTATGCAAAAGCGAAGAAACACTTCAGTCAGTATAAACATACAAACATTGTATGAAATAAAGTTTCACAGTGTAAACCATACAAACATATGAAGTAGAGTTTAAATCAGTGTAAACCATACAAACATTGTATGAAGTAGAGTTTAGTCAGTGTAAACCATACAAACATTGTATGAAGTAGAGTTTAAATCAGTGTAAACCATACAAACATTGTATGAAGTAGAGTTTAAATCAGTGTAAACCATACAAACATTGTATGAAGTAGAGTTTAAGTCAGTGTAAACCATACAAACATTGTATGAAGTAGAGTTTAAATCAGTGTAAACCATACAAACATTGTATGAAGTAGAGTTTAAATCAGTGTAAACCATACAAACATTGTATGAAGTAGAGTTTAAGTCAGTATAAACCATACAAACATTGTATGAAGTAGAGTTTCGTATAAACCATACAAACATTGTGTGAAGTAGAGTTTAAATCAGTGTAAACCTTACAAACATTGTATGAAGTAGAGTTTAAATCAGTGTAAACCATACAAACATTGTATGAAGTAGAGTTTAAGTCAATGTACAAACATTGTATGAAGTAGAGTTTAAGTCAATGTAAACCATACAAACATTGTATGAAGTGGAGTTTAAGTCAATGTAAACCATACAAACATTGTATGAAGTAGAGTCAGTGTAAACCATACAAACATTGTGAAGTAGAGTATAGAAACCTTACAAACATTGTATGAAGTAGAGTTAAAATCAGTGTAAACCATACAAACATTGTATGAAGTAGAGTTGTCAATGTAAACCATACAAACATTGTATGAAGTAGAGTTTAAGTTAATGTATACAAAACACCAGTGTAAATACAAACATCAGTGTAAACCATACAAACATTATAAAGGAAGAAACACTTCAGTTAGTATAAACCATACAAACGTTGTATGAAGAAACACTTCAGTTAGTATAAACCATACAAACATTATAAGAAGAAACACTTCAGTGTGTAAACCATACAAACATTGTAAGAAGAAACACTTCAGTTTTAAATCAAAGTGTGAAAAAACCAGTATTACAAACATTGTATGAAATAAATCAGTGTAAACCATACAACATTATATGAAGTAGAGTTTAAGTCAGTTAAAAATACAAACATTGTATGTAGAGTTTAAGTCAGTGTAAACCATACAAACATTGTATGAAGTAGAGTTTAAATCAGTGTAAACCATACAAACATTGTATGAAGTAGAGTTTAAGTCAATGTAAACCATACAAACATTGTATGAAGTAGAGTTTAAGTGTGTAAACCATACAAATACTTGTATGAAGTAGAGTTTTAGTTTAGAGTTTAAATCAGTGTAAACCATACAAACATTGTATGAAGTAGAGTTTTAAGTCAGTATAAACCATACAAACATTGTATGAAGTAGAGTTTAAATCAATGTAAAACCATACAAACATTGTGTGAAGTAGAGTTTAAATCAGTGTAAACCTTACAAACATTGTATGAAGTAGAGTTTAAATCAGTGTAAACCATACAAACATTGTATGAAGTAGAGTTTAAGTCAATGTAAACCATACAAACATTGTATGAAGTAGAGTTTAAGTCAATGTAAACCATACAAACATTGTATGAAGTGGAGTTTAAGTCAATGTAAACCATACAAACATTGTATGAAGTAGAGTCAATGTAAACCATACAAACATTGTGTGAAGTAGAGTTTAAATCAGTGTAAACCTTACAAACATTGTATGAAGTAGAGTTTAAATCAGTGTAAACCATACAAACATTGTATGAAGTAGAGTTTAAGTCAATGTAAACCATACAAACATTGTATGAAGTAAAGTTTAAGTCAATGTAAACCATACAAACATTGCATGAAGAAAGTTTCAGTTAGTATAAACCATACAAACATTATAAGAAGAAACACTTCAGTCAGTGTAAACCATACAAACATTGTAAGAAGAAACACTTCAGTTAGTATAAACCATACAAACGTTGTATGAAGAAACACTTCAGTCAGTATAAACCATACAAACATTGTATGAAATAAAGTTTCAGTCAGTGTAAACCATACAAACATTTATGAAGAAAGAGTTTAAGTTAGTGTAAACCATACAAACATTGTATGAAGTAGAGTTTAAGTCAGTGTAAACCATACAAACATTGTATGAAATAAAGTTTAAATCAGTGTAAACCATACAAACATTGTATGAAGTAGAGTTTAAATCAGTGTAAACCATACAAACATTGTATGAAGTAGAGTTTAAGTCAGTGTAAACCATACAAACATTGTATGAAGTAGAGTTTAAATCAGTGTAAACCATACAAACATTGTATGAAGTAGAGTTTAAATCAGTGTAAACCATACAAACATTGTATGAAGTAGAGTTTAAATCAGTGTAAACCATACAAACATTGTATGAAGTAGAGTTTAAGTCAGTGTAAACCATACAAACATTGTATGAAGTAGAGTTATCAGTGTAAACCATACAAACATTGTATGAAGTAGAGTTTAAATCAATGTAAACCATACAAACATTGTATGAAATAGAGTTTAAATCAGTTAAACCATACAAACATTGTATGAAATAGAGTTTAAATCAGTGTAAACCATACAAACATTGTATGAAGTAGAGTTTAAGTCAAGTGTAAACCATACAAACATTGTATGAAGTAGAGTCAATGTTATAAGTTTTCAATGTAAACCATACAAACATTGTATGAAGTAGAGTTTAAATCAGTGTAAACCATACAAACATTGTATGAAGTAGAGTTTAAGTCAATGTAAACCATACAAACATTGTAGTTTGAGTCAATAGAGCTTACAAACATTCAATAGAGTTTACGTCAATGTAAACCTTACAAACATTGTATGAAGTAGAGTTTACGTCAATGTAAACCATACAAACATTGTATGAAGTAGAGTTTAAATCAGTGTTTACAAAAATGAAGTAGAGTTTAAGTCAATGTAAACCATACAAACAGTGTTTGAAGTAGAGTTTAAGTCAATGTAAACCATACAAACATTGTTTGAAGTAGAGTTTAAATCAGTGTAAACCTTACAAACATTGTATGAAGAAACACTTCAGTCAGTATAAACCATACAAACATTGTATGAAGTAGAGTTTAAGTCAGTGTAAACCATACAAACATTGTATGAAGTAGAGTTTAAGTCAGTGTAAACCATACAAACATTGTATGAAGTAGAGTTTAAGTCAATGTAAACCATACAAACATTGTATGAAGTAGAGTTTAAATCAGTGTAAACCATACAAACATTGTATGAAGTAGAGTTTAAATCAGTGTAAACCATACAAACATTGTATGGAGTAGAGTTTAAGTCAGTGTTAACCATACAAACATTGTATGAAGTAGAGTTTAAATCAGTGTAAACCATACAAACATTGTATGAAGTAGAGTTTAAGTCAATGTAAACCATACAAACATTGTATGAAATAGAGTTTAAAATCAGTGTAAACCATACAAACATTGTATGAAGTAGAGTTTAAGTCAAGTGTATTTACACTTGCAAATGAAACAGGAAGAAAGATGTGCAGTGCTAAGAATTGAACTAAAATAACTGATATCAACTTAATATAAAATACCTCATTCTGGGTCGAATACAGCAGGGATAGGCGTAAAAGTTATAGACTGTCATGTAACCAACAACTGCGTAGCGTTGAACACCGCCAACTTTGTAGTTTTCAAATCTGAAATTGAAGAGCAAAATTTTTTCTATCTCAACGTGTTTAGGGTTTTAAGTTAATACAATGACATAAGCATAGATTATTCCATCCTCAAGAAAACATATAGGACATCACATAGAAATACCACAAGGAAAAAAAGAGGTAAAAATTTTCAAGGATAAAAAGGTATGGAAATATTCAATGAAAAAAAGGTAAAAAAACAACCCATCTTTAAGTAAAAAGGTATAGAAATATTACAATGAAAACATATGTATAGAATCTTCAAGTACAGAGATATAGAAATACTACAATAAAAAAAAAAGAGGTTAAAAAGTCCTTCAAGTACAAAGGCAATCGCTGAAAGGATGTAGGCATAAGTGAGGTTCTCACAAAGGAAATAATCAGCACTCGTCATCCACATCTATATAAGATGCTGCGTCAATAAAAAATTTGAGGAAGGTTTGAAGCCTCTCGTGAAACTCTCTGAAGCCTGGCTCCTCAATTTTGGTATAGTAAACATCAAATGTGTGCTCCTCTCCTCCTGTAAACAAGAGACAGGAAAAGTTAACACAGTTTAAAAAGAGTTCAAATTGATAACAATGCTACTTTGTTTCATTGAAACCTACCCGTCCACCATATTCATCTCAGGATGAATTACAAAAAAATAGCGATAAAAAACATGTGAAAAGAAAGAAATAGAGGTTTCTTTTCACATGTTTTTTCCTCAGCAGACCCAGGTTAAGTGGTCTGACTTGGGATCATGACATCCTGAGTTCAAATCCTAGCAATGCTAGGTCTGACGTGTTCCTTGAGAAGGACACACTTAACTGACCCAGGTGTAAATGGGTACCAACACTCACCAACTTGGGAATCAAAACCTGCGACAGATTAACGTCATGTCCAGGAGGTGATTATTATGACCTATTTGAATGTAAGCATCATGGAGAAATTTGTAGCGTTGAGAGTTTGTAATCCTGTCCATGATTTTTTTCAAAATGTTGTACTCTTAGGAAAGGTACTTCACTCTTAGTTCCTCACCGGACTCAGGTGTGAATGAGTACCCAACTGTAGACAGAGAGTAGAGATCTTGTAAGAGTGTAAGTATATAATGTCTAACAAGCACAGGGAGATAAATCCGCTGGGGGAGATAAATGATGAAAAGTTGATGAGCCTGCACTTGTGCGGTAATATGGATGATGAAATCCATTTTTGAATTCCTTTTTTCGTGGGAAGTACACAAACAATCAATGCGAAAGAAATCGCAAAAATTAACACTTACCTGTGGTTACTGAATAACTGTCAATCTTTTCTCCAAATGGTTTGAAATTTGAATCATCCAAAACAGCTTTCCTGAATGCATTCTGGTTGGTGGCGAGACTCGCAGGAAACTCAACGTATTCGTGTAAGGTTTGGATTATGTCATCAGGCTACAGTTGGGAGACAGTTTGAGGAATTGACATGAACATGACAACAATGACATGTGATGAAGATAGTATCAATACCAATGCATTATAATTTTCTTTTTCCTCAACAGAACAGGCATATATACTTCAATATTCATCAAAAGAAAAAGAACATCAAATTTTCTTTTTGTTTCATTGAAATTTACCCTCTCAATCATATGCTGTGTTTGTTTTTCCCTTAACTTCAAGCTTCCAGTCTGAAATTCTAATTCTTTTTAAATCCTATCCAAGAAATTTTAAAAAAACTTCCAACACTATAAACTTGGAGAACCATATATTCACATGCAAGATGTCAGGTTTCCTAATTGTGTACATGTTACATTTACATAGTATTAAATTGATAGTACCAGATATGAATAAAGAAATTATTCCTTTAATGCCAATTGATATGTTTTGCTTTCAATTATTAGTTTCAGAACTCTTCTGGGCACTGGGGACTCGGGTAGTCAGAGGCAAGGTGTCGGTTTATCAACCCAAAGTTTGTGGGTTCAAGCCCCTAAACGGTTGAAACATTTTCTAGAGTTCTTTTTACTACAATCTCTGGTCCAGGAAGATGAATTTACACCTAGTCCCATCCGAAACAAAGGATAAAAGGAGATCCTGTGTGCAGATCACAATACTCTGTGCATGTTAAAGATCCCATAGCTGTTTACAGGGCAGACCGGGCAAACTATAAAAATTCTACCTTAAACTCCAAGACCACCATAGTTGTGGATGTGGGTAAATCAAATCAAATTTCCAGTCACTGTCCCATTTTATTTGTCTTTTACTGTCCCAGACAGTGATTTCCTACCACTTTGGACCTTTCTGATTTAAGGATTAGAAATCCAACATTTACATGTTTCTGACCTTGCTGGAAACCCTCAGATGACAGATGCAATTGTCACAGGAAAATGTAGAAAGATGGTTATAGTCTGTATCCGCACAAGTTCAGACTCACCGACTGTACATCATTCATCCCCTAGCAGACCATTTCATTCAGTCCTCAACTCCCTGAGGAGCATAGAGTACATCAGCCAGCTAGGCTGCTAGTTACTAACGTTCTGCTGACAAGATCTTCCTCTACCTTTAGCTGGGTTCTCATAATCACATGAGTCAAATGAGGAAAGTGAGTAAAAATACCTTTCTTAAGAGTACAACAATGAAAAAAAAACCCACCTGTGCCCAGCCGTATATATATAACAGTAAAAAAAAGGAGTATCTTCATTTTATTATCATTTTACAATACTTTCACTACGTACATGAAAATGTATCGTTATCCTTGTGATGTGAGATCGTGTGCACGTAAAAGAATATGTGCATGCTGTGTATTTGTTTGCTATCTATATGCACCATAATGTAATTTCTCCATGGAGATAACAAAGTCATCTTCTAGTAACTTATAAATCTATTTAGCACTGACTTGGGAGAAAAAAGATTTCTTTATCTAAAATTTTCAACAATGACATACAGGCACTCCATGTTCCTTTTCCTTCACCATCTCATTGTAGGAGATATTCAAGAATGGAATCAACTTTGCCGCAGTGTAGTGAATATTCACACTCAAGTCCCTATAGCCAAATATCATCTCTCTGCAGATTAAAAGCACAGTAATGACATTAAAATAATATACTATGCATAGTATTGAAAACATGAAACAAGAATATTTCAATAAACAAAAAGAAATTTCTCTGTCTGAATAAAGAAAAAAACAAACAAACAAACCCAAAGACCGTAAGACACATTTGGAATCTTAAACCCTTAAAGAAAGGGTAATCCAAACTGGCTACAACTTGAACATCAGGCTGCATAGTGACTGATTTCGGCGATATTCACATCCCATTCTTTAGTTTTAAAAGAGTGAATGACATATATTTGATTTTGCACTACATTTTGGTGTGAGCCTATACATGTATGGGTACAAGAAGAATATAGTCTACTGTCATGCCTACTGATGATAGCCAACTATGGCAACAGTTTGATTTTTGTATCATATTTTAAGAGATCACTAAAATAATCTAATCATAAAAAAATCATTACAATGTTATATTTACTACTTTTCATCCATGAGTCTTATGATTTCTCGGCCTCTCTGTATCAACAGCTACGTGACAAATAAGTGGTTCCATATCTATTGTGCACCCATAACATCATTTTTCATGATGAAACTCAATGACATTGTCAATCAAGCTTTCCTCCTAGTAAATTTGGGCTTTTCTTCTACCAGTCTCAATCAGCATTTCAAAGTAGCTGTCATTTGGCATGCAGGCTGAGAGAGGAACGTGAGTGGCACGATCTTATAATAAAATCAAGTAAGGGAGGGCAAGGCTTTTTATGCTCATCGAAGAATAATGCTATTGTCAATTAATTTCTGAATTATTGGTATTATCATTCTTATTATACTTATTGAATTATTCATGCAGGAAAAGAATTACAGTCAATATAATATGATTATCTTCTTTACAATGGTGTTCAGAGCTATTAATCAGTTTATGAACATGATACAAATTCAAGAATCATGGACATTCACCCACCTCTATGATAATATTTGGTATCATCTAGGCACAGTTGTTTGTGGGGAAATAGTGTATTTTAATAACAAATTTCTTACAATTTAATTGTATCTATTTTTCATAGCTGTCCTAATTTGTCAAAGCGTAATGAGTATATACATTCAAATTACAATTTATGTGCATTGCATGGAATGCTAAAGACTAAACGAGTTAATCTATCAAGAACAACACAAATTAATAAAAAATTAAAATACAAATATATACCTATAGCGTAAAATTGTTAAAATCCCTTGATAATTTTTTCCAAAATCTAAGGGCCTGTAGAAAAAAACACTAAATTCCTGTAGCATTTGTTCAAGATATAAAAGAAAAAATAAATTAGCGGCACTCACGAATCTCCAAAAATTTGGTGAGTCATGTCTGGCTGAAAGTCAAACTTGTCACACGTGATATCTTCTTCGTCACGGACTTCAAAACAGAAAATACGAAATCATTAAAATTTTGAATCACATCCAAACACAACATGATGTATCCTTCATTTATAAGAACAAAAGAGCAAATTTTTAATTCAAAATGCATTACCAAAGATATAAAGCGATTTGAAATACATCTCCAAGGCGTTGAAATAGTCGAAGAATTTAAGTATCTTGGTGTTTTAATCAACAACTCTCTAACTTTCAATATTCATGTCGAAAATATCATTAAGAAAGCTTCACAGCGGTTGTACATTCTCAGAAAATTACGAGTCTTTGGTACAAGCAAAAGTACCATGAAACAAATATTTCAATCGTTATTGTTGAGTATCATAACTTTTGGCATTACTGTATGGTATGGAGGGTGTGGTGTAAGGCAGAAAAATAAGTTACAAAGATTGGTAAAAGAATCAGGAAATATAGTCAATGAGAAATTGCAAAGCGTGGAGCAGTGCTATAAAAAATCTGTAGAAAAGAAAATCTCTTTCAATTATTGATGAAGTAAAACACCCTCTGAACAGTGAATTTATGCTACTTCCATCCGGCAGAAGATATAGAGAATCTCGGTGTAGAACCAACCGACATAAAGCTACATTTGTCCCCTACAGCAAAATTTTATCAACACTGTAATGTCCAAACAAGCAAGTGAAGTAAAATTATAAGTTAAAATATTTCCTATTGATCTAACACATAGACTAGTAAATCTGATAAGACAATGCACATCTATTGCTGTTACTAAGTTGCCTCTCTGCAGAACATTGACAATATTATAATATCATTATCATGGTTGATGATGGAATGCTGGTTGAGAGAGAGAGAGAGAGAGAGAGAGAGAGAGAGAGAGAGAGAGAGAGAGAGAGAGAGAGAGAGAGAGAGAGAGAAGAGAGAGAGAGAGAGAGAGAGAGAGAGAGAGAAGAGAGAGAGAGAGAGAGAAGAGAGAGAGGGAGGGAGGAGAGAGAGAGGGAGAGGAGGGAGGGAGAGAGAGAGAGAGAGAGAGAGAGAGAGAGAGAGAGAGAGAGAGAGAGAGAGAGAGAGAGAGAGAGAGAGAGAAGGAAGGAGAGAAATGTAATGATATTTTTGCCTGTTCATTTCACGATCTATTATAATGTTGGCAACTACTAGAAATATTACGGATGCTAGTACTACTTCTGCGACTACTATGTTCACTACTATTATTATGATTAACTTTTGTTGTTGTCATTGCTATCTTTGTTTTTGTTTTTTGTTGTTGTTTACCATCGTCATTATTATCACCCTTAGTTCGCTTTGTTATGTGGATTGTGAAGTGCAAAATGATTTATGTGAACCTAACATGAATTGCCTGAAAAGGACAATAAAGATTTATTATTATTATAATGTTCACTAAAAACTGGTTAAAAAAGACAAAATGTCTCAATATGAAAGATAGATTTTGTCCATCTCATTTTATATTACTAAAATGTGCACCCATTCATTAGTTAGAAATTAAAAGGTTAATCTTAGATTAATTTCTCATTCAATTACGAGTTACACACATTAAAAAAAGTTTAAATACTGAACTGACCGTATTTCCCCAATTAATTGGGACCAGAAAATTAGTTTGAGAAATAAGTGTTTCGGGAAATATCGTGGCGTACACAATGTGTAACGTCCATTGCAGAATGTCAAAATATTTTCTTAGTTATGCCCCTGAATGTCTCTTCTCCTTTATTGTTAGAACAGTTGGTGTTGTTCTCTGCGACATGATACATGTACATTAGATCTAGGCCTAATATGATCAAAATAAAGAATCAGAAAGATATCAGGAAATCAACTGCTTTCAAAATAAAGGCGAAGCCGGTCTTGGACATTACCCTAAGCTAAGTGAAAGAAACATTAGCGATTAAATTTCAAGTGAGGTGGTGCTAGCTGGTGCAATGGCCACGATAAGATTTAAGACAGTTTAAGGTGGTGTGGTACTGGCTGTTACCCTTTATCAATCATCTTTTTAAGAGCTTAAATCTAATGTATTGTGTGATAATGATGGGGCGATGCAGTGTGATGTTGTTCATGGTTTTTGATTGGACAAACACAACAAATTTGATTGAATAGTGTGAAAATTAGTTTTGGGAATAGCTACATGTGTGAGGAGAATATGTGCACAAATTATAAGGATCTTGGTTAAGATTGTGTCATGAATTCGGGAGTTCCATGTTTTCGTCGAACACGTGTTCAAGGAATATGGACTGTACTGTATGTGTAGGGAGTATAAAGGTAAAAACAAAAGGCAGCAACAACAGATATCATCAAACTCATTACATCAAAAGATAACCATCTGTTAAGTTTCTTATAAAAAGTTACCAAGCTTAAAATGAATGCAGTCATTGGCTGAGCGTTTGAAGTCCTCCAGTTCATTCTTGACTACACACAATCCTGTTAAAAGAGGCAAGATATTGAAAAAAACGTGATGCATTTCAACTGGTTTCATGAGAAAGTATGCTTTCTAAAAATGTTTTGATATGTGTCTTTTCACTTCCTGGGGGTTTTGTTGTCTTTTTAATTTACAGTATATATATATATATATGGAGATATATATATATATATATATATATATATATATATATATATATATATATATATATATATATATATATATATATATATATACATACTTTAGATCTAAAGGTATTTTAAGCTTTGACTTGAATGATATTAAAAAAATCTTGAAGAGAAATGGAAGTGTACCATTTTGTGAAACCTGTCTTTTATATATATATATATATATATATATATATATAATATATATATTTGTTTAAAAAATAAAAAGGTTTTTCTCTATTGTTGCCTTCCAATAATGCCACAATGAGGTAGAGCCCTTGCTTCATAATCCGAAACCGTATTTGAATGAACTTATCTATTTACTAAATAGATCACCTACAATTTCATTCAAAAGTTATGTTTTCTTTGAATTACAAATTTTATCTAAAATTTCCCTTTCCTCGACAGTGTAAAGATCCTTAACCTTTTACATTGTGTCAGCTCATGTACAAGCACATCTGAATTAATCTAAACAGCAAAAGAATTAATGAGAAGATGATTACAGTCACAGTCAACCATATATTCTTTCACTGGTTTTCCAGGTCAGTGTTAACCTTCAGGGATGGTGATAGGTTTTTTCTTTCTCATGTCTCCAATGTCTTTTGTTTACCTTGATGCATTCAGGCCTTCTGTGGCTTGCATTTTCATTTTATTACATTATCCATACAACTTTTTATGAACATGCTATTTTATTTAGACATGACATGATGTACAAAGAACATACAAACTTCACAAGATTTTTGTTTTTTATCTATTTTAGGCGTTGAGAGTCCTTTTATTTTCATTACTCAATTATTTTTCCCATAATAAATAATTTCAAGGTTGTTTTTGTCTAGAAACAATGTTTCCTTTATTATACACACCTCTATGCAATACTTTCTAATGGTAGAATAGAATATACATTATTAGATGAAATGGATGCACCACAAATTCAGAAATGTGTAAGTAAGCACTTGGAATTTCGTGTTTCAGGGATGAAGATGGACGTTTCACCAAGAAAACCTGGCGGTGTTACCGAAAGTGACTTTCTGACAGTAAGGGTTTCACGTTTACAGATGATAAAAGATCTATAAAACATGTATTTTCTGAAAGATGAAAGAATAAGGAATTCAAGATATTGCAACAAAGGACAGTTAAACTAAAGTTAAACAATAGCAGCGATAGCCAAGCAATCATCTTAGGCTTACATGCAGTGTGTTGAATGGGAAAGCATCACTTTGACAAATGATAGCAAGGCTACGAAAACTACGAACTTAACATAAATTGTAATCTCATTGCCTGTTGTTCAACTATGAACTCAGTCAAATTATGTCATAACCATTTAAGGAAAGTGGAAATTTCCATTCAAGAAGCCTAGGTGACTGGCCCTAAATATAGGGCCTGCATTCTTCCCGTACCAATGACGGCGACCCTAAATAACGGGCCTACGCACTTCCTGGGCCAACCGTAACATGCTCTAAATAAAGGGCTGGTGCTCCTCTTAGGTGGAAATAATGGCAGAGTCCCAGCAACGATACTCCTTCCCATCTAAGCTTGTTCATCATATCGTCTCGATTTTTAGCGTAATAATATCCAAAACATTCAGGTCACAACTGAAACAGTGCATTTGACTTGTGTGATATAGGATTCTGTCCTCAAATAAAAGATCTAATGTAGAGTTCAGAATGAACAACTTTTTAGACAGCTGACTCAACTCGACAACTGACTTCAGGCGATGAAGATTAAAAACATAATCGTCTTCTGACTAGAATTTGAATCTAGGTTTAGATCTTGATCTACATGGATTTAGGATAAATATCTGTGACTAGAATAGTGATCGATCTTAATTTACAAATCGCCCCCCCCCTCTCTCTTACTTTTCCTCCCGTCTCCTCTCTCTGACTCTGTCTATCTTTCTCTTTCTGTTGTTCTCTCTATTTAGCTACAGAGGAAAAGAGGAAAAACAAGAAAAAGTACGATATATATATATATATATATATATATATATATATATATATAGAGAGAGAGAGAGAGAGAGAGAAGAGAGAGAGAGAGAGAGAGAGAGAGAGAGAGAGAGAGAGAGAGAGAAGAGAAAGTGAGAGGAGAAGACAGAGAGAGAGCAGAGAAGAGAGAGAAAGAAGTAGAGAAAGACAGAGACAAAGGAGACAGAAAGCAAGACGGAGAGGGGACGAGAGAGAAAAAGTAAAAAGAGAGAGAGAGAGAGGGGGAGAGGGGCGAAGGGAGGATGATATATGATCAAAATCCCATGTAGATCTCGATCTAAACCTAGATTGTAATTGTAGTCAGAAGACGATGATATTTTTAGTCTTCATCTTCATCGCCCAAGTCAGCTGTCCAAAAAGTGTCAGTCTAAACTCTACATTAAACTTGTATTTGAGGACAAAATCCTATATCATGCAAAGGGTTCCGCTTTAAATGAGTTATTCCATTTCATATACATACGTTATTCCCTATATTACCAATAAAACAAAAGAACAAAGTGTACTGCTGACTAACATAGGACTTCAACATACCCGCCATTTTGAATCACTTCCGGCATTCTGTTGCAACTTTCACTTTTCGCAGACTTCCTGTTACCATGAAAAAATGTGACCAAACTCAGTCATCACATTATGGTCCAAAAAACATGTGTGACTTCTGTGTGTGTTTTGTGTGTGCACGTGCGTGTGCACGTATGTACATATGTGTGTGTTGCATTTTCATGTTTTGTTTTTAATTATTATTGTGTGAGTTTGTACCATTGAACATTGAAAAATACAGTAGAAATGACAATAAAATGTGAACAGATTAATGACATATGAGGTTTAAAATTTCATTTATTGTCATAAGAGTGATAAGATACAGTGTGAAAGCATTATTTAAAACATTCATTAAAAAGATAAAGTTTTGAGAGAAGACTTGAATGAGCTTAAAGAGTTCATTCCTTTAAGACTGTCAGGCAGACCATTCCACAGCATTGGACCATAGTATGAAAATGCTATGTCCCCGTATGATTTCAGACTTGTCTTTGGTTGAAGAAGGGGTGCCACAGAGCTACTGGATCGGAGTTGTCTAGCTGACACTCTATAAGAAATGAACTCTCTAAGGTAACAGGAAAGTATGGATCATGAAGACATTGATAGATCAATGTCACAATCTTATATCTGATACGATATTTCACTGGCAGCCAGTGTAATTCTTTCAGTGTTGGTGTGATGTGGTCAGTCTTTTTTTTTTTCTTTTTAACTAAATGTGCTGCACTGTTTTGGACTTGCTGTAATTTATTTATACGATTTTCTGCCACCCCAGCCAAAAGTGAGTTACAATAATCAATTCTAGATATGACAAATGAACATGCTAATTTATTTGCTGCACTTTCTGTGATAAGGGGCCTAATATGAGCAATTTTGCGTAATTCAGAATAACAGGATTTTCTAAGGTGGGAAATATGATCGTCCATTGAGAGAACTGAGTCAAAAATGACGCCAAAGTTTTTAACTCTCGTCTTTACTGGAATGTTTATGCCACATATCGTGGTAGTGGGAATGGTCAGGTTCTTTATTTTAGATCTAGTGTCAAAACAATTACTTCAGTTTATATCTTCATTTAACTTCAACTTGTTTGACATCATCCAGGCAGAAATTTCTGAGACACATATTTCTAAATCAGTAAGAATAGGGTCGTATGTTTTCACAATGTGACGATTTATACAATTGCGTGTCATCAGCGTATGTGTGATAATTAAAACCTGTTTAGAGATTATTTCACCCAGATGTTGAATGTATAGAGAAAATAAAATTAGGGCCAAGAACAGACCCCTGAGGCACACCACATTTAAGTTGCACTGGAAGTGATTTTTTTGTCGTTTATTTCAACATATTAGTGTCTGTTTGATAAGTATGACTGAAACCACATAAGAACTGCCAGTTATTCCAAATCAATCACGTAGTCGTGTTATAAAAACCAATGATCAATTGTATCAAATGCTGCCGACAGATCCAAAAGCAAAAGAACAGAAACTAAACCGGAATCACATGCATTAATGCAAATCAGTTTTAACTTTTAGGAGGGCTGTTTCAGTACTATGCTTGGTTCTATAAGCAGTTTGATACTTTTCAAACATATTATTATCTTTGAGGTGGTTAGATAATTTGTGATACAACAACCTTTTTCCAAAATCTTTGAGAGAAATGGTAAATTAGATATTGGTCTGTAGTTTTTCAGAATATTTGATCAAGACTTATTTTCTTAAGTACAGGCCTGATCAATGCTTTAAAAAATTGCGTCAACTCATTTGGTATATTTCATGTTCTAAGAGACATGTTTATAATTTTGGTAATATAAGGTATAAGAGTGTCAAGACATTCATAAAACGTTGATATAGGCAAGGGGTCAAGTTTACATAATTTTCTGGGTGATTTAGTGATAAATATTTTGAATGTCATTGATATGTGAGAAGCTTTCAAATTTAGGGGGTAATGGCTCAGATGTTTTTGAGTTAGTTTTATCATTAGATTTATCGAAGTTGTTCCTGATATTCTCTATTTTCTCCCGGAAATGTTCAGAAAATAAGTTACTCACATCGTCAGTTGGTATGACGTCAGGTATTCTAAATATTGATAAATTCCTTTGAAGAATTTGCGTCTGTACAATTTTTGTAATTATAAAAATCATTTTTAAAACTAAAAGACAGTTCTTTCGTTTCCTGTCTTGCCTTGATGAAGATTTCCCGATGGATAATAATATGATTTTTTTCTCCACATCCGCTTGGCTCTTCATTTTCCGCTGCATGGAATTGCGAAGTTCTTCAGACGTCCAAGGGACAGATGGTTTTTGTGTGTTTGCTTGTTCTGACGAAGGGAAGCATGTTTATTCAATGTCTTATGAGCAAATTTCGTTGAATGAAGATGGTTTCAGAGAAAGATTGTTGTCTAGTGATGCTTTGATGTCGTGCTTGAAAAGTTTTTTGTCTACTGCTTTAGTATTCCTGAAAGAGTAATATCCTTTTGCTTTGATGGATAAAGTAAAGTTAATAAGGTTTTAAGATTTTGCTTTGATGGACAAAAAGTCTTTCCCAAGGAACACAACATCGGACCTGGCTTTGTGATTCAAACTAGGGACCTCATGAAGTCCGACAGTCTAACCGCTCGGCCACCGACGCCACAAAGTCGAACATAATTGTGTGGTGATATGAGAGGCATCTGTCTTGTATACGATTGTTGAATTTCTATCCAAGATGATAGTGTCGCCATGTGTGTGCGTTGGTTGATACACCAGTTGTTTTATGCTATATTCATCTAAAAGACGGAGAGATTACAGTAACAACGTCGTTGTTATCATCAACATGAATGTTAAAGTCACCTAAACACAGAAAGTTCTTTGCTGTAGACACCTTGTCTTACATATCAGAAACTTCATGAAGCAACTGTTGTTGGGTTGTTGTGTTGTTTTTACTTGGTGAAGGCCGAAATAAACAAACAATGGTGATATTATTGTGACTTGGGGATTTAAAGTTTAATTCACAGTGTTGGAAAGTGTCATACGATTGTGTTTGAGTGAGCGAGACAGACAGATAGTCTTTGTGGATAACAGCAATGCCGCCTCCATGCATAAAGGAAATAAAATCCTGTAACATTACATTTCAATTTCACATCGTCGTCTCTTTTCCTTAAATTCTCACCCCATTCTCCTTTTTAAAAAATGTATTCAGGCCCTGGCTCTAAAACAATTCTTTATTGCATCTTCCCTGTTCTGTCAAGTTTCATCGATTGCCTTCGCTACCAGCTACTGCCATCACTGCCGCCACCATTACGGTGTACAACAACAACATACAACATTTTCACTACTACTATGTACTACTACTACTACTACTACTACTACTACTACTACTACTACTACTACTACTACTACTACTACTACCACCACCCCCACCACCACCACCACAATGAACTAGAGCGTGTGAATGTGATTGAATGCTAGTCATGATTGGATTCGTGCGAAAGACCTTGTGAATGAAACTCCTTTATGAAGGAGCGTTGTTAGATTGTTTGGTAGCGCGATTTGCTTTCCATGGCGAGCGCAGTTAGCTTTTAAAAATAATAATGTATGATATAAGTCACCAGCAAGACAAACTTTATAGTGCACATAAATATAAAACCGTTTGCACCTGTTACACTTGTTAGGCCGTGCGGTTTACATTACAGCAGTAACTTACACTTGAAAGTCAGAGATGGGCATAAAAACAAAAACTTAAGAAAAGGAGGGAAACGAGGGAAGAAACAAAAACACAGTGACACGTTCATTTGGGGAAGCTTGACTTGAGCGGGTGGCGCTTACTGTTTAAATTTTCAGTGAAGCATCGCTAAACAGAAAATTGGCGCATATTTTTTAAATTTTCAGGGAAGCGTTGCCTAAATAGAAATGCATACCAGCTCAAAGCTAGGTAGATTTTATGTTAACAGTTCACACCGTCTGAAACACCAGATCTTCTGCACGTCACAAACATAGATCTAGATCTAGACGTCATCACACTCACACAAACATAGATCTAGATCTAGATCGTCATCACACTCACACAAACATCTGCAATCATTACGCATATAATATAACGAGTTGTTTTCTTTCGTAAATGTTGACCCTCAATTTTGATTTTCCTCTTTTATGTGATGTTGCTTTGATTATATTATGATGTTTTAAACACTGGTCGGCCACTTCTAGTGAAAAATGTGGGTTCTCCAGCTCGCAACAGCCGGCAATAGCTCGTGCTAAACTCGGCATGGGGGGTTCGTGAGGTAGGGCAAACTGTAATTGAAACGATGTAACCAAAAAAGGTTTTGAAAATAGAATTCACAAACTTTAATGTTAATGATTTATGCAGAGCACAAACAGTGACCGCTCTCAAACAATGGTAGGAGAGGCAATGTCATGGACGAGCCCGTTAGTTTCTTTCACAGGGTACGAGGGATCACGTGATGACTGACTGGCTTTTCCGTTACTTCTACTATAAATAATTTTGAATATTTTTGTTTACTATTTAATTTACTTACGTATTTAGGCATGTTGCCCTTTCTGCAGGGCATAGACCATCCACAAGGGCCCTCCATTTTCACGGTCCTGAGCCACCTTTTCTAGCTCATGCCAGTTGATACACCATCTTCTTTGTTTCTGCATCCAGGTCCCTTTGGCTTCTGTTACATGTTAGATAAAGACAAACAGTGAGGCAAGGGTTATGTCATGGAAGTTAATGTAATTACACACAGATAATATGAAAACCACATAGCAACAAACACGAAAATTGCGCTTTGTTCCTTGGGGTTTTCATATTATCTTGTCATTACATTAACTTGTTATGTGTTAGGAAGTCTTCCTCTCCTTTTCCCCGGCGGATTCAGGTCAGAACCTGCCTAGTGGTGTTTTGCTTAGGCTTTTCACAATGTCACCTATCCACCGCCGTCTTCATCGACCGAAAGTTGGGGCATCTTTCCCAAAGATCTATGTTGCTGATGGTGTCAGGCCAGTAAAAATATTCAAAGGATGTTTCGTAAGCAGCTGTTTACAAATGTTGGAACTTCCCTTTTGGCGGTCTTTGTTTTTCTCCAGTTCTTTGCTCTATACAAAAAAAAACCCAGATTTGATGTTCGAATTAAAGAGGCGAATTTTGGTATTTGTTGAAGCGTTTCTAAATCCGAGATATATGTAATGCTTGGTCGATGCTATCTCCATTTTTATCTATCTATCTATCTATCTATCTATCTATCTATTATCTATCTATCTATCTATCTATCTATCTATCTATCTATCTATCTATCTATCTATGAAATTATCGGTAATGCCCATATATATATGTTTATCTATTATCTATCCATATATCCATCTATCTATCTGTCTATCTATCTATCTATCTACCTATCTATCTATCTATCTATCTATCTCTATCTCTCTCTATCTCTCTCTCTCTCTCTCTCTCTCTCTCTCTCTCTCTTCTCTCTATCTCTCAATTATATCCAATATATCCCATTATATATATATATATATCTACCTAAATCTATCTATCTACCTATATTCTATCTATAAATCCATCTATCTATCTTACTATCTATAAAAATCGATCTATCCATCTATCTATCTTTCTATCTTTCTATCTTTCTATCTACCTATCTAACTGTCTACCTATCTGACTCTAGTGTGCCATCTCTTCCATTTTCTATTTAAATAATAATGATTATCCTTAAGTATTACTGCCAGTTCTGTCTACCCAAACTCCCAAAAAACAAGACCTGTAATAGCAACATTTTTGTGGTAAAAAGTGGACTTCAATGCCGTTACGGCCCATGAGAGCCGGTGATTATCCCGCTTTCATTTCGTAAAACTGGAAGAGGTGATAACAATCACCTCCTGGCCAGGAGACTAATCTGGAATTAGGCCATTACTCCCAAGCTAGTGCTTGTGTCATTTGCATCTGGGTAGAGGGGAAAACACCACGTCTGACCTAACTGCTAGGATTCTAAAAACTGGAACCTGCCAGGGATCCCCATTCCAGCCATGTCCTAATCGCGTGGTCAGACGCCACACACTGGTAAAAGCGAATGAAGAAACGACCTTGATGGAGCACACTATCAGAGTAATAAATTGGAAGGGTGTACTCATTATTCTTATCTTTATGACGGACTTTGTTTTTCTAAAAACTGCCTGAAGAATGGTTTAGAAACGTGCAGATGACCAAACTGTGGATCTTTGCGTAAAAACTTGCATTGTTGCTTTGATAGTGATGTATTTTTGGTCATCGCATAAAAACTGGAAGAATGAAGAAACGACCAAACACATGCGGCACACATCACTAGTATGAGAATAAAAACTGGAATTACAATAAGAATCACATGTCTAAACAGTGGTCAAAAATACAAACACTGGAAAAACCCAAAACAAAACGAGGTTTTATCAAGAATGAAGAAACTATGTATCTGATGGTCAGCTTGTTGAATTGACAAGAATCTAAGAAAGGGAATCAGTAGTTGAGAGGCAAGGTGTCGCCCTCCCAACCAAAAGGTGGTGGATGGGTTCGAGCCATCTTTGATCTTGCTGTTTCCTTTTTCCGAGCAAAATTAGCCTCCTGGTCCAGGTGGGTGGATCTACACCTCGTGACAAGGGAAGGGACGATAAAGCAAGGAGGTCCTTTAATTGCAAATAAACTCTCAATGATCCGTTAAAGATACTTTCTGTTTGAGGGCAATGATGCCGAAAAAAAAAACAAATTACAAAAAGTACAGCTTCTTGATGTGCATTAGTTGTGGATGTCAGCTAAATGAAATCCCCTCCCCCCAAAAAAACAACAACAATTTCAAACAAGCAAAAAATTCAAATCCAAAGTTACAAACAAAAACAAATCTGTAATTGATGTCAGATCAATATATTAAATCTATCTATCTATCTATCTATCTATCTATCTAAATTTATCTATCTATCTATCTATCTATCTATCTATCTATCTATCTATAATTATTATGTTGGTATCCATCTATCAATCAATCTATCTATCTATCTATTATAATCTTTCTATCTATCTATATATCTATTTATCTATCTATCTATCTATTATCTATCTATCTATCTATGAAATCTAGTCTATCTATCTATCTATCTATCTTATCTATCTATCTAACATCTATTATCTGCATCTAAAACATCTATCTATCTATCTATCTATCTATCTATCTATCTATCTTCCATCTATTTACCTATCTATCTATCTATCTATCTATCTATCTATCTATCTATCTATCTATCTATCTATCTATCTATCTTTCTATCTTTCTATCTATCTATCTATCTATCTTCTATCTATCTATGTATCTATCTATCTATCTATCTATCTATCTATCTATCTAATATTTAGTCTATCTATCTTTTAAATATCTATCTATTTTTTGTATTATCTATCTATCTATCTATTCCTATCTATCCTATCAATCTATTGTCTATTATCTATCTATCTATCTACTATCTATATATTTATATATCTATCTATCTATTTATGTATATCTATTATCTCAGTTATTTATCTATCTATCTAGACTATATATCTATCTATCTTTATTTCTATCTTTCTAAGTATCTATCTATCCTATCTATCTATCTATCTATCTTCTTATCTATCTATATATTTGTCTATCTATCTATCTATCTAACAAATATCTATTATCTATCTACAAATATATCTATCTATCTATCTATCTATCTAATCTATCTATCTATCTATCTATCTATCTATCTATCTATCTATCTATCTATCTATCTATCTATCTATCTATCTATCTATCTATCTATCTATCTATCTATGATCTATATATCTCCTATATATCTGTCTATCTATAACCTATCTATCTATTATCTATCTATTAATAGAATCTATCTATGTATTATCGTGAATCTATATCTATTTATCTGAATCTATCTATCGTATCTGTCTCTTATAGGCAGAGCTACTATCTATCTATCTATCTATCTATCTATCTATCTATCTATCTATTATCTATCTATCTATCTATCTATCTATCTATCTATCCAGGTATCTATCTATCTATCTATCTATAGATCTGTCTATCTAATATCTATCTTCTATCTATCTATCTATCTATCTATCTATCTATCTTCTATCTACAGGCTATCTATCTATCTATATCTATCTATCTATCTATCTCGTATGTATCTATCTATCTTCTATCTATCTATCTATTTACCTATCTATCTATCTATCTAGACTATCTATCTATCTATCTATCTATCTATCTATCTATCTATCTATCTATCTATCTATCTAGAGACAGTACAGATCTATCTATCTATCTATCTATCTAGTAAATCTATATATCTATCTATTATTATCTATCTATCTATCCATTTATATATCTTCATCTATCTATCTATCTATCTATATATCTATCCAGAAGTATCTGTCTATCTATCTATCATATCTATCTATATTTATCAATTTATCTATCTATCTATCTATCTATCTATCTATCTATCTATCTATCTATCTATCAATCCATCTTATCTATCTATCTATCTATCTATCTATCTATCTATCTATCTATCTATCTATCTATTATCTATCTATCTATCTACCTATCTATCTATTATCCATGAAATCTATCTATCTATCTATCAACCTATCTAGTTATCTATCTATCTATCTATCTATATATCTATCTATGATCTATCTATCTATCTATCTATCTATATATCTATCTATTCATCTATCTATCTATCTATCTATCTATATTTCTATCAATGTCTTTATCCATCAATCATCTATCTATCAGGGAATTTAAAAACTATTATCTATCTCTCTATCTTAAATCTATCTAAATCTATCTATCTCAAATCATATCTATCTATCTATCTATCTATCTATCTATCTATCTATCTATCTATCTATATATCTATCTATCTATCTAATCATTTATCTATCTATCTATCTATCATTTCTTCTGTCTATCTATCTATATATCTTATCTATGTTATCTATCTATCTATCTATCAATCTATCATCTATCTATCTATCTACCTATCGATAAATATCTATCTATCTATCTATCTATCTATCTAAATATCTATCCTATACATATCTATCTATCTAGAGAAAAGATCTAAACATCTATAAAGAATATATTTATCTATCGATCTATCTTTCTATATATCTATATATCTGAATTTATCTATCTATCTTCTGACCTATGAGCTAATCTATACTATGTATATATCTATCTGATCTATCTATCTTTATATATCTATCTATCTATCTATCTATCTATCTATCTATCTATCTATCTATCTATCTATTTATCTATCTATCTATATTTCTATCAACCCATATATCTTATCAATCTATCTATCTATCTACCTATCTATCTATTTATCTATATATCTATGCTTTGTCTGTCTTTATGTCTATCTATGTATGAATCTATTCTCAACCTTTTATCAATCTATCTATCTATCTATCTATCTATCTATCTATCTATCTATCTATCTATCTATCTATTTATCTATCTATTTTATCTTCCCATCTATCTTGATCTATCTATCTATCTATCTATCTATGTATCTATCTATCTATCTATTTATCTATCTATCTATCTATCTATCTATCTATCTATCTATCTATCTATCTATCTGTCTGTCTATCTATCTATCTATGTATGTATCTATGAATCTATTTATGTATTTATCTCTGTATTCTGTATGTATGTATCTTGTAGTCTTTTATCTTTGTACTCTATCTATCTATCTATCTATCTATCTATCTATCTATCTATCTTGTCTTATCTATCTTTCTATCTATCTATCATCTACGATATCTATCTATCTATCTAAGGATATGTCTTTCTGGTATCTATCTATCACCTCGATACAAAAATGGGAAATCTATAGAATCTATGTCATGAAATACATAGGAATATTGAACTGTTTATACTAGGACTAAGGGCTCTAAATATGAAATCAGATAGGAATACCCTTGAACAATGAAATCAGATAGGAATATACATTGAACAATGAAATCAGATAGGAATCTATAATATGAAATCAATCTATCTATCCCTTATCAATGAAATCATCTAGGAATACCCTCTGAACAATGAAATAGATAGGAATACCCTTTCTATCTATCAGATAGGAAACTTTGAATCAATGATATCTAGATATCATATCAGATTTTTCATGAAATCAGATCTATCTATGTATCTATCAAATCTATCTATCTATCTAACTATCTATCTAGATATCTATCTATCTGTCTATGAAATCTATCTATCTATATCTTAATCAATCTAATTATCTATCTATATATCTATCTATCTATCTATCTATCTATCTATCTATGTATCTATCTATCTATCTATCTTACTATCTATCATCTATCTATCTATCTATCTATAATCAGATTGGTATACAATAATAATAATATCATATAGGCAATACCAAGGAACAATTTATCAGTGTATATCTATCTATATATCAATGAAATCTAGGAATATCCTATCAATTTATCATCTATCTATCTACCTATCTATCAATATACCTGATATATCTATGAATCTATGATATCTATCTATATATCTATCTATCTATATATATATCTATATATCTATATATCTATATATATATATGAACAATGAAATCATATAGGAATACTATGATATCTGAAATATATATATATATATATCTATATATCTTTCTAGGAATCCATCTATCCAACAATGAAATCTTTTTATCGATCTATCTACCTTATCCATCCATCTATCTATCTATCTATCTATCTATCTATCTATCTATCTATCTATTATCTATCTATCTATCTATCTATCTATCTAACTACCTATCTATCTATCTATCTATCTTTTCTATCTATCTGTCTATGCCTACATAACAATCTATCTAGATGTCTATCTATCTATCTGAACTATCTATCTATCTATCTATCTATCTATCTATCTATTTATCCATCTATCTAATTTCTTGTAACTATCTATTTATATTTAATAATTTTGAACAATGAAATCAGATATGAATACATCATGAATATGTACCAGATCTAAAATAGCCTTGAACAATATATATGTCTGACTATCTCTTTACAATGCTAATCTTTATATATCTATAATCTGTCTATCTATCTACCTATCTATCTATATAGCTATCTATCTATCTATCTATATATCTATCTATCTATCTAGAAAATGACGACTCATCATTTACACGAGAAATGGTATTCCAGAGGCATGGTGTTCGCCTCTCAAACAAAGGTCGTGGGTTCAAGAACTTGTATGTTGAAAAGTTTTATTGATGTTCTTTTCCATTAAATTTACCCACCTGGTCCAGGTAGGTTTATTGATATTTAGTCCCATTGGAGACGGAACTATTACAATAGAGAACTCGTATCCGGTCACAACACTCCGTGCACGTAAAATGAACAGTGGGAACATTATAAATCCTATCAAAACTGCCAAGATCCAGATTTGTTGTAAGTTATAAAGGTCAAAATCATAATCCGGAGTTTATCGCGATTAAAATAGCGTGAAGTGGAACAGATGATAAAATCACCTCCTCGCCAGGACGCATAGTCTGACTTAGAATGTTACTCCCAAGCTCGTGCCTGTACGCATTTGCACCAAAGGAACACAACGTCGGACCTAGCTTTGCTAGGATTCGACCCCCACTCCGGTAGCCTAACCCCGCAAAACCGACGCAACTGACCTTCGCCGTGGATGTGGGTAAAATGAAATCAAATCAAATCAAACTATTCCTTTGCATTTCTTTAACGTTTTTGTCCCAATGGGGTTTCATTGTTATTTCACGTCATTAGTCAATGCCCAAGAAGTTACGTTTTTAATTACACTTTCCTGTAAAGATCATTGCTTTTAAAAATGGTTCAAGACTAATGGATTATGAGCTAAATGTGGAAGAGAAAAGACACACTCTAATGTCTTAGATGTGTAAGCATTGCGGCTCTCCCATCCACTATTCTCATCTGGTACAAATTAAAACAAATAGGGAAAGCAGGGTGAGCAGAGAAGATAACGAAAAGCCTAGATTTCTTGGAAAGTTATAATCATTTGCACGTGCGGAAGTGTGTGTGTGTGTGTGTGTATGTGTGTGTGTGTGTTTTTGTGTGTATGCGTTTATATGTTGGGGGTGAAAAATGAAGAGTAGTTCCATCCGTTTGCTTGTGACCAGTAATGGTAGGTAGAGTGGGGAGGAATGAATATCTGAGTGTGTGTGTGTGTGTGTGTGTGTGTGTGTGTGTGTCTATATGCATAGGTGTCTACAGTGTGTGACAGCGTGTGTGAGTAAATGAATGGGAGTGTGACTTTCCGTTTATTATATATATATATAGATATATATATATATAGATATATATATATTTATATGTATATATATAGATAGATAGATAGATAGATATATAGATAGATAGATAGATATATATATATTTATATATATTTAGAGAGAGAGAGAGAGAGAGAGAGAGAGAGAGAGAGAGAGAGAGAGAGAGAGAGAGAGAGAGAGAGAGAGAGAGAGAGAGAGAGAGAGAGAGAGAGAGAGAGAGAGAGGGAGAGAGAGAGAGAGAGAGAGAGAGAGAGAGAGAGAGAGAGAGACAGAGAGAGAGATTGAGAGAGAGACAGAAAGAGATAGAGAGAGAGAGACAGAGAGACAGACAGACAGACAGACAGACAGAAAGAGAGACAGAGAGAGAGACAGAGACAGAGACAGAGACAGAGACAGAGAGAGAGACAGAAAGAGAGACAGAGACAGAGACAGAGACAGAGAGACAGAGACAGAAACAGAGACAGAAACAAAGACAGAGACAGACACAGAAACAGAGACAGAGACAGAGACAGACAGACAGACAAACAGACAGAAGACTGACAGAGAGAGAGAGAGAGAGAGAGAGAGAGAGAGACAGAGAGAGAGAGAGAGAGAGAGAAGAGAGAGAGAG
>JAXRKP010001819.1:0-85000 GCA_037039925.1 Doris montereyensis
ACCTGCTACCTTGCAGGCCGGTCTTGACTAACCAAAGGCTAAGGGAGTTAACCTGACAGAAAATAACAACCTGATGCCTTGCAGGCTGGTCTTGAATGACTAAAGGCTAAGGGAGTTAACCCTGACAGAAAATAACAAGGCCCGGTAGGGGGCCTCAAGGTGGCAGCCCCACCATCTATCTATGGTACAGTGGGCTAACCCTACTTATCCAAAACAACCTGATTCAAAGTAATATATACAATGATATACCCGCCTTGAACTTTCGAAGACGACTCTGAAAAGAACACGGACTGTAATTTTTGGAACATGGAATGTTAGGACAATTAATGGAAAGGAGTTAGAATTAGCTGAAGAAATGGAAAAATTCAAAGTAGACATTTTGGCTATTACAGAAACAAAGAAAAAAGGACAAGGAATAGAAAATGTAGGACCAAATCATACTTTAATCTTCTCAGGAGTAGATGTCAAAGATAGAGTTAGAGCAGGAGTAGGCCTCCTAATGCATAAAAAGCAAGAAATACTACTAGAAAGTTGGAAATTTGTAAGCCCACGGTTATTAGAGGTAAATATTAAACCAAAAGGAAGAGAAATTAAATATTAATAGCTTATGGACCAAGCGAAGATGCCACCACAGAAGAAAAAGATATCTTCGAAAATGATTTACAAATAGCTGTAGAGAATCTCAAACCCAAACAGGAATTAATGGTTTTATGAGATTTAAACGCTAGAGTAGGCAACAATGTAGAAACATCAGAGGAGTAATAGGTAAAGAAGGAGAGACAACAACTTCTCCGAATAGGGAGGCTAATAGATTTTTGCCTAAAAGAATAACATGAAAATAGCTAACACATTTTTTCCTCATAAAGATATCCACAAATATACAGGAGTAAATGAAGACAGATGTGAAAAGTCAATCATAGATACATAATAGTTAGCAGCTCCCTTTTTTACAGTACAATGGATGTTAGAGTAAGCAGAGGAGCTGAAATATTTAATGATCATCACCTAGTGATAACCAAAATGAGATTACTGACTGAAGAAAACAAACAGAAAAGGAAAGAGAAGAAAGCTACTAAACTCAAAATAGAAGACCTAAATGAACCAATAGTAAAACAGATGTACCAATCCAGGATAAAAAGATCTATCAGTGAAAGGCAGATGGATCTGAAGGAAAGCACAATAGAAGAAAAGTGGCAAATATATAAAGAAACACTCCTCAGTTGTACTGAAGACGTCTGTGGTAGGAAACAAATTAAAGGAGAGGGGAAAAGGACAGCATGGTGGAATGAGAATGCCAAGACTAAGATCAAAGAAAAGAAAGATGCCTGGAAGAAATACTTGCAAACAAAGAGACCAGAGGATAGGATAGATTACGTGAGTAAAAGAACTATCGTCAAAGAGGAAGTTAGGAAAGCAAAACAGGAACAGTGGGAAGAGTTTGAACAAAGACTTCAAGAAAGCTATCAAGGAAATCAAAAGCTGTTCTGGGAGCAATGAAGAGCATGAGAAAGACCAAAAGCATGCCCAATACGACAAATTAAGAACGCCAAATGAGAAATAATTAAAGGAGACAGTGAAATCATGGAAACGTGGAGAAAGTATTTTCAACAATTACATAATCCTCCAGAACATATGAAACAAGGAGTACAGATAAAAAATAAGAGTGTCAAGTCATCGAGATAAGACATCTGAAGATGTAGATATCTCAATGGAAGAACTTCAAACAGCTATAAGAAAAGTGAAATGAGGAAAAGCCCCAGGAGCAGATCAAGTTTATCCAGAAATGATTAAAAACCAAGGAGAGAGGCAGACAAACTACTACATGCAATATGTCAACAAGCATGGGGTCCAAACAGGTGCCAGACGACTGAAAAAAAGGGAACGGTAGTACCAATATATAAGAAAGGATCAACTATGGAATGCTCAAACTATAGAGGGATATCACTACTTAGCGTACCAGGAAAATGTATGCCAGAATTCTGGAAATGAGACTAAGGAAAAGAGTGGAGGATGAGATTGAAGAACACCAGAGTGGATTTAGACCAGGAAGAAGTGTACAAGATCACATATTTACAATTAGACAAATAATAGAAAAATTCCTTGAGAGAAACATTGACTTGCACCTGTGTTTTATTGACTTAGAAAAGGCATTTGACAATGTGAGGAGGGACGAACTATGGCATTCCTTAAAAGAACACAATGTAGAGCAAAATTTAATAGAAGCCATTAAAAGTTTTTACAATAAACCAACATGTGCAGAGAGTAGCTGGAAATGTATCTCAAGAATTTGATGTAGATATAGGAGTAAGACAAAATTGTGTCCTAAGTCCTCTTTTGTTTATCACATTTATGGATTCAGTTGCAAAGGCATCCTCAAACATGAAGAAAATGAATGTAGGTATGTGGAAGCTCAAACCAGTAAATGTATCAATGCTTTCATTTGCTGATGATTTAGTTCTGTTTGGAAAATCAGAAAGGGATTTCCAGTTAAATATCAACATAATGAATAATGAATTAAATAAAAGAGGAATGAGATTAAATGCAAAGAAAACCAAAACAATGCTAGTAACTAGGGAAGCTAAAAGACAAAATCTTAAATTAGGCAGGAAAAATTTAGAACAAGTTCAGAGCTACAATTACTTAGGAGTAATGATTAACTCAGTGGGAAAAACTAAGAGAAGAAATCAGCCAGAGAATCCAAAAGGTAAGTGCACTATATAACGATCTAGAAAGGCATTTGTAGGTAAACAAGAATTGTCAACAAACCAAAATGGTAGTATACAACACAGTTTATTGTCCTACTCTCCCTATGACAGTGAAACCTGGACCTTAGACAGTAGAGAATACAGTAGAGTGCAGGCAGCCGAAATGAAATATCTAAGAAGAGTAGATGGTGGTGGTATGTCATGTTTTTTATTTATTCCTATTTATTTTTATTTTTTTTATTGGGGATTGGGGCGGGGAGCAGTTTGTTGTTTGTTTTTTTTTGTCTAGTTGTGGGGGGGGGGGGAGTTCGTGTGTGCGGGGGGGGGGGGGGGGTCAGGGGTTATGTGTTGGTGTTTTTTTGTTGTTTTTTTTTTGTTTTTTGTTGTTGTTTTTTTTTTGGGGGGCAGGGGGTTTTGGGGGGTGAGATTATTGAAGAATAATAATTTCTTTTTCTTATGGACGTCACTCAAGTTAAAAATGTAAACGATTGCATGCCGTTATTTATTATAATACAAATGTAATCGTTTTGGGTGTGTATGCCTATATTATAATGTTTGTGTGTTTTTGTGTGAGCATGTTTCTATGAACGTGGGCGTGTGTGTTTGTGTGTGATTATACACGAAATGTATTGAAAAGGAGCTTGTTCCATGAATTCTTGCATGCTTTACGTGGTTGTCGGTCAATTATACAAATGGGGTTTGGTTTTTGTGTGTACATTTCTCTTGTTTGATTTTTAAAATTGTAGTTTGTAATAATATACTTATATTGGGTTCAATTAAGCTTCATGTTAACACCAGTAATCATTTTAGAGAATAAGCAAACAACATGAAGGACGTATGAATGGAGTTATGATAACATAGCAAATATTGTGTTTAATTTTCAATTGCATCGAAAACAAGAAAATCAATTACGACGTCCTTATCATGTAAACTATGAGTATGTACTGTTTTCACAAGCATTCAGAGATGGACATGACGACATTGAAAGTATGTACTGTTTTCACAAGCATTCAGAGATGGACATGATGACATTGAAAGTATGTACTGTTTTCACAAGCATTCAGAGATGGAAATGACGACATTAAAAGTATGTACTGTTTTCACAAGCATTCAGAGATGGAAATTAAAAGTATACACTGTTTTCACAAGCATTCAGAGATGGAAATGACGACATTAAAAGTATGTACTGTTTTCACATTCAGAGATGGAAATGACGACATTAAAAGTATGTACTGTTTTTCACAAGCATTCAGAGATGGACATGACGACATTGAAAGTATGTACTGTTTTCACAAGCATTCAGAGATGAAAATGACGACATTGAAAGTATGTACTGTTTTCACAAGCATTCAGAGATGGAAATGACGACATTGAAAGTATATACTGTTTTTACAAGCATTCAGAGAGATGGAAATGACAAGCATTCATTGACGACATTGAAAGTATACACTGTTTTCACAAGCATTCAGAGATGGAAATGACGACATTGAAAGTCTGTACTGTTTTCACAAGCATTCAGAGATGGAAATGACGACATTGAAAGTATGTACTGTTTTTACAAGCATTCAGAGTTGGAAATGACGACATTGAAAGTATGTACTGTTTTTACAAGCATTTAGAGTTGGAAATGACGACACAAGCATTCAGAGTTGGAAATGACGACATTAAAAGTATGCACAAGTCAAGTTCCTATAGAACCGAAGCTCATTCTGATTTCTGTAGCGTGAAGTAGAACAGATGATGATCATCTCCTGGATAGGACGCGAGTATGACGCAGGTCTTTACTCTAAATCTAGTGCCTATACCCATTTCTACCTGGATCGAGTGGGGAAATACATGTTAAGTGTCTTTCCCAATGTACACAACATCCGGTCCAGCTTTGCTAGAATTCGTACTCGGGACCTCATAGTCCTAAGCCTGGAAGTCTAACCATTCGGCCAGCGATGCCACTAAAAGTATATATAAAGTGAATTATTCTTTTCATTGCGTAGAGGAAAACAAAATAGATTTCCACATTAATTCATTAAAGAGTTTGTTTTGTTTGTTTTTGCTTTGTTTGGGGAGTGGATTTTGTATTTTTATTCATTCATTTATTTTAAAATGTGTGGAATGTCAATTATCGGTCATATCAAATCAAACATCTCTGATAATTTGCAGCTAATCAATTTATTTCCATACGCTGTAATGCAAAACAAATAAAATGATCGGGGTGATTAATCTTTAACTTACACAAGTTGGAAAAGCAAAAAAATCACTGAACAGCTAAAATTTCAACAATAAGTAAAGAAATATAATTTCCTTAGAAATCTCTGCCTTGAGAAATGTATATTGTTAAATTATCAGTTACATAAACATAATGATAATAATAATAATAATAATAATAATAATAATAATAATCATAATCATCATCATCATCATCATCATCATCATCATCATCATCATCATTATTAAATTATCGTTGCATTGTTCTTCCTTTCTTGAACAAGATAAATAAACAACGACTAGTATTTCTCCATAATGTATTTTAATGGTCTCTTCAGAGAACTATGCGTTTTTTATTTTTTATTTTTTACATTGTAACAATCTACTAACGATATTCATGATCGTGTAAATACATTGCCATCAATTTAAATGCTGGCGGAGCAGTGACTTCAGTGAAAGCCTATTTATCGCTTTCTGTACAAAATCATATATAACACTTACTGTCTACTTTAATTGCTTTTTTGGGGTTGTTGTTTATCTCTTATGCTTTATCTTTTTTGGTGAAAGTAGATTTACACATACAATGACACGTTGTGTGGATATTTGGTTGTTATGTTGGGGGGGGGGGTAGAGGGGAGCACAGAAGGTTGGATGTTGTCCTTTTTTTTCTTTTCTTTCTTTTTTTGGTCTTTTTTCTATTATTTTTTTTTCTCTTAAAAAAAGGCAAATATGTAATAGCATAGGCCTATTTGATAGATAATATCTATTATTGTATTATCTTATTAGATATCATATTTATAAAAGATACCAATGTTTTGCTCTGCTTTTCTAAATAAATGTCAATGTCTCAAGGAGCTTTTGTTGGATTTGTTCTTGTCTTTATTTCCGTAGAGAAATCAGAACAAAAATTGTTTACATGATTTTTTCTGATCATTGGAGGTTGATAAAGTTGGTAACACCGGATACTATTATTAAGGCCTTTGTGAAAGGTGTCATGCTTAGCAACACTGCTGGACTATTTTTCTTGACATATTTAACTATTACTATAAACCAAGATTTACCATCGAAGGTAGCTTTTTTTGGCCTAATAATCATTTTAAAAAATTGATGGTACATCTGGGGTATAGAACCTAAACAAATGTTGACCTATATATGACTTTCGGACCGAAAAAAAATGTCCGATTTTTCCGAGGTCACGAAATTGTCCAATGTAAGTCAAAATTTGTATTATAATACCCTTATCATCATGAAATAAAATAATTAAATGTGTTAAGTTTCATAATTCAGATCGAAAATCTAGCTCTAGATCAAGATTGTATTAATACCGGTGCATCTAAATTCTAGATCTAGGTTAGCTTCTAGATTTTACGAGGACTCAGTAGTCCAGATGCAAGATGTTGGCCTCTCAACCCAAAGGTCACGGCTTTATGCCCCGCAAACGGTTGAAAGCTTTTCTCGATTTTTTTCGAGTAAAATCTTCCCCCCCCCTCCCCCCTGTCCAGGTAGGTGGATTGTCACCTGGCCCTATTGGAGACGGACGATAAAAGGTCCGTATGCAAATCACAACACTATGTACACGTTAAAGATCCCTTGGCTGTTTACAGGGCAGTCCCGGCAAAGAAATCCCGAGATCACCTTAGTTGTGGATGCTGGTAGCTTTAAATCAAATCGAATAAAAAATCGAATCAATACATGTATGTAGATTTTACTTAATGTCAAGGTAAGCGGTCGGTGATAGGGGTCACGGGTTCAGAGGGCTGGTGATTGAAATATCACCTACCCGTTTTTTTATATTCTTTACTTCTGATGGGGTGTGATAATCGTAGATGTAACACATCATTAACTTCTAATTTTAGACGTAGGTTGCCAGAGCCGAGGTTTCATAAATAATAGAAATTCAGAAAACTTGGAGAAACCGCGTTTATTTTTAAATAGGGGGGGGGGGGGGGTATAATAATATAATTTATTTTTGCATAGTACATATCCCATAATGTTTGGTAACTTCGTGCCGTTAGCTACGTGATAACATTTATACACAAAACAAATACGCAAAAAACAACAAGGATTGTTACACCTATAAGTTTGACTTTCTTCTTAGAAACTAGGAAACGATCTCAAAACGAATAAATATGCATATGTTATTCACGTAGAAAAAAAACCAGAAGTAAATAATACAATTCAGAGCTATTAATTTGGTTTTGATTTCTTTTTTTTTAATGATAATTGACACTATACTGATTCTTCTCTTTTCTGTGTGCACCCCCTTTAAATTAAATATTGATTTAGTTTCTCCCAGTTTATCGAACTAGATCTTTGAATAGTGTAACACGTGTACATTATTTGAAGGTACTGCTGGTAGACCACAATATGTACAAATGTAAAGGTCTTCGCTTGAGTTACACAGAAAAGACTAACTTGGCAGAAGACACAGGGCACAGTACATGTTTTAAGCTGTTGCCTTGTGTTCATGCGAGTGACTTGGAGTCAAAACAAAGCAAGCGCCCATTGATCATGATACATGCACATGTATTACCTTGCAGTTGGGAAGTTCTGAGTCTAACTCTTGTGAGAGATATTAGTACATTGCAGGCTATGTATCTAAGGAATCACCAAACATAGTCTCATCGACCAGGAGACCGGATTGAACATAACTTCAGGAACCCCCCCCCCACAATTTTTTTTATCAATCTACAGCACTTCGAACGGAATGCTGGATAACACGTAAACATGTTTTAAATCTGTATGACTCATAGTATGAGCATGTGTTCCGATTTGACTTAATACATATGAGTCCATGGATATCATAAACAGTAACATAACTTTCACGATCGTTTCATTCATAAAACAAGTTCGGCGCGCCATGCCTTTTCCTTTTTTTTTCTTATTTTTTTCGTTCTCTTAATGAATAGGCCTACCGGTACCATTAAAAATAAATTTGAAAATAATGCATCAGAACAACTCTAAACTAACAAAACAATTGAAAATCAAGCACATCTTCTAAATAGTGTAACAAAAAATGAACACATGAGCTAATTTTTCCACCTATTTCTCATCATTTATCCTATCTATTTAACTGTTCATAATAATGTGTTGAGTTGAATGTGTGTCAAAACGTTCTTGAATAGTTAAGAATATGATAGAGACGGCGATAACTTCCTCGGACAAAGGCTAATGCATTATAATTAATTTAGGATACCTCTTAGAACCATGAACTGTCAACCAAGTTATAACTAGATGTAGGCCCTTATAGTTCAAGAAAGTATGCAATGAATGCTTGTTCATGATGAAAAGGACAAACAGAAAATGTTACCCAGCACTATGATATAGACAGCCTTCGGTCGAAAATGGTATAAATCGGTCAATAAGTTGTGTGCCTTGTCAGTAATTGGCACTTGAAAAGATGTATACATGTATTATATATTTAACTGTGCATGTTAATGTTTCACTTCAAGTTATCACCCCCGCATTGACGATGTTTCAGAAATCATTAATTGGGAAATGTTCTCTGACAGTTACGAGTAGGCCCACACTGTCGGATAAATGTATATTTATCGCAGTGGTTCTCGACTGTTTTTGGCCCATGCACCTTTTCACCATTATTATGTCGAGAATGACATTCGTCACTATTCACAATTGTCTTCCTTAAAACTTGCATTCAAAATAGTAGAGTCTGCCAAAGAGATCGTAACCCCCTCCCCCACCGCCTTCCCCGACCCCCTCGAAATTCTTAAATTCCTCACTGGTTGAGAACCACTGATCTATTGGCTGACAAGTCTTTGTGATTGCTAGGGACGGAGAGGAGTGGTGATATTGCTAATGGTAATGATGGTGATAGAGCTATAGCTCAATAAGGATCAGAATGATAAGCGTTCCAGCTGAAAATAAATCACCTCTTGAAAGCTGGGAAGATATCATATTAACGATCTAATCAGGTTTTTGTCAGTGTTAATTATTAATTACGACACACCAAAGAAGCCACAGTGGAATGAGGTCAAAGTATAATAATCGTCCATCGTCCCTTGAGTATGAGCAAAGGTAACGGGCAGTAACCCCTAGAGCTGTGTATCTCGGTATATTATGTTTCCAGTTGTTGTCAACAATGCTAGCCACTTTTTTATATCCGTCTCCATCTCTCGTCTCCCCATGTGCCTCTAGGTCGATACCTCTTTGTTTTATCCTGTTGGAGAGCTTGTTTCGTGATGCTCATCCGCGTCTTTCTCAATGCATTCCACACCTTACCCCATTTCCTTTTGCAATTGATCTTTCAATAGCCTTCTTCCTTGTTCTATTTCAAATCTTAGCATTGCTTATTATTTTCGGTCAATGAATGTCCAATAATATGTTGTTTAGACATTTCATTCCAAATGTTTGGATATTTTAACTGTTGTTTTGTTCGTTCTCCTTATTTCCGTTATTTCCGCTTTACGTCATGAAAGCATTGTCTGCACGTTTCACTTCAAACTTTTGAGTTTTTGAGTTTGAACTTTTAATATCAAAATCAAAGAAAGGAAAATACGTTATTTGCATCTCCTTTTCTGTTATTCTTTTTGACATCACACTGTGTGATGCCTGTAAGTGTATGGATATTACTAGTGTTGGTTCACGACGAACTATACTCGAAACGTCACATATCTGTCTTGTCCTCTTTTGTGGAGATGTCCTAATTACTATTGTCGGTTATCACATGATCAATCGTCCTTAAGTTTCCTCTCCTCAGCATGGTACACGACCCAATGTAAAGCACATCAGGACCAGAAATTTGAAAAGATAAAAACTCTAATTGGATTTAAACGATTTATTCCTCTCATTAACATAACCGGTGGATCGTTCCTTAATTGAAAGATTCTCGTTGTGTATGGCACAATAAAAATCTGGAAAAAACGGGGACTGCTAAATAGTGTTCTAATTTGCCTCTTAAGTCCGTCTCAAGGACATATTATTCATAAGTCGAATGCTCATGGGTTCCCTGGCCGATACACCCCTCCCATCCCACCTCGAAGGTCAACGAATTTAGAGAACACAGCCCAAAATGACTGTAATTCTTTACCTGACAAACAAAAACAAACCTGCCTCATCTAAGATTAGGCTGAGCGAGCTTTGGCATTGAAAAAAAGAGGGTGGGGATGGGGAGGGGCTCCTCTATTTCCCAGTGTACAAATGTATCTATGGGATTCCCCGATCGCCGCAGGTATCTGGAAGTGGTTTCTGTCACCTGAGGCAAAACAGGTGTCGATGTGTATGGTTTCAAAGGCTCTTAGATCCAGGTCCGATGATATGTAGAGAGAGAAGTAATCAATGTTCTGTTATCACGATACAATCATACAATCACACGACTAACGACGCATACACGTAACATTTACCAGACATCGCTAACACATGCTCTAAGCGCTGGAAGTTGAGATCGTGAGATGGAAGGAGGTTGAAGTTTTACTCGTGCAAATACTTTAACTTCGTTTCATTGATATTTACCTCGTCCACCATTTGAGGTGATCTCATGATGAATTAAGATAATATAATTAACCAGAACTAACAATAACAACAACCCAACCAAATAAATATTGACTTTCAATGAGAAAAAGAGACAGAGGCAACACTGCTTTACTGCAATACGTATATACTCAGGGGATTCGGCAGTGCCTAGGCAAGGTGTCGGCCTCTCAACAAAAAGGTAATGGGTTTGAACGATTTCCACGATTTTTTCGAGCAAAGTCTACCTCCTGCTCCAGGCAGGTGGTAAAATACCTAGTCCCATCGTAGATGGACGATACAAAGGTCGGAGGTCCCGTGTGCAGATCACAACACTTTGTGCACGTTAAAGATCCCTTGGCTGCTTAAAATACAGTCCAGGCAAAAGCAAAAATCATATCATAAAATCTCGAGATCACCTTAGTTATGGATGTGGGTAAATCAAATAATCAAGCATACATATTCATTGCAAAGTTTGATATATATTATGTTTGGTTCTTAATTTCGGGGTGGTTTTATTTGTTTTGGGTTTTTTTGGGTGCTTTTTTTGCTGTTTTCGGTTTTCTTCCTGTTTGGTTTTGTTTTGGCTTATTTTTTGTCATTGTTTGGGGGATTTTTTTGGTTGTTTTTTTTGGGGGGGGGTTGGGGGGGTTGGGGGGGGAGGTTGGGGGATTCCCGCCACTACATGAGAAACATTCTTTTTCTCCAAAAAATTACCGATATGGAAACTAAAATTGGGGACCAAAATTACTGTGTAACCGTACTCCCTAACCGGAAATGTAAACAATGGTTTCAATGGAGATATTTGACGCTTTTGTGGTCAACACCTCACGAAAAAGATATATTTATAAATACAATCTGCTGGGTAAATTGACAGGAACATAGTTTAAATGATCATCGTCTTTCGAAGGGAATGTTTTACTCCTAAAAATGATTTAATCAAGCTAGCGTTATTTGTGAACCTAATTTGCTTCTTACGAAAACTTACCTTCTTTTTATCTCTTCATCTGTACGACGATGAAGACATTTAGAATAGATCGATCTCGATTCTTGTTAACTTATTATTTTCTTTTAGTTGCTCAAATATGTTAAAGACCTCACTACTTACTTATTTTTATTAATAACTTATAAGTGTAGGATTTCAACCCGAATTTCTGTAGTCGGACACTCAATTTAATTTTTGCTAGTGAGCAAAATTAATTTATAAATAAATGAACATAAAACAAAACATATATAGATACTAGATCTAGATACTAGATCTAGATCTTGTATAATACGAAGGAGCCACAGTGGAGTGAAGTCAAAGGCGAAATATAACAATAAGTGACAACTCCACTAATAAAGACAAAACAAACACATGACGTTTTGGGTATAACCTTAGTCAGACAACAAACGAGAAATATCTAGAATCTAGATCTAGATCTAAGTACTACCTCAGGCATCACACAATGTGATATCAGAAGAAAAACAGAAAGAAAGAAAAAGACAGTGATGATAAGAAACATAGTAGAAGGGGGTGTGAAGAATGAGTGAGAAT
This sequence comes from Doris montereyensis, assembly GCA_037039925.1. Lineage (NCBI taxonomy): Eukaryota > Metazoa > Mollusca > Gastropoda > Nudibranchia > Dorididae > Doris > Doris montereyensis. The sequence goes on from JAXRKP010001819.1 coordinate 11,911, forward strand.
GGAAGGTTCAGATCTAGATTGAAATAAAAATATGAAAATAAGTTTACAAGTAATAAAAGGAGAGAAATAGAGAGAGAGAGAGAAAAAAAGGAAGAAAGAAAAGGGAGAGAGAGGTGTAAATTTGTGTCTTGATTGATACTTCCTTTCATTCATTCTATATCATTTCTTTTTCTAGACCCAGTGAGATATAGATCTAGTCTCATAGTTATCATCTTTTTTCGTTCTTATTTCCCACTCACACTCTCTCTCTCCTTTCTTTCTTCCCTTTTTTTCTTCCTTTTTTTTTTTCTTTTCTCTCTCTCTCTATTTCTCTCCTTTTATTACTTATATTTATTTTCATATTTTTACTTCATTCTAGATCTGAATCTTTCATTCTCGCTCATTCTTCACATCCCGCTCTACTACGTTTCTTATCATCACTGTCTTTTTCTTTCTTTCTTCCTCCTTTCTGTTTTTCTTCGGACATCACATTGTGTGATGCCTGAGGTAGTGCTAGATTTTAGATATTTCTCGTTTGTTGTCTGATGAAGGGTTATATCTGTAACGTCATGTGTTTGTTCTGTCTTTATTAGTGGAGTTGTCACTTATTGTCATATTTCACCCTAGATCCTGTTATACTAGATCTAGTAGATATCTAGTAGATCTAAAATCTAGATCTATTATCTAGAATCTATATCTAGCTCTAGAAGTTAGATTTTAGTATTATTAGAATGTTGTATACTGTATATTATAAAATTACACTCCCAATCTTTTTTGTGCTTTGTTTGTTTTCAATTTAATTTCAGTAATAACTAAAAAGTATATATGGCCACCGTTATCCATAAGATGCCTTGCGAATAACGCTTGAACATTGGTCAGCAAGGCACCTTGCTGATAGTCCTGCTTCTGTGGCGGCATTATCCGCAAGGACCGGAATTTTGGTCAAGTTCACAGATAAGCATGTCTTGAAAAGTGTATTAGTGTTTTGTTCAATTCAGTACCACTCCCTCCCCTGGTGTGTAAGATTGTGCCTGTTCAGCAACCTAATCTTTTATCCCTTTCTGTGACGTATAATGAAATGAGAAGTCAAAAGAAAAATCTCGTTTGTCGAAATTTATTTGAAATGTAAATCTGAGAGGATAGTTTAAAAACAATTTACAACCTTTTAAACAAAATACACCTTACGGATAATGACTCCCATTATAATATATATACCATCATAACTGACATATTTTAGGAAAATCTTTTATTATGCTGCACTGCATCTAATCAGTATATTTATGAAAATAACTTAAGATAGATCTGATCTTAATCTTACTAAACGAAAGGAGTTCCATTTGGGTTCTAATCAAAGACATAATCAAGACAATTTATTTTGAAGGGGTGAAAGTAAAAAGTTGGGCCTTGGTTTTTGTGGGGGATAAGAAAGGAAAGAAAAGGAAATCTCTTATTTCTCTCCCTTCTGTCTGCTTGCATCACTTCGAGGAAGGGGACGGTGATGCATCCTGGGGGTATAATGAGTTGTATTTTGTAATTGTTGATTAGGTATGTTAATGTCATTTGATCATCGTTAATCATTGGGCGGATGGCGGTATAATGAGTCATTTCATTCTTTTGGTATACTTGCTGATCTGTGTAAAAGTGGACAGCTGGTGGTAATCGAGAATGGCAGTTTAACAGGAGGCGGTAGAGGAGGATGAAATAGATGGAACTTGCTTTTTCAAATTATATCTTGTTTAGTCCTATTTTCTCTCTTCTTTTCATTGGCATTATTTTAAAAACAGTTAAATTTAATATTATTATTATTATTATTATTATTATTATTATTATTATTATTATTATTATTATTATTATTATTATTATTATTATTATTATTATTATTATTATATTATTATTATTGTTGTTAAATTAATGTTTGCTTGTTAAGTTACTGTTTTTGTAACAAACCGTGGGCAGTTGACGGGTGGTACTGCTGGTAGGTCTTACTTCTTTTGTTCACTATTCTACTTACTTTTCATTGGGCTATTTCTGCTGAAATCACACTGAGAATACCACCTATGGTAGATGAGAAAATTCAATGAAACAATTGTAAGAATTTTTTTGTTCTACAGTACTATGACTTGTAAAGCTTGAAAAAAGACGCTCACTTTCAAATACATTTTCATGTTTTTTTCTTCAAAGAGGAAACATTGCCCTGATATACAAATCATGTTGCTTATTTTTTGTCAAGAAAGTATAGTGTATAATAGTATACAAATCTATAATTACATTGTTTCACACATTTTTCATGCATATTCTTACCTCAAGGTCAAGGATTGATGAGATGCCAAATTTCTCTCGAAAACGTGTTGCTCCAATAGAATCTTCAAGTGATATTATTGAAATCCGACCTTCAAGATATCTACGTATACAACATCATAATGCAAGGCCTAGAGATGAGCAATTCAGTAAAGAAATGGAAATCTTTATGCAGTACAAGAAAACTGGTATTCCGTCATCTGGTCCCCTGACAATGTCAAAAAGGCTGACCAATAATGTTCCAAAACAATCTGTGATATCGTCCCCCTTGCCAGATCAAGAGCATACATGTATTGCAGATATAAATACACACAAACAGTCTTCCCAGAACAAATCAGTATCTACACATGAACTAGTCAAGGATAATTCTATGTCTCAGTCACAACCTGATGATGATATTATATCTTCATATGTCAATCCATCAGTATCAAGCAGTGTTCTTTCCACACCTTGTCATGGTAACGTGTCTGACAAAGTCCAGTCAGCATCAAGTGTGTTGGTCGCTCTTCATATGTCACAACAACAAAATCAAAATGACTATCGTAAAGGTGTAACAGATTCCACAGATGCAGAGTTAAAATCAGATACTCCTTTTTAAACATACTGATAAAACTCACTCATCACCTCATTTAGACAGTCAGCAAAAGCTATCTTTAGAGGTAAATAAGTCTTCTTCAGAAAAGATAACTTACACGACTCAAATAACATTTCTGAAATTAAAAAACTCAATCAAAGCAAACCTACTAATGGAGAGTTAAAAAACAGTCCTGTAAATGCTGCTGTTAATTCAGATATTGTCCTATTTTTCATACATGGAGTTGGTGGCTCTTCAGATATTTGGTGTGCACAGATTCATTATTTCGCTGAAAGAGGTTATGAGATCATTGCTCCTGATCTAATCGGCCACGGATTTAGTTCCTGTCCAAAATCTGCTAGAGCGTATCATTTAAGGAAATAGCAGCTGACATTGGAGAATTATTTGACAAATATTGCAAGAAGCGAAATGTTGTTGTGGGACACTCTTACGGGTAAGTACGGCTTTCAAAAGAAGATGATCTAATGTGATAGTCTTGGTTTTGTTGGGGATTTTTTTATTGGGGTGGGGTGGGGGACCGGCGGGGGGGGGGTAGGTAGGTTTGTTGTTGTTTTTTCAGATTATGCCCTTTATAAAACTATCATTTGTAAAAAGAAATAACGTAGGCCTACACATCTTATATATCAATGTAAGAATTTAAGACTGAGCTCGGCATTGTTGACATACTTAAATATCTATGATTGTTAATATTTTATGTTTTGAAACTCTCATAGTTAGAGCATCGAAATAAAAATATTTATTAAGTGTGAAGAAGTTTAAACAGTTTTTGCTTAATATTGCAGGGCCTCATTTGCCACCATGCTTGCCAGAACTAGGTCAAGACGAATTCATAAACTCATTTTGGTCAGCAGTGGTCCCCCACTCCTCTTGCCCCTCAGCCAGGTGTTTTCACTCTTCCAGTGTGTCTGTTAGGATGCATCAAACCATGCCTTGTTTGTGGGTTTAAAAAGTAAGTAACATGTGATGGACCTGATGGTAGAACATTTAAATTGTAGCCATCTGCTCACACGAGAACATATTTTGTGTGTAAGCCTACATACCTTGAAGACATGCTGTAAAATTTATTTAGTTATTTTCATTTTCCTTCTGACATTCACTGAGTTTGAAATTGTAAAAAGAAAAAAAAAAAAAGATGTGAATAGGCACTGAGCAGAAAATCGTATTACCATTTGTCACATGACATCAGTGGCTACCCAGGTGCACGTGGGTACAAGCATTAGCTTGGGAGTAAAAACCTGCATCAGTCTTAGGTCCAGGCCAGGAATTGATTATTATCAACTGTTTCGCTTCATGCTGTTAAAACCAGGATAAGCTACGGATCTATGGGCCGTAATAGCCTTTGAGGAAATTTACTTTACTACTTTACATCTTATCACACTTGAAACAATGAAGGAGACAAGGAGTCATAGAAACATGTAACATGAACAAAACATTATAAATCCTAGAAGATATTCAGAAAGACAGTAGGCCCTAATAATTGAATTCTTTTCTGTGACTTTACTCCTGTTGTCAATCCCCAGAACTTGAAATTAACTGTTACCACAGCCTCACTGATGTAAGATAAGATAAAACTTTGTGGCCTAGAAGGCATGTGTCCATAGCACTACATTATATTCATTTTTCATTCTCTCAATACATTCATTCTCATCTCTCTTTCGAGGAGATATTTCAATATAGGACAGACAAAGAAAGAGAACAACTGAATACAAAAAACTTTTCTATACATGATCATGATGCATGCACATTCAACTTAGAATCAAATGATGAAAGGATTTTCAAAAATATCTGAGATTTCACTAGCAGCCGTAAAGAACAAGTTTTCAAAAAAATTAGATAATCTAAAAAAAATATCCTATATCTTTTACTAATACATAGAAAGAATCCTATCTAATATTTTGTCCATGCATTTATGTGCTTCTTCATATTTTATTAAATTCTTAGCAAATATAATATACATACAAATAAATTATATGACATGGATTTATATGTATATATTTTATCAATCAATTTTCAGAGGAGCCTTTTACAAGAAAAGGAAACCTGTTATTTCCAAGAAAAATGCATTTTGCATACCAACTAACGTACTTCAGCATATGATGAATGGACAGGATTGGCCAGATGGAGATGAGCTTTATCATAACTGGCTTACTTGTCCATGTCTTCTAATCTATGGTGCACAGGATGAGCTAGTTTCCTAGAAGATGAGCTCGACACCCAAAAGGTATTCCTAACAATAAAAAATTACTTGGGATGAAATCGCCATAATGAAAAAGGACAAAAAGATATGAAAAGCGAAATGGAAAAATTAAATGATCAGTTTTTTCTTCTTTTTTGAGTTCTATGTGCCCCCTCTTGAAAACTCTTGAGTTGAACTGCAGAAATAATCAGTAAGACGATAAGCAGATGATACTTTGCTTAATTGATTGAGGATCAAAGATGTTGTCAAATTTGTTTTCCGTTTTTCTCAAAAGTGACTTTCTGTGATTCTTATAATTTTTCCAGTTGTCTTCTCCTACTGATTCTGAGTATTATGACCTTTTTTGATTAAGTTATATCCATTAACTCTACAATAAAGAGTTACGTAATTCATTTATGAGTGACTTCCCTTTTGTTGCAATGTTCTTTTCCTGCTCATTTGCGGGTAATTGACTTTCAAATGTGACACAGTTCGAATATTTTATATAATTAGGTGGGCTGACAGGGAATTCCCGACAAAATTGTTTTTAATCGTTCCAAAACCTGCAAGATCACCTAAGTTGTGGATGTGGGTAACATCAAATCAAATCAAAATTCTTTTGGCATTCAGAAACTTGTTTGTAAAGTTTATTTAATTTAGCTTCCAAGCAAGCAATTGATACAAAACAACAACTAAATATAAGCAACAAATGACATATTTTAAAGAACAAAGGAGAAATGGTCGCGCCTGCAAACACAAAAGGGTGCCGTCAGAAAACAAAAGCCACAGGGTTATGCATTCAGTGACCGAGGTCAGAAGCAGTGGCCATGCCGACTTGCACTACTGTAAAAATATTGTCAGCCTCATTGTGACACGGCAAATGTGTTGTGGTGGCGCTGTTTTCTGCACGCATTTGCTCAGACCAAATGGATATCGCCTTGGCCTGTCAGTAAAGTTGTAGCATCGTAACGTTAATTGTATGGGATATTTATGGTAAGTGGCCGCGCCTAGTGTTCGTATTCTATGGCTCATCCTCAATAAATCAGTTATATCATGACAAGATAAGATAGTGATGGAGCAAAAAGAAATTTAAAAGCTAAAAACAAACAAACCAAGAAGTAGCATGAAAGAACCATAAAAGTCCTGGAAATAGAAATCAAGGAATGAAAAACAGAAAAAAATAAATGTAAAATTAGTACAAAATAAAAGAACAGGATGATGGATAAAGGCTACTACTCAAGATAAAGAAATAAACCAACAGCAATAAAATGAATGCTGCAAAATAAATTGACTAATGCCCAACTATGAAATACAAAAACATGATTAACTTATATGCCAGATATTTTGTCATGAGCACATTTTATAATTTATGTCCGCTATTCATGCCATATTTAGTTTCTATTTTTACGTAATCTTAGCATTCACTTTATTATACCCGGCTTTCTTTTTCCTATTGATTTTTTTTTCTTTATTATTGTCTTATAGTCGTATCAAGTTAACACTAGCTTGTTGTTTGATGAACATACTTGCCAACCAATACGTAACAAACAGATGTAGTGATATTTGTTTGTTTTTAGTCTGTAAGCTGTAAAATTTCTATGCTTTAATGTCTCTTTTATATATTCTTCCCACTTTCTCCGAGGTCTGCCTTTTACTTTGGGCTTTAGTACTGTATACTAATTTAACTATTCTGTTGTCATTCATTCTGTTTACATGCTCAAACCATCTCAATTGATTTATGTCTATCTTAGTTTTTATGCCATCTGCTTTGGTTTGATCTCTTATTGTTATGTTTCTGATTTTGTCTCTTTTAGTTTTCGCTACTATATTTTAGATATTTCATTTCAGCTGCGTCTTCTCTACTGTATCTCTACTGTCTAAGGTCCAGGTTTCACTGCCATAGAGGAGAGTAGGAGAATAAAGTGTGTGGTGTATATTGCCATTTTGGTTTTTGTTGACAATTCTTGTTTACCTATAAATGCCTTTCCTAGATGTTTATATATTGTCATTGCCTTTTGAATTCTTTGGCTGATTGCTTCTCTAAGTTTTCCATCTGAGTTAATCATTACTCTTAGGTAATTGTAGCTGTGAACTTGTTCTAAATTCTCCTGGCCAATTTAAGATATTGTTTTTAAATTCCCTAGATAATAGCAATAGCATTGTTTAGGTTTTCTTTGCATTTACTCTCATTCCTTTTCTATTTAGTTTATTGTTCATCATGTTGATATTCGACTGAAGGTCCCTTTCCGATTTTTCAAACAGAACTAAATCATCGACAAAGGAAAACATTGATACATTTACTGGTTTGAGCTTCCACATACCTATATTCATTTTCTTTATTTTTGAGGATGCCTTTGCGACTGAATCCATAAATGTGATAAACAAAAGAAGACTTAGGATACAACTATGTCTCAGTTGTATATCTACGTCATATTCTTTAGATATGTTTCCAGCTACTCTCCCTGCACATGTTGGTTTATTGTAAAAACTTTTAATGGCTTTGCTCTACATAGTGTCCTTTTAAGGAATGCCATAGTTCGTCCCTCCTCACAGTGTCAAATACCTTTCCTAAGTCAATAAAACACAGGTGCAAGTCAATGTTTCTCTCAAGGAATTTTTCTATTATTTGTCTTATTGTAAATATGTGGTCTTGTACACTTCTTCCTGGTCTAAATCCACTTTGATGTTCTTCAATCTGATCCTCTACTCTTTTCCTTAGTCTCATTTCCAGTATCGTGGCATACACTTTTCCTGGTACACTAAGTAGTAATATCCCTCTATAGTTTGAGCATTCCATAGTTGATCCTTTCTTATGTATTGGTATTACCGTAGTAGTTTGTCTGCCTCTTTCCCTTGATTTTAATCATTTATGGATAAACTTGATCTGCTCCTATGGCTTTTCCTAGTTTCACTTTTCTTATAACTGTTTGGATCTCTTCCATTGATATATCTACATCTTCAGCTGTCTCCTTTGGATTACTTGTTACTCTTAATAATTGATCTTTACTCCTTGTTTCATATGTTCTGGAGGGATTATGTAATCATTGAAAATGCTTTCTCCATGTTTCCATGATTTGGCTGTCTTCTTTCATTATTCCTCCTTTGGCATTCTTAATTTGTCATATTGGGCACGCTTTGGTCTTTGTCAAGCTGTTCATTCACGTAATCAATCCTATCCTCTGGTCTCTTTGTTTGCAAGTATTTCTTCCAGGCATTCTTCTTTTCTTTGATCTTAGTCTTGACATTCTTATTCCACCATACTGTTCTTTTCCTATCTCCTTTGATTTTTTCCAACAGCAGACCTCTTCAGTTCAACTGAGGAGTGTTTCTTTATACATTTACCACTTTTCTTCTATTGTGCTATCATTCAGATCCATCTGCCTTTCACTGATAAATCTATTTATCCTAGATTGGTATATCTGTTTTACTATTGGTTTATTTAGTTCCTCTATTCTGAGTTTAGTAGATTTCTTGTCTTTCCTTTTCTGTTTGTTTTCTTCAGTCAGTAATCCCATTTTGGCAATCACTAGGTGATGATCACTAAATATTTCTACTCTTCTGTTTACTCTTGCATCCAATGTACCGTAAAAAAAGGAGCTGCTAGCTATTATGTAGTCTATCATTGGTTTTTCACATCTGTCTTCATTTACTCTTGTCTATTTGTGGATATCTTTATGAAGAAAAAAAAGTGTTGGTTATTTTCATGTTATTCATTAGGCAAAAATCTATTAGTCTCTCTCCATTTGGAGAAGTTGTTGTCTCTCCTTCTATACCTGTTACTCCTCCTGACATTTCTACATTGTTGCCTACTCTAGCATTTAAATCTCATAAAACCATTAGATCCTGTTTGGGTTTAAGATTCTCTGCAGCTATTTGTAAATCGTTTTTGATTAAATCTTTTTCTTGTTTAGTGGTGTCTTCATTTGGTCCATAAGCTATTAATAATTTAATTTCTCTTCCTTTTGGTTTAATATTTACCAAAACTAATAGTCGTGGGCTTATAAATTTCCAACTTTCTAGTAGCTTTTCATGCTTTTTATGCACTAGGAGGCCTACTTCTGCTCTAGCTCTATCTTTGACATCTACTCCTGAGAAGATTAAAGTATGATTTGGTCCTACATTTTCTATTGCTTGTCCTTTTTTCTCTGTTTCTGTACTGGCTAAAATGTCTACTCTGAAATTGTCTATTTCTTCAACTAATTCTATCTCTTTTCCATTTATATCCCTAATATTCCATGTTCCAAATATCACAGTCCGTGTTTGTTTCCATGTTATTTGAAAGGTCAAGCCAGGTATATTGTATTTATTTCTCTGAATCAGTTTGGTTTTGGATAAGCAGGGGATAAGATAAGCCAATTGTAACCTAGGTAGATGGTGGGACAGCCACCTTGAGGCCCCCTACCAGGCCTTGTTATTTTCTGTCAGGGTTAACCCCCTTACGCTTTAGCCACCCAAGACCAGCAGGCAAGGCAGCAGGCTGTTATTTTTTGTCAAGATTAACTCCCTTAGCCTTTGGTCAACCAAGACTGGCCTGCAAGGCCACAGGTTGTTTTCTGTCAGGATTAACTCTCTTAGCCATTGGTCAACCAAGACCTGTCTGCAAGGCAGCAGGAGACTTGTGGAAGGTGGAGTCCTTTGGTCGTCTACTTCCCATACAGGTGCTTACCTGTCCACTGCCCGGGAGCTTACAGCACAGTAGCCTATTAGACACTTTGTACTAACACTCTGACAAGATCTATCTCCTCTTAAAGCTGAGCACTCATTCACACCTGAGTCAAGCGAGGATCGCAGTGTGAAGTATGTTTCCTAAAATCACCTGGACCAGTAAAGATTTCATCATCCTGATTACAAACTTACAACACTGTAATTTTGTGTGTCTAAGAGTTGTCCCTAGTTTCTTTGTGTAAAGAACTGAATACTGTTGTAAAGCTCTAAAAAGAAAGAAAAAATCAATGACCTGAAAAAACATGTGAGAAATGTACAGACTTAATCCTGAAATTTCTCAGAGAGACTGCAGATTCTATTTTTTTTTATTTTTTAAAAAAGTTTTGATGATTTCAAACATCAAATTCAATGTTTGCATAGCTTTGTTTGTAAGCCAGTATATACTTTTCCTTATATTTTATAACCCTTCAGCTGTTATAAGTCATTCAATAACATCAAGCATGTCAAAGTATTTGTAAAGCTTGTTTGCTGTTGTAACTTTAGGACAATATCAATCTTAAACAGCACAATGTACAGAGTTTGCTTCAGCAGGTTAATAACTCTAAGTTAAGTTCCAAACTTTCGTAGACTGCGAAAGAAGTTCACAGGGAATTCCATACTTTTTTTCCATTAGACTGCCGATGGATGCTTCATCTCCCCATACATTCCAGTTTACATAAGACAATTTCTTCCTTTACTCTATTCTTAAGCTAACTTTTTTATTTTTTTATTTTCACTTTCTGGGGAAGGAGTTGCTTTGGTGGGCTAATGTTTAGGCTGCCAGAGAGGGATTGTGACAACATGGATTTAAATCCCAGCACTGTTAGATCCAAAGTTGTGGTCCGTTTGAAAGACTGTTAATACACGTTTTCTCACTCGACCCAGCAGGTGCAAATGAGTACCTGCACCAGCTTGGGAATACAAATTTATGACAAACTAGAATCCTATCCAGGAGATGATATATATTAACACTTGTCCATTTCAGGCTATAGAAATCATGATAAGATCCAGCTCAATGGGCCATGACAGTTTTCTAGGAACTTAACTTGCTTGGGGGGGAGGTGGAATAATTTATGGGTAGGGATTGGGTATTTTTGATGTGATGTGGGAGGCGGGGGAGGGGGGGGAGGAGTATGGGAAACGGATAGTCTGGATTGGATTAAACAGCTCTATTTGACCTTTTAGAGTTAAAATGGAATTCAACTTCCTTGTTTTGACTAGATTCTTCGTGAAACTTTTGTCATTTACTATTTATTTTATTTCACACCCACAGGCAATCTTTAATTCTCGTCTGGAAATAGTGAAGGATGCAAGCCACATGATCATGATGGAAGCTCCAAATGAAGTCAATGAGTTACTGACAAACTTCATTGAGCAGACATCAAGCATACAGAACCAGGAGCACCATGCAAGCACTTCAACCGAACCAAACATGATCACATCTTCTTTCAAAAGGCAAAAGAGCCTTATTAGTCTAAAGAGCCATGTGCCTCAAAAGTCCCACAGCTAGATGTAAAGGACAAAAACAAAACAAAAATTGAAACAAAGAACAATAAAACAAAGCTCAATTATTTCATTGCCTAATTTACTGAATTTAGATATATTGAAAAAATGTAAGTATACCACAGTATATATTGCTAGTCTTTTCTGGGGGGGGGGGGGGGGGAGAGAAGGATATGCAATTTATTATTTTATTTGTTCCAAGCTTGCTTTAGTTAATGGATCAAAAGCACCAGTGAAATGACATTGCCATGAACACAATCAGATATTGAATATTGAATGTCTCATTTGACAGTAGTGTATGGCGGAGGCCTTTAATTGGTATATTTTATGCATACCCAGAGATAAGAAATGGACTATCTTAGTGGGTGCTGTTGGTTTATTCCATATGTTTGTTTTGTTTTATTAAGGAAGTTTTGTTATACTATCATTTGCATTTAAGAAAATAATTTTTGTTTGTTATGAGTAGAAAACCACTCCAGCTGACAATATTTCTCAACATTGCAAGTTATTCATTACCTGTTTTTTAGCCGTCCATGAACCCTGTTCTTACCTATGATCTGCTGATATCTAATATTTAAACTTTTGATATGAGACACATTCCCAGATTTTTCTGACGGTGGCTGTATTTTGTAATCTACACAAGGGTATAGTTGTTATGCCCCTTGTTATGATCTGATTTCTCTCATTATTGTTGCAACATTTCATTTATATCACAATTGAATATTGATTTGTGTTTGGGGTTGGTTGGTTGTTTTTTAAGAGCTTTTTTTATATTTTTAAATTGTGTGCTACAATGGGTAATGATCTCCTAATATCTAAAGGAACAAAAACGCAGAAAAATCCTGTTTTTATTTTTATTTTTAGTAAATAGCGTTATGTTTAAAAATGTAAACACACTTTTAACCTTTTTTAAGTTAAATAAAACAGTGGGCATAAAAACTATTATTTGATAAGTAATGCAAGAAGTAGTCCTAACCTTTACTTCACATTCACAGTGATTCACACTGGTCAAAACAAGAACACTGAAGTGAATACTTACTCAATTCAAGTTGAGGGAGGAAGCAATGAAAATGTTACAATCAGTATAATTTGTGGAAATTTATTTTCTCGGTTTTACTACTACTGATAATAGATGTGTTACGGACCCTTGCATAGGTGTTTTTTTGTGTTTTATTTTAGGTTGTTGACTGTTTTTTAACTTACTGCTAAAGGGAAGAAGAATTACTGTAGATCCCATGAAATTCAACTTAATTAACACCTTTACAAACAGTATAAGCCTATGGACAGATCAGGCCCGGTAGTTTCTCTCACTTTACTCCTAGTGGCCTTTCCACATAGCTTCCATTATTTTTTTGTCCACTATGCCCCAAACAATGAAGCTGTGATGTCATCTGTTTCGATGTTACCTGCACTGACTTTGCAACCATTTTTGTATCTTAGATCTTAGTATTTGGTAGAAAGGTGATATTAATTATTAACCATCTAAAAATAGTGATAAGTGCAACAATATAATTGAAGCTAACATTGCTATCATCTATGTAATCTTCAATTTTGTTTAATTCATTCAATGTTTATTTTTATACTAGACAAGTAGGAGATAATGATGAGATTAATGATTTATTTTAAAACCTATTTTCAATATTAAACCTAGTTCCAAACTTAGTGCTAGATGCTGTGGAAACACGTTTTCAGTCTAACTTTGGAAGAAATCTTTTCTTTGTCATCCTACTCTTTATGTTTGTGACTATTTTATTTTACATCATCCTTTCACGCTGTATTATATAGTCAGTTACACAACCAGGTAAAATTCAAGTGTTCACCTTGTATCCAGTATTAATTTATAAATTAATGAATTTGGCTGAAATGTTTTACAATCCTCACTATTTCTTGCTTGTGGACCTTTCTTTTAATCTGTGGTAATAAAAAGAAACATTTACAAAGAGTCAATGTTTTAAGAGATTCATATTGTACTATTGTACTTAAATTATTTACAAAAGGAAAGCATATTTATGCCTAATCGTTATTTGGAATATTTACTTTGAATTCTTCATATGGCAAGGGTAACACACATGCTCATGTCGGTTAGAACATAAATAAGTTTTCTTAGATGAAAATTAGTCATTGTAATAATCTGTATGATTAACTTCTCTACATGTATTCATGTTTAGATTCTAGTGTGGTGAATATCTTTGATTTTCAAGCATTACTTAAAAAAAAGAATTGACAATTTTCAACTCCAGTGAACCCTGTTAGGATCTAGTGTTAAGATCAATAATAATAAAAATAGGTTTGTAATGAATTATGAAGTGACTTAAATGTTTGGTGTATACATAAGAATACTTGAATCTATGAAAATTATACAGCAATGTCATATTTTACTTAAGATATACTAAAAGAAAATCAGACAAGCTATATCAAGTTGAAGTTTATCAAAATAAATATAAACTTAAATTTGTTAAATCTGAGTATTTCTCAATAAGAAAGACAGATCATACACGATACATGTTTACAAAGATGGATAGATAGATAGTTGTAGATTGATAGGTACAGATGTTGGTGATAAAGCAATAAAGATATTGATAAATTTACACATTTGCATGAAGATGATGTTTAGATTTCCTTCTTAAAAGGAGCATAATTGGGTTTCACGTCTTTCAAGGAGTTTGCATTTTTTTTGAATGTGAGTATGATTTATTCTTGAAGAACTCATGTCATTTCACAGGAAAATGATGCAGTGTTCTGAATGGCCTATTCCATATTATGCAAGCCACAGGCTGTAACTAAAACATGTTAGATTTCCGTCCATGTATTTAAAAATCAAGACTGTTCAGCCCTAGCAATAAAATATTTTCAAATGGTTATAAACAGTCTATTTTATTAACATGTTCACCTCATTTCTGTGATATGAATAATAAACTTTTTCATGTAAATTTATAATTTCACATTGCATGTATTTGATAAACTTAATAAAATTCAAATATATACACTGCATCTTCGTTCTTTATTGTTTACTTCATGACACTATAATCTTGAAAATTTGTCCCTTCCATTGAGTTTTGTAATTAATAAATATTTTGTGAAAATGAAATTTAACAAATAAGAACTTCAAACTGATGCCCAAGAGGCATCTTTTTCACATATTAGCATTCACGTTACTTTTTCTTCTTATGTCAAAAGTATTTTAATAAAGAAATAAAAAGAAATAAAATATACTTTTAATTTGTCACCATGAGAGAGAGAGAGAGAGAGAGAGAGAGAGAGAGAGAGAGAGAGAGAGAGAGAGAGAGAGAGAGAGAGAGAGAGAGAGAGAGAGAGAGAGAGAGATGAGGTGCCAGGAGAAGTATATATATAGAGATAAAGGGATAAGTTCTGGGTCTGGCTCCACCAACATAATTAATAATATTTGAGTCATCATCATCATCATCATCTGCATATCCCATAGGATGTTGCATCCCTGACAGCTCCTTTGAATGTCTCTTCGCTTAATGTGGCCAAAGTATTTCAACTGTTGAACTCTGACAAAGATTTCCAGCCAACATTCCTTTACCTGATAAGTCTATAAAATTCAAAGGATTTATTCGTAGCACTTTAATGCGAAATGAAATGAAATATTCGGGCAGTAGCCAAATATTATAAGTATTTTCAAAATCCATACACCGTTTTGCCAAAATGAAAGGGGAAGTTACTCTCATCTCTCCTCCTTATGTACTACAATCACAATAATGGCGGACCCTAAATATGCTAATCTTCCTGGAATTGTACGTCTAAAAACCCTTGTTTTTTTAAA
Source organism: Doris montereyensis (assembly GCA_037039925.1). Taxonomy (NCBI): domain Eukaryota; kingdom Metazoa; phylum Mollusca; class Gastropoda; order Nudibranchia; family Dorididae; genus Doris; species Doris montereyensis. The sequence continues at coordinate 26,953 of JAXRKP010001819.1, forward strand.
AAATACTAGTGATATTTTTTAATGCATAGTGGAAAATATGCATGATATGTTATAAGCAAGCCTTTTGACTTTAAATTGTTTGTTGTCTCTCAAACCTACCCGTTTACTTTTGATGAAGTTGTCCGAGTACGTATCGATTAGATCTAGCTGCCGGTGACGTCATCTATGATATCTTCCTCATCTATATTCCTATTCCTTCAAATTAGGAAAACTTCCTCGATAGTTCTAGATATCTAGTTCTAGCCCTACGTACTAAATATATATTCTACATCTAGATTTAAATGACATCGGAATGTAAATTAAATTTGATTACAAGTCTAATGTAGATCTGGGTGAATGAAAGTTCCCCTAATAAATGGGGTTTTAACCGACTCATGAATGATAGAAATCTAAATTCATTAGATCAACTAGCTTAGCTTACTTCCTCAAACACTCCTCCACACACACACACACACACTATTACTATGAATTGGTAATAATGTAATTTGTAAAGTTCCATAAAAATAAATATGTGAGAAAGATCGATTTTATGAGGATTTAATTTTTATGTCCTGTCGGGCACACCATTTGATTACGTTTACGGTTATAACATCAGTACAGCTGTTCAGTTCTGTTTGGTGTCTTAATATTTCTTTTTGTTTTGTCGTTTTGAAATAAAAGTTCTCTTTTTATTTCAATTCATGTAAAAGCTCTCATTTCAATCAAAATAAATGTTGTTTGTTCCAAACAATAGGCCTAACCAACAAGAATCTGTTGTGATCATATTTTGTCTTAACGTGGATGGTTGTTTTGCTGTTTAAAGTAGCTGGCTAAACTGATGTTACAGTGGTCATGTTGATGTTATATAAAAGGGAAATTTGGGACATTCCATGGCATCAACCAATCAAATTGCAGTTTATTCAGATGACAGATGGGTCGTATTTGTTTCAAGATCGACTACTTTTAGAAATAATCTTCCAACGCTATTATTAGGATGATTTATTGACACACATATGTTCCCTTCTTTACAAAGCCTCCACTTCTGATCCTTAGGTAGCAGTACTGACATTATATCACTTTAGTGTTAAAGTAGTAATTTTCTTGATCATAAAATTACATTTCCATTAAAAACAATTCATGTTTTTGGGCTCAATACTCTCACCTAAATCTAGATCTTGTGAGGCGAGGATAATTCTATTCTATTGTTTTGAAACAGAAGTTCATTCTCAAAGTCACCTTTTTCCCCACTGCAATTTTAACACTTTATAAAAAAAATTATTCCTGGCATTTATTTTTGTACACACAACATGAATGTACTTGATATAAAATAGATCTATAAAAGTGATTTGTTAATTTTCTTTTCAGGATGTGAATTCACCAGATCTTTTTGAAACCAGTGATCTCCCAGAAGACGATCAGCAGCAGTCACCAGAGCCTGTTAGTAAAATTAATCACAAAATGTCTTTATAAAATAGTTTGTTTACAGCTATCTTAATTTGCTTTTTCAGATTAATGAAACAATCTATGCACTTGGAAGTGATATTTCCTTTTTTCATCATTTAAAAAAGTAAGCTTAGTCTCAGTTGTTGAAATTGGTGCGTGTTACCTGAATGCTGTTTGTGCATTTCACCTTTGCCTTGAAATGTTAGCTTTTTATCGGACATAATGAAAATTTGATTCCCTATTTAATGAAGATCAACTTCAACTCTAAAAGGCTGCACTAAGAGGCTTGCTTGCATTGTATACATTTCCGGGTAAAAAGATCATGTTCTCTTATATTTTGTTCATTTTTCTTTTCACTGCCAAGAGATTTAAAGGTCTTGTTGAATTTTTAGCTTGTTTTTATTTTAAAATCAGATGTCGAAATTAATCGTTCTCATGGTTTGTGTTTTAGATTTTACTTAAATTACTGTGAGAGCTGATTTGATTGAGATTAAAATTGTATCTTTTCAGGATGAACCAAAAAATGAAAATGTTGAAAAAGTATTCTTAAATACAGATACTGCTTTTAAAGTTTTCAAAGGAAAGACTCTGAGTACAGGGACTACAGGTAAGTGCAATTTATATTAAGATTAATAATTCAACTTAATTCATGGATTGGTGTGATGCGTAGGTCTTTTTACTTTGTGTGTATGAAAAAGTTCACATCAGCATTGTGTTGTCATTAAATTGCTCTCAGAACCTCTTTATATACATTATCTTCATCACTGTTAGAGTATTAAATTGCTTTTATGAAAGGCATATCATATAGTGGTTTGTGTTGGATCTTTGTTGTTGTGTTTGGGCTTTTGTATATTTAGTTTCCTTAGGTTTTTGCTTTAACTGTTACTAGTGTAACTTTTTGGCTCTGTTTTTCTGTGCGTTTGTTGTATGCATGTGAATGGTAAATTGTTTATGCCATATTGATTCTTACACTGACTCTTTTGCCAGTAGCTCAGAAAATTCAAAATAAATAGAATTTGTATCTGTTCCATCAATTTATAGATTGTTGTTTCATTTGATAATTGGACAATTTTCTTAGTAAAGTATATGATTTTTGTACAGTGTTTGTTAAATGAAGTGTTACCTTAAAGTGTGGTCTTGATAGCAAGGGTCATGGAAAGCAATTGTTTGTTATATTAAATCTTATCTGATTTGAATTTTGTTTTTATCAGATTTTTCTGACAGTGTTGGCAAAACAAGAGGCATCGGTTACTATGCTGACAGAGAAGAATATGAACTGGTATGTATGTGACTTTTAGTTGCACTAGATAATGAAAAAACTTTCTTTTATTTAAATACTCCTCTAAATGGACAATTAATCCCTGTTTGCATGTTGAATATTTCATGAAAATAAATTTATATAAAAATTAATAAATATACAAAATGCAACTACGGAATTCGATGAAGATGATTAAAACAAATGAAATTAAGGTCCCATTGTTATTTGCTTTTCTTTGATATGACCAGTCTTATTTTCTATAAAAGTAGATAATCAAAAGTGTGTTGTGGTGAAAATTATTTTTAATGACTCTGTCCCTTCCATCTCATCTCAGGCTGAGCCAGGCACAAAGAATGAGACGTATCAGCAGAAGTTTCAAAGACTTCAGCATGAGACAAGAGAACTGGCTGAAGAATTGGCAAAAAGTCAAGGTATGATAAAGATCATAATAATTTGTGAGAAGCAAATGTTTTCTGTTGCATGAAACCCTTTTTTTTTATCAAACAATAGTCATGATCTCCACCTAAATTGTCCGGAGATGTCAGTACTTTCATGCCAAAGGTTACAAAGGTAAAAACAAATTAGGTGCCTTTCTGGCAAGAAGAAAAGTAAGTGAGAGAAAAAGGGAGAGAGAAAAGATATTTTACTACTTCAAGACCGTTATAATTGTAAAAATGTTTGAGATACTGTGGAGCCCGTATGATAAACCCAAATTGTACAGGAACAGAAAAAAATTGGATTAATCAGGAATTTGAATCAACTGAAATTGTCATAGGGAGATCTCCTAACTGTACATTGTCCGTTACAGAGGAAAACAAATGGTTACTTTCATGCCAAAGGTTACAGGTAGAAAACAAATTATTGTGCCTTTCTGTCACTAGAAGAAAAGTTCAACAGAGGAAAAGTGTGTTTATGCAGAGATTTTTACTGTTGAAGTGTGCGTTTACAGCGACTACTGTATTGTCACATTATGATATTTGTTGAAATGTTTGAGATATTGTGTTACGTGCTTCCAGCCTGTACAGGAACAGAAAAAATTGTCAGGAATTTGAATTACAATGCCTTCAACTGATATTGTCACTCCTACCTTAGAACCAGGGGGATGGGATCCACATCCAGCATCTCTGCTAGAAAAAATCGTGTCTTTACCAAATGTTTTCATTACACTGTTAGTATTAGAAAGGTCCAGAGGGAAGTGTGTGTTTATGCAGAGTGGTGAAGTGTGCGTTTATCCAGCGACTACTGTATTGTCACATTATGATATTTGTTGACACTTACGTGCTTCATCAGCAACTGCTTTTTAACAAAATTGTTTTTAATTACAAAAAGTCTCAACCGAAGGTCGTGGGTTAACATAACATCTACCCCCCTGATCCAGGTAGGTGGATCAACACCTAGTCCCATCAGAGACGGACAATAAAAAGGAGGTCCTGTGTGGAGACACAACCCTCTGTGCGCATTTAAGATCCTTTGGCTGTTTATAGGGCAGTCTGGTCATTGTTAAAAATCTTACCAAAAATCCTGAGATCACCTTAGTTAAGTAGATGTGGGTAAATCAAATCAAATCAAAATCTTAGGACCACACAGAGATAAAACTTCAGTTTTATAAGTGACACATATTTGAAATTTGAATATTCTCTCAATGTGATTGTGGTACAGGAAAATGTCAAGGCAGGTGCTGGAAGTGAGGGTATGTCACCAGTGGAACTTGGGAAAAATCTAGAGTATCTTCAACACCAATTGACTGGCCTTCATTTAGAGAAGTTGGTTGGTCCTGAAGCTTCCGTCGATATAGCAGATCCCCAGGGTGCTCTTAGACAGTGAGTATCAGTGAACAACAATTAATCATGTTCCTTAAAATGGTCTTCTGTTTGTTTCAATTTGTGAATGGTTAGGGGACACCACAGCACATGCTGAGTTGATTTTTTTTATGAATTGTGAAAAAATTATCGATTTTGAGATTTTCAACTCTTACGTTTAAAAACATCTATCTCTATCATGTTATATTGCTCCTATCACTCAAATCGATCTATAAAGTGTTCAAATTCGACTTTGAGGGCAAAGTGACCTAAGCACTTTATTCAGTTTTTTAAAGTTCTTTTGTTGTTTCCTCTGAAGTTTATTTTTAAGGGGTTATGGTCTAGTAAAACAAATAGCTCAGAAACTACTGGACAGATTTGCTTGGTATTTGGCATGGTTGTAGCTAAGTAATGTATCTGCAACATGTAAGCTGCTTTTGTTTTATCAGTAAGAAGTTTTGAGTTGTGCTGTCAGTCATCATCCTTCAGGATCAATTTGTTAAAGATTTCAAAAACTTTTCAGATGGATTCTGTGGAAGCACTGTAAATAAAAAAACTAGGCTCAATAAGTAAAAAAACTTCTTCGAGTCGTAGGAAATGTATTAAAGTATACCATATACCAAGGAGAAGGTTTGGAATCTTTTCACTGTTTGTGCCAAGACTCAGCGGCAGCCAACCATTGGAGCCGGAGCTTATCTCAGTTTCAATCAATGGCGAAGCTAGGCCTTTTATGAGGCTAATTTTAATGAGTGTGTTGCCTAAATTCAGCATGAACGATAGCACAATGAAAAGTGTTGATTACTCAAGGGTACCCAGCACCCATTTGAAAAGCATTTGAGGCTGGAGGTGCTTTAGCCTCAATACCAGCATTTTTAGCCATGGTATCGATGATGCTCTTCTCTCTACCTCATGTACATGTATTTCACTATCTAGAAAGATACCATAAGGATTACAGTGGGAAGACCCCGTGTGAAAAGGTTTTACGCATCACAGCCTTCCTTTCATTTTATTGGCTAGATTTAATGTGTTTGATAGTGCTCAGAGTGGTCTCTATCGATTGACTATTTACATACGTATGTAAAACTATGTTTAGAGATCTAAGTCTAGCACAACGTTTCGGAATGATAGTACAAAATTACTATTAATGCATTTTTTTATATGGCTTGTAATCAAATCATTTTTTAAAGGTGGGGCTACACCTTTATAGCCTGCACTAGCTACGCCGCTGGTTTCAATAGCATGAAGCGAGACAGGTGATAATAATCACCTCCTGGCCAGGACGCTAGTCTGACACAGGTCTTTACTCTCAAACCAATGCTTTTACCCATTTTCATCTGGGGAGAGTGGGGAAATTAGTGCTGAGTGACTTTCCCAAGTTAAACAACGTTGGACCTAGCTTTGCTAGGATTCGAACCTGAGACCTCATGATTCCCAATCTGGCAGGCTAACTGCTGTGCCGTGTAGATGCCACTAGCAGCCGACCATATAAAGAACAAAATACACCTAATTTACTTTTTTTACTAAGCAGTAACAAACTTCTTGTAACACAATAATGTCCAAAAGGGTCAAATATAAGTCTTGACCAAAAGTGTACCTATCCCCCTTAAAACACAATTAACTTATGTCATTGGTTTTTTTATTTGCTGTTTGTTTTGGGTTTGGGATTTGTGGTTGTTGTGAAATTTCATCATCATAGGCGGTTGGTGGGTACTAATGGTAGGGTAAATCCAACTTTTTTTCCTTCACTCTTATACAAGCTGATTCACCCTTATATCAATATGGTGGACTTATTGAATTTGCTTACTGTGTTTCTCTCAGACGTTTAGTGAAAGAGTTGGAAAGTTTTGGCTCTGCTCCTCCCACTAATAAAAAAGCATCTGCAGCAGCAGCTCCAAGTGCATCAGACAACTGTGTTTCTTATGAACTTTACTACAGACCAGAACAGGCTAAATTTAGCAAGAATGCAAAGGTATGGATCAGTACACTTCATTTATGCACGTTGTCCATATATACAAAATAATTTCTTCTACACTGTTCAGACATATTTTCTTACATTCTTAAACCAACGATCGCTGCCAAAATGTCATGATTACTGAAATTGTAATACGACTTTTAAAATAATAAGTGTAATACTTGTCATAGACTCAATTTTTGCTAACTCTCCAAGCGCTAAATCCCATCTCAGGAAGCCATTCTTTTATATTTGAAGAAAGAATTTTGATCACCTTCTTCTTTTTTTTTTCTTGCCTGATTTATCCTCCATAAGTAACTATCCTGATTTTATAATGAAACTTGTTAATCGCGGATGAGTAATTGAGTTTTAAGACCTGAAAAGAATATGAGTTTGAAAAGAAAATACAATTTTTAAATTTGACCCTTCCAGCTTGCAAGTCTAGAAGAAAGACTGGAACGTCTGGAGAGTGTCATTGGCAAGGCTCATGATAAGACGGTATGTGATTCAGTGGCAGATTCCAGTTGTTGTTTTTCAATATATGTTTTTATCTTTACTCTAGTCTATTTATACAACAATCAATAAATGATAGTGTGAGTTGTCAGTTGTATTCAAGGACTTGAAATACATTTGCAAGAAAATAAAATGAGAAGGGAAAAGAAGACAAAGTAAAAAATTCTGATAGCTTTGAAGGTAAAGAGATGTGAATCAAGTTTTCTTTTGTTTCAAGACAAGGAAGATGAATCTGATAATGTTTCCGCTGTTCTCTCAAAAATTCTCTTTTCAAATTCACCTTTGGGAATAGTTAAAAGACAATGCCCAGGTAAAACAAATGATCATATAATAACTTTCCAGTAGTTTTTCTTTGTATTCCATTTTATCTTCATCAAAACTATCTCTAAAAGTTATCATGGACTTCATTTTTGTTATCTAATCATAGGGAACAAAATCAGCCTGTCAGAACACATTTTCCCCTAGAATCTTGCTGGAGATAATATTAGGTTTTTTCTTCTTACAGACTCTTTTGACTTCAGACACAGACAACAAGTCATTGATCGTGAGTTTGGTCATATTGATATGTTAGTGTGTGTAAAAGATAGTAGACTATTATTTCACCATCTGTCATGTAGGATTGGAATTGTTATTCTTGCATGCTTTCAGGGTTTTACAAAAGTGAAGTTATCTGTTTATAAACATTTTGCCCTCGGGCACTGTGGTAGCTAGTATTTCTAAAATGGTCTGGTCAAATTGTATTTTTTATTACACCTGGGTTGAAAAAAATAACTGTTTTTTTCTTTAAGCCTGTTACAGACGGGGCATGTTGATTTGGCTTTCGATTGAAATGGGGAAAAAAAAACTGTTAATTCCAATTACATGCAATATAAAGAAATAGGAAATTTCATGATTCTGAGAAATTTTGTCAAAGAAAAGATTAAACAAAAAGTCACCTGGATTGGCAAGTTACGGACCAAAATATCAAAAAAAATCTAATTTAGTTGATCGATCCTTTGTCTAAGTTTATGGCAAATTTATGAATGTTACAGAATATCTCATAAATCAGGTTGGGGAGAAATAGTCAAAACTTTGGGTCAATTTCCCTAAAATTGGGTCTGAAGATGTCACCAGATTCCCTTATTATGAGTCCATAAACAGCTATCGGCTATCAAAGGATTCGTTTGGCTATTGACAACACACTTGCCAAGTTCAAGGTCCCACAATAGTATGAGAACATAGAAAATATGTATATCTGAGGTGACAATGTGCTTTCATAAACCTCCTTGCTACACAGTTATTCGGAAATCATATGACTACAGGAAGTCACTGCAGGCTTTCAAGTTGCGTGCTAGTATTTCTTTGTCACTTATTCGTTACGGCTCTGCAAAGTGATGGGTGACCTAAGGGATAAAAGACACGGGGTTGCCTGTCTGTGTGTTTGTAAAATGCGCACACTTATAGGAATAGTCCAGTAGAACAAAAACCTGGTCATTTTGATGCCTGTCATCACAACAGTGCAAATCTGAATCTAGATTTTCAATCCTTTTTATATTAGTGACAATGCCAGAGACTGCTGAAAGAGAAAGGCATCTGCTGCAAGAATGACAACCCATTTCAAACATCTTGTTTTGTGTTATTTTCTTTTGATTTCTGTTTTATTTTCATTTTTTTCAACATATGGTTTCAAACGATATAGGATGACTATATTTTGATGGTTACTCATATTAGCATATTAAAATGAACAAAAAATACCCATCTCCATTTCAAAAGGTGACCCTTTCCCCTAACCTTTATTGCAGTGGAAGTTCAATTTTTAGTGCATGTTATTTTATGATGATTGTGAAGAAATATTTTTGGCTTTTCCCAGGGAGCTGTTGGAACCTTAAACAGTAAGTTGTCACTCCTTGATGCATCCAACACAGAAACAGTAGAAGCAAGACTCAATGCTGTTCTTCAAAAGATGCAACAGGTGGCAGAGAAGAAGGAAAAAGAACCACAAGCTGACCCAGAAAAAGAGAAGAAGGTACTGGTTAAAAAAGCCAGATATTCTGAACAGTTTTAAAATAGCAATTTTCATGATGCGTGAACTTGTTGAATAAAATGTGCAGTCTTAAAATTTAGTTCAGTTTCATGAATGATCAATATTTCTTGAGACTAGTTGAAGTGAGGCTAGCCCCATTTTTTTTTATACATTGAGAGGATTTTCACAGAAATACATTTCAAGAAAACAGTTGTTGAAATAACATCATTCAATGTAAATGCATGTCTAAAGGTGGAAGATACATTCACATTAAAATGTTACCTTATGCTTTTGGAACAAATTCTCTTTTCCGTTTTACCAGATTTCTGAATTGTATGAAATAGTCAAGAAATGGGAGGCTACGGCAGAGTGCCTTCCTCAAGTTGTTGACAGATTAATGTCTTTGAAAGAGTTACACGAACAAGGTGAATTGTTTGAACTATGCTTTTTTGGTTTATTTTTGCTTGTATATATATATATGTGTTTGCTTTGTGAAGATCGGTCTGCAGTATGTCTAACAGTAATGTGTCTCCTTTGAAGCAAATAGAATAAAGCAATCTCAATAACCTGGTAACACTGGGAAATTTGTAAACTCTTACGCTTAAACTAGATTTTGATGATCTGGCAAATAAAAAACTGATTGGTATCTCCTTTTGTCTGGGATTTTTTGTTGTTTTGTTTTGTTCTTGTTGCTTTTAAAGTACCTTAGAGTGTATATTTTTAAGGCAGATTAACTTAGATGATAAATGTCAAAATTTAAATGTTGTACTTTTTGCTCAATGAGGTTTAATTTGTAAGTAATGGGAGTGGCATATTTTGTGGGGGTTTTTCTTTGCTGTTTTTGAAATGGTGATTTGTTTTTAATGTTTTTTGTTTCTCTATTTCTCCAGTGAGCATGTACTTTTTGCACTGTAATTTAAGTCAACTTCTTTGTTCAGTTATTAACTACCGTATAGAGTATTGGATTTGTGGAAATTATTTCATTTAAGGAATTGGTTTAGAATTAAATTGTATATATAAAAACAAAAAAGTTGTAAGTATAAAATCAAGTTGGACTGGAAAATAAACTGTAAGAAATGCTTGTGTAAAATATGAGTCACCAACATATTAACTCAAAGGTAATTGTGTATTATTTCAGCGCTACAGTTTAGCCAAGCTTTAACTTATTTGGACACTGCCCAGCAAGAAGTCAAGAGTAGCATGACTTCACATCAAGATATGTTGAAACAAGTGAGTTGAATATTATATGATCTCTTAAAGCCATTTAAGCTCAGTATTAGATTTGATGTTATCGACATGAGGGAAATACAGGCTTGAAAATATCACCATCTGCAGTCACTACTCTCTTTTAGTTTAGAGTGGAGATCCAAATCCATTCACGTTTGATCCATCGATATACAAACTTATGCCAACTAAACACAGTTCTGTCACATGTAAGAACATACATGAGGAATCGGTGGTCATAAATATTTTTTCAGCACAGGTTGTAAAATAATTCTCATAGAAGTATTAGAAGCTAAGAGTTCAGTTCTTAATTGAGAATGAGTTCACTTAAATATCTTTTATGGAGCTTATGCTGTGGAAGTGAGAGTATCATCATCATAAAGGCGCGTCATGTTGTTTGATGAGACCAACATATCAGATGAGGAGTTCATCTTTTTCAATTGGAATTGCTTCTCATTGTCAGTGGCGAATTGAACTTGAATTTTTGCTCTCGTCCATCGAAATGTGGCGTCGATGGCCAAGTGGTTAGGCCGCCAAACTTGGGAGCATGAGGGTTTGAATCCTAGCACAGCTAGTTTTGCCGTTGTGTTTCTTGGGAAATAACTTAACAAATAAAAAACATACACTTTCCCCACTCGACCCAGATGCAAATTGATACAAGCACTGGCATGGGATTAAAAACCTGACTAGTGTCCTATCGAGGAGGTGATTATCATCACCTGTTCTGCTTCATGCTATAGAAACCGGATTAACTCCCGACTATGAACTGCATTGGAACTTTATTTTACTTTTACTTTTACCCATTGAAATAGTTGGTTTATCACATTTTCTCAGATTTTATGTCATGACCTCTTTCAAAATTTGAATATTGTGAACCTTCTTCACTTTTTATGCCCATAAGCTAATATTTGTAGAACTTATTATATGCCTATGTAACTTCTTATTGTCGTTTTTCTATTGGTCAAAGTCGGTGTCATTGCTGCTTTGATTTAAACTGCTCCCTAGTTACTATTGCTGTAAGCAAGTACTTGTGAATAAAGCAGTGTCATACATGTTTTCTTAATCTTATAGGACTCTTAAGAGTAGAGATAATATCTAGAAGACAAGTTGTCCTCCAAGATGTCATATCTGTTTCGAAGTATGCTCCGTTACAGCACATAAGTGTACTTTTCTTTGGGAGACAAGAGGCTTTTTAGAAAGTGTTTTAAATTGTAAGAAGCCAAGGAAAGTAAGGGCTTCTCAATCTGATCACTCTTGCTACCAGTGAATATTTATTTCTGATAAAACATGGATACGTTATTGACAAATTTGTCTCATGGATTTTGATCTTTTTTAATATTCCTATCTGTGGCAGATTTCTTTCCACACTATTTGTGTTATCTTTTGTGATCTCTATCAACAGCTGCAGTCAAGCATAGCTGGCAATACGAAGACCACACAGAACAATATTGACAGCATTGAGAAAAGGCTGAAGGCACTTACGAAATCTTAAATAATTTTTTCCCCTAGTCTACGTCCCTAGCTCTCATTGTTCCCATGATATTTTCCATCTTTTCTGCCAACAATTTTCTTAATAATTCAATACGTCATATTCATCCAATAAATTAGGAGGGATTTTGCAAGTGTTGAGATTTGGAAATGCTTTTGGGATGGGGGGTTAGTCCCAACTGATGTGCTTGCCATTAGTGAAATTCAAGGAAACGTAATGTTGGCGTTATTGCATGTCTAATATAAGTTAAAAGTATATGATTATGAATGGATTTTTAACTGTGTTCAGGTGGTTTTGGTGATATCTTAGCGCCATTGTGTAACGTCTGTGATGATTTTTTTCTTTTCTCTGTTTGCTAACATCTCATTCTTGCAGCCAGACCTGTATATCTTTTGTAAAATTGAATGACTGAATGAGTGAGTAGATTTTCCTTGGCTGTATTTAAATATTATTGAGATTATAATTATAACATATTCATGTAGTTTCCCCGTAGTGTGATATATCTTCTGATATTTCTTTAAAACAAATTTCATTACGAACCCTTAATGAATGCTTATAGTTTTTATAGCCAATACCTTTTCAGTTCTGCAACTCGAAGCTTCTAAACGTGCAATCAATTTGGTAATGGTACTGTAACTCATTGTAGAATGTTTGTGTTTTGTACGGTGGACTTTTTTGTTCATATTAATAATTAATTTCATAGCTTTGCCAGAAGGCAAGAAAAGTTATATAACTTGAGTTTGTCAAGCACTGTTTGATTGTTGAAAGTGTGATATGATGCCGTATTTTGGATTCATACTAGATATATTGGATTTACTCTTCAAATTAATTGATAATTAAAGTTTATTAAAGCTCTTAAGTTAACTGTCTTTCTTGGGTTGTGCATCTTAATGTGGATAGGTTGTTAACGGGCACTGCTAATAGGTCCTTTTTCTTTCCTTTTCTTTCATTTTGCGATTTCCTCTTATTTCACTCTGAGTTCATCGTCTTTGGTGGATAGGGTTTCAAAGGAAACAAACAGAGCAAGCATCTTAATTCCGTTCATTGTACTGTCAGTCTGTCGGATGTTGTTATTCCTTTTGAAGTTAAGTGAAGCATGGTACAATGTATTATTTTGATAAGTTAGGGTGAGGGCTCATTTATGTACTAGCCTGAAATCGTTAGCAGATCACTTACCTAGACCAATGTTCATGAATGGGAGAATATTAAATGTATTGTATGGCACCCACCGTGTATTTTTTTCTTGCCCAGAGGGACCCATTTTATTTTTATTACTATTAGTGTTATTACATTTAAAGTTTAAAGTTAATGTATCTAATGTTGCCAGTCAGGGTCGTGCCAAAAGATATTTAAATTTCATCCGCAGACATCATACTTTAAATAAATATCATTACATAATAGAGAAACCAGCTAAAAGTTAGTTCAAAGTCCTTTTCTATGATTATTTCGATCTACATCATGTTTGATCTAACTGCTAAATTAAAGAACCTACGTCTTCAGAGAAAAATGCACTGGGACAAAATTTACTACAAATCTCTTACTCTTATACGTTTGTAAGAGCAAGAGAGATGCTGCCACATCTTTCTTGACAATGAAGAATGAATTTTGACTTAAGATAAAATGAAATATCAGTATAAGAATTAAAAAACAATGCAAACTCCTGGAAAACATAACATGGGGTATCTCTCACAAGTATCCAACATGCTGAATTGAAATTTCTGATCGTTATGAACAAGAGTTTAAAACTGTTTGAGGAATGAGAGGACAAGTCGTTTTAAGTTTGAGAGGGTTTGTCTTGCTAGATTGTAGGTTTTTGTTACTTTTTATTTGGAAATTGTCTATATGGGCTCCATGGAACCAACTGGGTATTTTACAGTCTCCTTAACCACATGGGCTTCGTAAACAGAATCGACATTAGATACTGAGATGAGGAGATGTTTTCCTAGTTTCCAGGATTTTTATGTTAAGTTTAAAGTTAAACTTTAGTTAAAGCTTTATGTCCTTATAGCGCAAAGACAGTTTCTTTTGTTAATAAGACAATAAAAGAGGTGCATGGCACTAGATCTATCCACCAGAATAGGTGTTGAGTTGGCCATCTAAGATCTAGATTCTCTGGGTCTTTCAGAGTTACTTACATTGATGGTTGAAACATTCAGAATTCAGATCAAAATTAGATCTAGAATACCCTGGTAGATCTTCAGATTTAGATCTAGAATATAATCTAGACTTAAAGACATCTAGATTATATCAAATCAATAATCTAAATTTCTTTCTATCTCTCTCTCTGTGTCAGAGAGAGGGGGAGGGAGAGTTCATCGATTGGTTCATTAAAGAGTTTGTTTTTTCATTTGAATCAGTTACACAATGTCTCAAAATCTACTGTATACATGTATTTTGCAAAACCATTCACACATTTTCAACATCTCATAATTATACTACAGAAACAGCCAAGGTCCAAAAATAAAATAAAATTTCAAACTTCAAACGGTATATCATTCAGGCAATGATAAAGGTGTGGCGTTTCTTACAATAATTCACGCAACTGGCACATACATTATATACTAAATGGAGCACTCTCACACTCCATGGATTCATGGAGCCCATTTAGACCTTGCCTTTTATTGCTTTGTTCTTGTTGAGTGAAGAAATCTTATTACTTTTGCATATATGTAATTTTTATTGTGGATTAATAAAGTCTTGCAAACTTAAAATGATTCGAGTCTTATTGTTTAATAATAAAAGGGGTGGGGGTGTCTTGTGTCTCTTCTCTTTTCGGTGTTGTTGGCTTTAGGTTTTACTTTAAGAGTTGGGTGAGGCAACTGTTGCTCAACAATACAACTCATCACTGCTTTCCTCACTTGACTTCGGTGTGAATGAGTACGCAACTAAAGGTAGATCTTGGATGTTCGAAGTACCAAGCTGCCACATGCTCCCCAGGGAGTTGAAAAGGACTAAATGAAATGGCCTGTTGGGGGATAAATGATGTAGTTGGTGAGTACACCTATTTGGGGATATGGACTATAAATCTATATTTATCTTTTTATAACAAAATGAGATCAAAGTGACTTTTTAAAGAAATAGTTAAAATAATACGGAAACAAAATGGCAACGAAATAAAAATAATTTTTAAAAGCTTGACAAAGATAAAGACTTGGTTCATAATTTTAATATCATACAATCTTTTTAATGAGAATACAAGAATTGAAAACAAGAAGTCAGCGCTTGTAAAAATAATAACTCATAATACACACACAGCCTTGTTTGTCATTACAAAGAATACAATGTGTCATGGTCGTCACTGCCCCCCACGTTGGGAATGAGTCCCATGATGCATCAGCGGATCCAGTCTGATAATGTTTGATATGCCGGATCTCATATTGTCTTGATTTAGCACAACTTGTGTGCCACTACCAACGTCAACCACCAATGAAGTGAGGGGATGTCCTACAGATGTTTCAGAAGCCTTTGCGACATCCACGTCGAGTTCCACTATCCCTTCAGTACCATATTCCTCATTCTTTTCACTTTGCTCTTTGGACGATGTTTGCCAAACTTTGTCGTTTTCTCCTGAAGATGCATCTGGTGGCTGCAAAATGAGGATAAAAAAGAAAAAAAAAAACATGAGAGAAAACTTTGAGAAAAGCTCAGCCAGGTCTCTATTTAAGATTGTTTTAAAGTTATTTTTTCATACCTAAAACATGCATATCATTGGAAAAAAAAAATAATATTACAGTAAACATTTAAATGTAAAATAATGGAAGAAAATTTTCCAATTTGGATTTTATTTATATTTTCGATTAGAATGCTGAGTAACACCTGAATTGGAGAAAGCACATATTAATTTCCAAGGAGGATTTAGACCTAATTTTCAAAATCCATCTCCTCCCTTAGTTATGAATAAAATCACTCAAAACCTGTGCAGATCATCTTTTCCATTCAATGTCTAGTCTAAAGAGT
Source organism: Doris montereyensis (assembly GCA_037039925.1). Classification (NCBI taxonomy): domain Eukaryota; kingdom Metazoa; phylum Mollusca; class Gastropoda; order Nudibranchia; family Dorididae; genus Doris; species Doris montereyensis. The sequence goes on from JAXRKP010001819.1 coordinate 42,568, forward strand.
GACATCGGGTTTTTTTAATATATTTTGGATAGTTTTTTTTTAATGAATTTTTGAAAATACTATCTATATATCGTGAATGTACAAAAACAGCACTCTTATATTCTTAATAATTCTTATAACAAAAAAAATAATTTCTCAAAAAGTTCACAATATTTTTTTTTAAACCAACGTCATTCTATTAACATTGACAAGAGGAAACTGTGTGCTAAATATAATACAAATCGTTCGGTAAATGGCAGAGGAGAAAGAATTTTAGTGTGAAAAAACTACATTTCAAGAAAATTGCACGTAAAAAAATCAAAAGAAAATAACACAAAACAAATGCTTTAGGTGGGTTTCCTTACTCTTTCGACAGTCTCTGGCATTGTTACTAATGGAAAGAGGATTATAAATCTAGATTTAGATGTACACTGTTGTAAAAACAGCCGTCAAAAAGATCAGTTTTCTTTTCTTTCCTCTATATCCTATGCTTGTACGTGTGTTTACATACACACTGACGCGCAACGCCTCTTACATCACACAGCGATAAGCCGAAGCAATGAGCGGTGTCGGCAGAAGCCAGGTGACCTCGGTGTTACAACATTTGGCGATTAGCCGTCAATATACGGGTTTTTATTGCCATCATCTCAGCCAGTGTTAGGGTAATTAACGTCAAAATTTTGAATGTTTTTACCTATCCTCGCCTGCAACATATTTTGTGAAACAAAAATGATACATTATATGGATATTTTTCTGCCATAAACTTGTAGATAAATGATCGTTCTACCCGAACATGTAAAAAACAGAAAACCAACCTTTTGGGCTCAAAGCCCCCCCCCCCCCCCCCCCCAATGCTTACTTAAAGACCGATGGCTCTACAGGTCAGTGTTAAAACATTTAATTACCAAGGCTAGCAGTATTCACGTTATGACATGGTTACCATGTCTAAGTCTAAAAAGTAACAGAGAAAAACAAACTTCAGGTCCCACAGAAAATTTCTATGTGAATATAAAATCGCATACAAAATTATCAAAAGTGGAAACCAAAATGGCCAAAATTGTATGAAATTAGAAGGAAAAATAAACTCGCAAATGTAGGGCCATAGTTAGTGTTTTGATCATCCATCAAATGCCGCTTTAAAAAAAGTCACATAGCTAAACTATATTTCGAACAAAATGTTTTCAAAGGCATAATTGCATAAAACCTTGATGTTCAATCTTTAAAAGTAATGAGAATGATAAGATATTCAATATATTTTCAATACAATTACCGCCTGATTTCACACCAAAAAAATATTGGATAAAGAAAACACTTGGTTGTCAAATTATGGTAAAATTAAAATCATAATTCTTTCATTCTCGTTAATCTTATCACATTTAGTTTTAGCAAGACATTGTAGCTTTTAAATTTCACAAACATTACTTAAATACATGCATACAGTCACGCATATCATAAGTGCACACATAAACACTCAATGCAAACAATACATTTACAACTCATTTCAATTGTTGCAAACTTCAATGTGTACAGCTTTGAGATTTTTTGGGGGCCTCATATAGATGGATATAGGATTGGCTGCAATTTCAAATTCTTTTGATAAGTGTAAATTAGTATAGTTTTCTTCAATGGTCTCAGTAATGAATAAGTGTCTGGCTACATGCAAAAGAAAAATAACCTCTTGCAGGATTCAAGATACCATGGCCAAACGACCTCCACCTTAATTGTCCTTCCCTTCGGGAGACTGTAGTCTAGAAGTAAGGTGTTGGTTTCTCAACCAAAAGACATGGGTTCATGCCTTGGCAAGTTGAAGAGTTTTCTTAAGTTTTTCAAGTCAAACCTACCTCCTGGTCTAAAGGTAGGTGTATCAACATCTTGTCCCATTGAAGATGTGCAATAAATAGGTCCTGTGTGCAGATCACTACACCCTGTGCACGTTAAACATCCCTTGGCTGGTAGGTGCACCATTATCCTCCAACCATACGATCATAGGACTGTTCTCTAGCATCTCATCTCCACTGCTGGGATCCTTCTCTGCAAGTCGACTGTTAATGTCCAGGACTCACAATGAAGATAATAAGCATTCTATTTTAAATGTAATATGCACCCCATACTATTAGTACTACCACTGATGGTAGGTTTGAAGGCTTACCTTGTGGGTGTTTTCATGTTTCATCAAAGCATGTTTGGTGTTAAACTGTCGACAGCATACGCTACAAACATGTGTCCTAGGTCGAATGTGCAGTGTTAAAATATGCTTCTTTTGAACAGGCTGTGTTTTGAAAGCAGCTCCACAAAAGTGACACAGAAAAGGTCGCTCTGTACTATGCATTGACATGTGTTCCTTGAGGTGGGCCTGAGGATAAATCAGAGTAAAAGTTAGAGAGGTATTGAATAATTGATTCTGGTCTTTTGTTAACCACCTTTGACATTGACCATAATAAATTGGAATTATTGCAAAGTTTGGCAGGACATCCCATTTATTAATCTACTCGGACACGGAACTCTATACACAAAATGTGCACACATGACCTCCGTAGCTTTCTATCTGTCTCAATTAAGATTATGTGCTAGTTACAGCCTCCCTGGAGTAAGAAACTGGTTTCGACTACAAATTTAAAAAATCGAAAGTGAACTATTTATGTACTCACATTAGGATTCAACCCTTGGACCCCGTTTGTTAGGCAAGCATGTACCTCAGAAGAAAAGTCTCCATACCTTGTTGGTATGGAGGATTGAAAGAAGAATGAAGACTGTTCGAAAGCAAACATTTACAGTGTAGATAATATTAGTAATATCAAAAGGACTCTACAGAAGATAAAAACATTTTCACTCATTCCCCAATCCATCATCAGAAACTGAATTTCCCATTGGACATTGCATCCCTGATAGCACTTCTTAATGTCCCTTCAGCTGACCTCTATGTATGATGCTGTTCCCCTATCCACGAAGATCCCGTAAGCTTTGAGTCTCTGTTTCACGGGGGGTTCTAAACAGAACTCAAATGTAACCCTGCCCCTTAAAAAGAGAGGGCTTTACTTGATGGCCGATACCCACAACCAGAGTGGAATGGCTGATGACGATGATCATGTTGATTTGTCTTGCCTTCATCCCTATAGTATTCAAACATCTATATCATTATTGTAACGATTCTTTGGTAAATAAATGTTTTTAAGGAGGAAGTGATGTAACAAAATTACTTATAGTTTTGAAGAGGTTTCCTTAGTAGAGGAAAGCCTATGACATAATTAATTTTAGAGTATAGAAAACTCTTATTGAATTTATGACGCAATCATTTCAGTGTGCCCTAGTTTAGTTGTGTTTTACGTATTCGATTGTTGATATCTGGAAAGAGAGAATCTTTTAGAACTTTATCGAAATGCTTAAGAATGGTATGGAAATTTTCAGTCTAGAAATGTCTTAGATTTTGACCATAAACAGCGGGGAATGTCTATGATAAGAAGGGAAGAGAACAAAAGTATTTTAAGATTACCATCGTCTTTTTGTCAGCCCACATTAGATCTATTTGTGGACTTGCTTCATCAATTGATTAATCGTTGACTGTGAGTATAATACATAGCATTGTTATAATTAATAATTGAGCCCTGGTGTGACTTGAGTGTCTATTTCAAAATCGAGATCTAGAGTCGTCACCTATTCCCTTTTTACCTCCGTAACAATTATTATATTAAGTCTACATTTGTCACTTTCTACACAACCCCTTACTTTACTGTTTGCTTTACCTGTGACCTGAAACCTTTGTTGCACTCTTCACACTTGTAGGGCAAATTTCGGGAACCGCGGGCAACATGGACCAGCTTGTGCTGCTGGAGAGCGTCTGTTCTCTTGAAACTTTTCCCACATTTGTCACAGAGGTGGGGTCTGACTTCAGGCCCATGAACGTCTCGGATGTGGCGTCGAAGATGAATGCGCTGACGGAAATCTCTCTTACAGTGTGTACATGCATACCTAGTATTCTCCATCGCTTTCTCCTTCAAAGACCTGAAATGTTAAATGCAAGGTCACATGGGTTAAATCTGACTTAAAATACACTTCACGGAAAATCAGCTAAGTCCAGTGGTGTCAATTTAAGAACCCGCTGTCTGAGAACCCAGTCTGCCTTAGAACTGCTATTTCCATGCAACAGAATTTTCCTTATATGTAAAACCATCGCTGTAAGACCCCGTTAGTTACAGCCCAGTCCGCCTTAGAACTGCTATTTCCATGCAACAGAATTTTCCTTATATGTAAAACTATCCCTGTAAGACCCCGTTAGTTATAGCCCAGTCCGCCTTAGAACTGCTATTTCCATGCAACAGAATTTTCCTTATGTAAAACTATCCTGTAAAACCCCATTAGTTACAGCCCAGTCCGCCTTAGAACCCGGTCTGACCGTGAGCTGAGTATCGTGAAAACAACAATCCACACTCAGATGAATGCTACTTATTGCCAATAACCTGGATATATTGCAGGTGAATCATAGAAAGATGGCTGAAAAGTCTAGTGCACTTGCATTGGTTCAGACACTAGCAGGTATAATAAACACATCTCATGAGAGTGCCAGACGCCAACTGGCCGATATGAGAAAGGGCCACCACCCACCCTGACCACCTGTGATCATGTCTTGGCGCCTCGGGCACGACAGACGACCAAAGATTCATAGGTTTCGCATGCCAAGATGTGTAGGCAAGACAACTAAGCAGTCACATTACAACATCAAAGACAGGTAACAGGCAGGGTAAGGACAGCCCTCTTATTGTTGTCAGTTTTCTCAGGCCGTCTTGCATTTGTGATCAACTTTCCTCTTTTCTGATCGGGTGAAAAATGAATAACCAATCACATAGTGTTTTCAACATGTATGGAAGTGATTGTACAAATCACTTCATTGTTTTGTCACAGTCATAATTTTTCATTTATCTGTTCAGCTCGCTGGAGACTAGATCTATCTACCTGCAAAGACTGCAGATTTTTCAAAACATCATTTCAAGCACACCTTCAGATCATCACGAAGCAATTCTTTTGATAAAAACAAAAACTGCTTATCTATTTGAGTCAACCAAAATTTTAAGGTCAAAAGGAATAACCAATAAAAATAGATGGAATAATGAAGCAAAAATACAAGGCATGTCAGAGTTCACCTCAGAACCCGGTCTGCCTAAGAACCTGCTGTTTCTGTCTCCCACAGACCGGGTTCTTAGGGTGGGCAACCTTGCGATACAAATAGAATAGTCTAACGTCAATACGGCTATAACATCAGCACAGCTCGTCAGTTCTGTATGCTGTGTCTGTTAAAAATTCTCTTCATTTCAATAAAAACTCCTTATTTCAAAAGAATTTCTCATTTCAATAAAAATAACCGCTGTTTGCTCCATACAATAACTAAAAAGAATCTGTTATGATCGTATCTTATCTCCCAGTGGGTGGCCGCTCAGCTGTTAAATGTAGCTGCACTGATGTTATAGTGGCTGTGTTGGTAAAATAAGGGAAACTTGAGACATTTTATCACATCAACCTATCAAAATTAAGAGTTTATACAAAATGTGTGCAATTTATTACAAGACAATCTTTTTTCTTTTTTTTTCTTAGGTCATAGGATGATTTTTTGACACAAATAGGTTTCTTTCTTTCCCTGACCTCTACTCCTCGTGCTAAGGTAACCACATTGATTTACACCCCTCTATAAGCAAAGATCTTTTCAAACTAAAGATACACATAACCAGAGCTTATCATATTTTCTATAAGCGTCAAAAATGGAAAGGCGATACAAGATGATTCCTTGTACTTATAACTTCGCAGTCTAAAGCCTGTTGACTACTGAACTACTGAACAATGAACAAAGCAATATTCCTCAATGCACAGTTCTAAACTTGACAAAAAGAGACGGAAAAGAAATGAAGGATAGAAGACAAAGATAAGAAATAAAATATAAAAACAATAGCACAAGATTGGTGTTTACTTCCTGTACATTCAAACAGAAATTTACAACTTTCATATTACTTCAAAAGTTCACAACAACAACACAAAAAGCACCAGATTTTGTAATAACTAATCTGGTGGAAAGGATTAGAAAAATCTGTTACGTCATAAATTATGAAAGAAGAAAAAAATCGTTAATGAAGCTCTTTGTATATGGACTCACTTGACATGTTTCGCTAAATGCCTTGTTAATCCTATGCTTGATGAGAATTTTTGCAGAACAATGATCGCAGGAATATTTTGGTTGGTCTCCCAAGTTGGTGTGCTTCATTCTTATATGTTTCTGCATCAAATTTTTCTTATCCGTTTTGTAAACATGGCATATCTCACATCTGTGGGAGAAAATAAGACAAAAAACACTTTTCCTTTTCTTAACATAAACACAAGTTCAAATTTTGAGATCAAGAAAGAAAAGTAAGTTCATGAAAACGATTACTTATACATGCATTCTTGAAATAAAAAGTATATTTTGTCTCTCCCTTATTTCTAGCATTAGTGACATCAGATGTCTCGTGGTAAAACTACTAGACTTTGGGTCATGAGATCATGGGTTTGAATCTTAGCAATGCTAGGTTTTTTGTTTGATTTTACCCACATCCACAACTAAAGTGTTCTCGGGAGGCAAAGATTGATAGGCCCAACATTGTGTTTCTTGGGAAAGGCTCTGTTGTACACGCATTTCCCAACTCAGCCTAAAGCCAGTGAGTATCGGCATCAGCGGGGACTTGGTAGTCCAGAGGCGAGGTGTCAGCCTCTCAATCAAATGAAAATGGTCAAACAGGTTGTTTTTTTTCTTATTCCCAATTTCGTTTTTAGTAATACCCACCATCCTGGTCCAGGTAGGTGGATCGACACCTAGTCCCATTGAGACAAATGATGAAAAAGGAGGTCATGTGTGAAAATCATAATACTGCACGTTAAAGATCCATTGGCTGTTTACACAGCAGTCTGAGACAAGTTAAATAAATTTCACCAAAATCCAGAGATCACCTTCGCTGTGGATGTGTGTAAAATCAAACCAAATACAAAAGCCAGCATCAGTTTGAGAGAAAAACTTGTGACAGACCAATGTTTTGTCAGAAAGCAATGCATAATTAATCTGTTCTGCTTCAGGCTATAGAAACCAGGATATCCTCCAGTTCAATGAGTTAGCGGTTTTGAAATAACTTAACATTTTACTTTTATTTCTAACATGAGCAAGATGCAAACAAAAATTTTTAAGATGATAGGTCTTAACATCCATGTTCAGTTCAATGAAATTGAAAGCAGATGTTTGACTAGAATCATGAAGAATCTTTTAATTTTATTATTTTGCTGGAATTCTTTGAATGTTTGAATGAGAATAAACATAAGCAGATCTGGTACGGAAAAACATTCCATGATTACAGTCAAGAAATAAAATACAGATATAAAATGACCACAGGCTAATTGGAATGGTTGATTTATGCAATTTGACCAAGTAGTTTAAATTTTGATCAAATATGCTTTTTTGTTTGCATTTAAAATTAAATGAAGCCTCTTTCCAATTGCTTAGAGACTATAGAGAATTAATTTGCTCACTTTATGGATATGTGACTAGGGTTGTTTTTCGCTCTTGGTCTTCAAAAACAAAAAGATATTTCTTAACTACAAAAACTCAAAAGAAAAGGATGTTAGAAAGAAATAGAAAATCTCAAACCTCAAAAGATTTTTCTTGTGCTTCAATTCATGCCGTCTTAACGTTGGCAGACTAATGCTGACAAAATCACACACACTACAACTGTGACGAGTATCTGGGTACTTTTTGTGACACTGCATATGAATGTCAAAATGGCTCTTTCTCTTCGTTTTAAAGGAACAGTGGCTGCAAAAGAATTTGAAAGACACATGCTCCTCATAGACTCTCTGTCGTCTGGTGGTCTCAGATTCAGTCAACGGATTTCTGGGGTTCACTTTTTCTATTTCCTCATTCAAATCATCTGAGATGGATAGAAATTGAAATGTTGTATATTAAATTAAAAAATGTTACTGTATTTATCTATTTCTTTATCAATCTCAAGTATTATCTCATTCTATAATACTTACTAATACTTCTAATAAAAACAAAAATTCAACAGATAATAATGTTTCATGAAAACTGCTTCATATAAAGTGAACACAGTATAAACACACAATTATTCTCAAAAGAGAGATTAAAAGATGTTGCACTGTCTCATTTAAAAAAATGCAACTACAGCAGTCGCGGATAAATGCCAGCTCTTTGGGTGCTGAGACAGAAAAAGCATGCTCTTACCCTTAAAATGTTTTTATAGGAATTCAATCGGTGATATTTCATGTGATACTGAAAGAAATCTGGAAAGCCAGTCTTAAATCATTCAGAAATCACAGAGATTGGGAACAGGATAGATAACATAGGCTAGACATGACATAAGACTGTCTGATCAATACCTTCGTCTTGGTAGTGCTTGGATAGACAACCGAGCTAGACATGACATAAGATAACTAACACATTTGTTCTAGTGCTGTTTGTTAGCTCAAAGGAACACTTTCAACTTACATTCTTTAGGTGGACGTCCTTTTTTCTTCCTTGGAGTCATTTCAGTTAACTGATCAGCCTTGTCTTCAGGAGACTGATTGCTGACATCTTTAAAGATGACATAAAATTGAAATAATTATTGTATCAGTTATACATCATTTACCATGCATTGATGCTGTAAGCAATGTAAAACATAAAGTAAAAGATGAAACCACAAAGAATTTGTATAAAAGATTTGAGGAATAAAATTAAACCATCAACTATCAAAATCGGATGATATACATAACAAACTTTTAGCACCATCATCTATTGAAATCGGATGATTAACATAACAAACTTTTAGCACCATAATCTATCAAAATCGGGTGATATAGATAACAAACTTTTAGCACCATCATCTATTGAAATCGGATGATTAACATAACAAACTTTTAGCACCATAATCTATCAAAATCGGGTGATATAGATAACAAACTTTTAGCACCATCATCCTTTCTTTCTGAACTGTCAAGATAACACAGGTTCCAGGATTTATGAAATGAAAGTTAAATTATGTGGCAGTAATTTAAATAATTAAAGACTTAAGCATAATCTTTAATCACTGATTGCTCTGCATTCTAAGAATTCATTTTCAAGTAAATAGTAAAACAAGGTCTACAAAGGGTCATATTTTACAAAACTATTCTCAGATGATCTGAAAAATCTCATTACTGTGTACTAAAACAGCCAAAAACATTTAAAGAAAGAAAGATTTCAACTTAGAATGGTATGACATTCGGAGAACGAAAATGTAAATGATCTCTGTTTTCAAATTTTCTTAGTCCAAAGTCATCCTGTCACATACCTAATTGTAGTATTTCTTACAAAAAATTCATGCAACCACTATTTCACTACTACAAAGAGCCCATGAAGTCATTTTCCTCCTCTCACAGACTGACAGTAATACAGAGAGAAAGATTAGGAGAGGGCGTGGTTGTCTTTTCCTTTCAGCAGAAAAGGGCTCAAATGCTCCGTCTCTTCTCCTCTTTGGTGTCAACAGTCGATTCCCTGCTTATGGAGCCCACGGAGTGTGAGAGGAGGAAAATATTTGGTGGGCTCCATGGAGCTCATGTAGACACTTTCAAATAGTAAAGTTGAGTAATTCTCCAGAGAAAGAAAGTGCAAACTGCACGGAGGTTAAATCTGTATTAAAATATAGAGGATTTATGATCTCTCACTTCTATCTTCATAACATGAAAGAAAATAAAACATGTGACTTCGCAAAATGCAACATTACATAGTCACATGTTAATTACAATTTTGAAATCAATGCAGTCACATGGGAAAAACCCCAAACTGAAATTATTATTTTTTACCTTGGTCGACAGTGTTCCTTTTCGCTGATTTTAACAAGGAGGATTTTAACTGGCGTTTTTATTTGTACAGTCAATAATTTGCCTGTACTTGATCTGCTCCTCACGAAGTCTTACTTGAAGGGGATCGTTCAAATCTGAGGTGTCAGAGAACACATTGTCTTCCCCTACATGCCTTTCCTCAACAGCAGACATGGTCACATTTCTGTCACCGTCAGGTATTTGAGGTATTGAATTTGCAATGTCATCAACATGAAGAAACTCTTGTTGTGATCTTGAAGTGGAAGAATGAATGGTTTTCTTTGAACCGGGTACGTTTTTTCTTATGTCTAGGATGGGCCTGCTTCTTTTTCCACGTCTTCCTAGAATTGTTTCCCTCCTCAAGACTAACAGAGTCTCCGGGCAGCAAATCATCATCCAGCTGTGTCAGCGTCTCTACCTGCTTTGCTTTCATTGATTGCTTAATGACGCGACCCTTAGAGGAGATGTAGGGAACTAACAGGTTACAGTAGATGCCTTTGTTTTCTTTCTCCGTACCATCATTCGAACAATTTGGAAATTAGCATTAGTTTGAGATTGAAGATGCATGAGGGATTTGACGCCATTGTGTAAAGACAAGAACTCAGTGATATCCCCATGAAAAGAGTACTCTTCAGTTGATTCAAGGTTTACGGTCGACATTTTGACGCTTGAGTCGTTGTCTTTCAGGAGAAATTGCTGACAACCAGGCACATGAGAAATAACGAGTGGGTTGAGTTTGGCTGTTATTGATGAAAAAATCTGAAAGAAAAAAATAAGGCATATATATAACTCAATGCATCTGTTAATTCTATTATTAAACGCTCTAATAAACAAAGCTCAATAGCTTATTTCAAGTCAATGGCTGCTATTGACTACCCAGAAGTTCATAGTCCAGCCTCCCACATTTGTAGGAATAAAAATGCTGATGACAGTAGGCTTATTGACAATAACAGTTTATTTAACCCTCAATTCATATTTATAAACACAAGCAGAATGGTGTAGTTCAAACAAGCATACACTACATTATAACTAAAATTTAATAGTACTAGACTATCCTTTGATGCTAGCCTACAGTCGATTGAACATGAACAAAGACAAAATCAAACTTATCCATGTCTAATCGTTTTATATCTCCACAAGGTTGAGAGAAATGGTGGAACGTTTTCTTAAGTTAACATGGTCAGGTCTAACCCCCCGAAAACATCTATGCAGGTAAAATAATTTCCTCATTGCACTCGACTTTGGCCACATCCAGCTGTAATATATCCAATACTTGTTCTAATAATATGTAAAATTTATAGACATCTGGTTTAAAACCATATTGTGATTACATGATTGACGTTACTTCCAATAAAGTATGATATTGTGTATTATTGAATAAAGTATGATATTGTGTATTATTGAATAAAGTAGGATATTGCGTATTATGGAATAAAGTATGATATTGTGTATTATTGAATAAAGTATGATACTGTGTATTATTGAATAAAGTATGATACTGTGTATTATTGAATGAAAAGTATGATATTGTGTATTATTGAATAAAGTATGATACTGTGTATTATTGAATAAAGTATGATATTGTGTATTATTGAATAAAGTATGATATTGTGTATTATTGAATAAAGTATGATATTGTGTATTATTGAATAAAGTGTCTTTACGCTGGCTAATATTCTTTAGTTTGAAAAATTAATAAAAATGTAACACAACAGAGAGGTCCAATCATTGCAATACCTACAGAAAAAAACAATGATTATATCATAAGAATTAGTTGACCATTCTGAGCAGATGCGGGAAAATTGGATAAAGAATTCTTCATAAAAAAATATTTTAATTCTAAGCAAAACTCACTGGAGTTGCATCATCGATTCCCAGGCTTTTCAAATGGTCCTCTATTCCAGTAAAGCTCTCCTTACTCTTCCTTTGCTGGATTAAATTAGTTTGATGAGCCAGATGGGACTGTTCTAAGCAGTGTAAATCTGCTTGTCGTTGCTGTTCCTTCATCTCCTCTAGCTCTTTAGGATCTCCCTTGTCTAGTTGTGCCGATATACCTGCTTTGTTTTCTTCTTGCCCCCAATGCACGGTGGTAACTGGCAGAAAGTTTACTTCATTTGATGATTGACCACTGTTCAATTCTTCGGATGTCATGAGTATAGTATGAAAGTTTTATCATCTGAACTGGCTTCTTGCACATCATGTGTTGTTACTAGTACTTGCCTTAGGCCGGGTTGCCATCCTTTTCAACCGATACAGATCCGGTTGGAGTAATCATGACTGACTGGTTTAAATCGACTAGAGAGGAGGAATCAATGAATATCTGTTGTTGGTGTTGTTGAGGTATAGAAGGATCAAATACTACTGTCATCTGGTGGTCTGATAAATTGACAGATGTTCTCACTTTATCCATATCCAAGATACTGCCATCCAAATATGACAGTCTACCTGACGGAATGGCATTTGTGGTATGGATCTGCGGTGATTCTTCAGACGACTGTATGACATTTCCCGAGACCACTTGAGATATTAATGGGGACCCATCTGCACTATCCATATAAACAAAGAAACTAGAATTTGACGAATTTCTGTCTGTCAATGTAGCCATGGTATGTTCTTGGTTCTTTTCTGTGCTAGTATCATGTACAGTAGATATGATTCTTCCTCTGAGGCAACCAAAGAATTTTGAGCATCTGCTACGTAGAGCTCTCCCTTCACTGATAACGGTGAGCTGGAATTCTTGACAGTTTTACTGTCTGTGGCTTCTGACAAGTTACTGACACTCGACTTCTGTTTCCTGGCAGTTTTGCATAATTGATGCTCTGTGTTTGCTTTTGATGTTTCCTGATTGCCATCTTGAAGTTCTGTCCTTTCCTGTGACTGACTTTCAACTTTGTTCATCTGGGAATCCATCCTTCATCAATCTTGTTTGCAAGAAATATGTTGGTGTTTAATCTCACACAAGAAATGACCATATGTCCATAACTTTAAATTCACATTCTGAATAATTTACAGAGAATGATGACTCTTCATATCAGCTGAAAAAGATAAATATAAAGAAAAGCGTTAATAAATATTCTTATTTAAAATAAGGGCTATTGGACTCACAGACGTTTGTCAAGGTTGACCCTTGAAAAATAAAAAAAAAAAAATTAAGTAGTCATTGCCAGTACGATTGGTTGTGGAAGGCAAGAAAACAATACATTTTCCCACATCCATAACTTTACATACATAATATATTATACAAACATTTTACACCCTGGATGACACCAAGTACGATTATTAGATAGAGTCAGAATTTGATACTGAGGTTACACAGGTAAGTGTGAACGGTACTATTTCAACTTTTTAATTATTATAAAACCTAGTCAAAATGGCGGCTTAGGGTGAATAAAATTCTACTCAGAGACGGGGAAACTGAAATTTTCAATAATTAAACATCACTTCTGATAAAAGAAAAACTCAAATGAAAACAATCTTGGGATCATTTAGAAGCTACATGCAAAATATTGTTATTCTTAGTGGCCTGGCAACAGAGCCTTTGTCGAACACAGAACGACCAACTCAGAATTATATAATCAGATACAATATACATTAATTAAAATTTTAATTTCTTCTTGATTTTCATTTCCCCAATTTAGTGGCTTTGTGTTTTCTTAAGTTTAAGGTCGCTATCATTGCCATATATTCTACATACGTCTCTTGAGAATAAGCTTGGAAAGAGAGAAGAACAGATGAAAGTATTCTTAAAGAGCTCAACATTACCAGAGGACTTTTGAACAAAATAATGAAATGGAAACTTTCTTTCCTTGGACATACTTGTAGGATCAAAGATATACAATAGGTATCGTCTAAATGCCCGGTGCCATAACAATGTTGTATATATAATTGACCGAAGTGGATACATGTACCGCAAAATCAGGACATGGAAGCATGTTTGATTGTTTTGATGTCCCGTAGAAGGGCAATTCCATGAAAAGTGATTATCTAGGGTCAAAATTTCAAATTCAAAATATCAAAATAAAGATTGTTTTCCCTGACACTTTGAATTCCAAAGTATAAAGTTTCAAAAGAAATATTCGGAAATACTCATGTGAAATATTGATTTCAACAGCATAAACAGAAGAAATATATAAAAGTCACATTGTGAGGAAAAATGTATCTTTCAATTTTCAATAGGTATAATTATATATTTTGGGTATATTTTGAAGTTTAAGATTAGATTATGAGACTGGAATCTCCCTTTTGTCTCTAGAAGTCGTTTTATTTCATTACAGTTGAATTCTTCCCATGGCCTAAAGAGGCTGTGGTTCTGCAACTAAAGAAACACTGGGGGGGGCACCTGGACTGGCGAGTTTTGGACCAAAAGGTTGATATTCTGTTCTTTGCATATTTGGGTAGAATGATCATTTCTCTACAAGTTCATGGCAGAAAAATGTCCATATGACGTATAATTTTTTTTTTTTAAATATTTTGTAGGCAAGGGTAGGTAAAAACAGTCAAAATTTTGACGTAAATTACCCTAACAATGACTGAGAAAATGGCAGTAAAAACCTGTATATTGGCGGTTAATCGCCAAATGTGGCAGCACACGATATTTGACCTTGTTTGCCGACGATGATCTGCACGTCTCCAGTCGCTGTGTGATATAAGAGGCGTTGCGCGTCAGTGTGTATGTAAACACGCGGACAAGCATAGGATATAGAGGAAAAAAAAAACAACTGGTCATTTCGACGTCTGTTTTCACAACAGTGCACATCTAAACCTAGATTTATAATCATATTTACATAAGTAACAATGCCAGAGACTGTTGAAAGAGTAAGCGGGGCTGCTACACCAAGGGGAACCCATCCGAAGCGTTTGTTTTGTGTTACTTTCTGTTGATTTTTTTTTTGTATTTTTCTCGAAATGTATTTTTTCCACACTAAAATTCTATCTCCTCCACCATGTCGAATGATTTGTATTATATTTGGCACACAGGTTCCTCTTGTCAATGTTAATAAAATGACATTGGTTTTTTTTATATATTGTAAACTTTTTGAGAAATTATTCTTTTTGGTAGTAAAAACGCCGTTTTTGTACATTCAAGATATATAGTATTTTTTCAAAAGTACTGAATTTTCACTTTTTTCCCTAATGCATTTTTGGCTAATTTTTCCTGCCAATGTGTTGCTTGCATCTTAGTTACTATATAAATGTAAAAAATTTTGGGAAAAATTATTGTTATATTATTGGCCATGTTGAATTTTGATGCCGAAATTTAAAATCTTAAAATCTCAAAAAGTATATGGGCTAGCAATGAAATTCTTTTTCAGACATATTCTTTAAACCCTTAAATAAGGAGTAAGATATATTTAATTTATCTCAGCTGTTTATAATGTGCTTAAAAAAATCAGTATTTTATTAAAAAATAACTATTGATAAATTTTGTAATATTTTGATTTTAAAGGTGCACAAAAGATATGAAAATCAATATAAACCAGTGAAAATCTCTAGTTCCCAATAACAAATACTAGTCTAGCTGTGTACCAAATTTCAACACTCTGGCATGAATACTTTCTGAGATTTTAAGATTTTAAAAAGTTGTATGCTAGAAATCACATCTTTGAGAAAAACGGGTTTGAAAAAACTTTCTTCAGAATGATACAGCCATATTAAAATTACTATAAAATTCACCTTTTCAGGCTTTATATAAAAAAAATCAACTGATATACTCGATTCTAAAGATGTTGAAGTAGCATTCTAGAGTGGATTTGGAAAATGGGTATTATGAGCCCAAGACTCTACTAAACGCTGTTACAGCTCACCCGGACGCCCCTTAAAAAAAAAAAAAATTGAAAAATCCTGACGTCACTCTTTAGATATTGAATGGAAAAGACGATCTGTACAGGTTTTTAGTGATTTTATTCAAAACTAAGGGAGGAGATAGAGTTTGAAATTGAGTCAAAATCCTAGAAGATTTCTATGGCAACCAAGGACGCTACAAACTTTTCAATGATATAGGATGACTGTATTTTGACAGTTCCTCATGTACATACTAAAAGCAAAAACCTAAACTCAAAAGCAAAAAAAAAATCACGAAAAATTTGACGTCACTCTTTAGGTGCCAGCAGTCATTTGGAAAATCATAAGAAGGTAAGTCAAAATAGAAAGTTGTTGCCAGCCTCAAAAGAAAAGAAGTTTACTACGGCTTACACAGACTTAAATCTGAAATCTCAAAGAAAATCGAAATCTTTGCAAAACTAGAAGAAAACACAATATTAAGTGTAAAAAAGTCTTTCAGTACATTAAAATTTCCTGACAAGTGTATGGGAAAAAAGACTTCATTCTTGTCTGTCATAATGTGCAAAAGAAAGGATGCAAGGAGATTCTTAAACGTGACTCTAAAAGAGGCTTACAGTACATTCTGTACAAGAGAAGTTCTTAAAGTGAACTTTTCAAAATTTTACAAACTTTGATCCACTCATGTTTTTGTGTCAACGAGACCTCCCTTATATACTGTGTGTGTGTGGCACTCATGATAATGTGAGTCTGCTGCTAAAAAACCATTGATGTTGCGATGACGTTTTGTGATTTTATTACACAAGTTGTATGCAATCAAGATTATAGCCAGTGCATGTTTATGTAGTGTTCTCAATGTCCAGCAATGGGTCATCTTCACTCAGATGAGGAGAAAGTAGAGGAGAATATGAATAATGTGAATGACACAACAAAGGAGACAGGTTGTAAATCTGACTAAGTCGAGGTCAATCGTAATTTTTTCCAGGAACTTCATGAAAGCATGCAAAATTATTGGATCATGCATTCATTAAGCTGGCCAGCTTTTAAAGAGAAAACAATACCCAGCTGATAAAGGGAAAATTCAAATTCAAATAGACTTTTTGAAAATTATGAAGCAAAGGATCTATCAGAGATTTAAGCCACTCACTGGTCTCATCGTCAAATTAAAGAAGGGTGATATTATCAAAGTCTGGGAGGATTTTATCTTTAACGACCAACTCATAATATTTGGTACAAGGCCTTTACTTGTTGAAGTGAAGAAATTAATGAAATAAAAACAGAATACAAGAAGTTAAAGAAATGTCAAAGTAACCCATAACCCTTTCCCGGCAGGTCCCGTATATTTACATGCTGTTGGTAACTCTAAGCACACCTACGCTAATGGCGGGTCCCGTATATTTGCATCACTTCCTGCCTTCCAGCAAGACTAAACGCTAGTGGTGGGTCCCGTATAACTGCACTGCTGTGCACTCAAAGACGGGTTTTGGGAATGCTTCTATTCTGACCAATTACGCTGATCAACCCAAGCCATGCCAAACAGAGAAAGTCTATTATTCTAAAGGGGTGAAATTGATAGTTCATTTCCGAGGCTAACATACACTCAATATATTTCTTATAAAGAGATACAACACACCGGAGCTCTATCTCAAATGTAAGCTTTGCAAAGTGGACAAAACCAAAGACTCCTGTCTTCGTATGACCGACGCACCTTCTGGACAGATGTCACTTACTTTAGTAAGAAACTCCACCCACAAGCAAGAAATAGTGATTGTAAATAAAAGATATCAGTAGCCAATCACATTGCACATGTAAGGTCAGCCTGAATGGAGGGCATGATCTTCAGTCAATAGAAAGAAACCATGTTCAGGGTTGACCAATCCGGGGAGCATTATCTTGATGGTTATATTGTCAAACGTCACATACGTTAAAATACATCTCCACCTCTTTTTCACATAAGAATGAAGAGATTAGAGTGTTGAAAGTCAGGGGAAAATTGAAGCTTTCATCTGAGTTCTGCAACCAGCAACAAAGGAATTTTGATCTCTCAAATAGGTCCATTTCATATATGGTTATGATGACATGTAGTATCTGACAAGAGGAAGGGCGGCTATTTGAAGTGTACAGACATTAGAAACTACAAGAGTCTATCTTCCTACTGTATAGAAAGGACTAAAAGGAGGGAGACTTACATCCAGAAGTGGGGGGAAGATACGAAAAACCACTGGATTGCGTAAGGGGTGGGGGCTGTTTTGGGAGGAGGTGGATTACTATTGAACTGTAGGAAGGAACAGCCAAGAATACAAAACCATGGTCACTCTGTCATTGTAAATGAGGAAAGAGGGTGATACTAGTTATAGACATAGGGTAGGAGGGAGTTTTTCAAAAGCATGGGAAGCATGTAGCTGAGGAGAGGTGTTAGGTTTGGGATAGAGCTCGTTGCAGCAGCTGGGGTGCACACACTTGTGAAAGCAATAAACCGGGGGGGCCTGTTTCTTTCATCATGGGAATGTGTTACCTATGCACATTGGACTCATTCATGGGAGAGGAAGGCTGTTGGACATTTC
This sequence comes from Doris montereyensis, assembly GCA_037039925.1. Lineage (NCBI taxonomy): Eukaryota > Metazoa > Mollusca > Gastropoda > Nudibranchia > Dorididae > Doris > Doris montereyensis. The sequence goes on from JAXRKP010001819.1 coordinate 60,750, forward strand.
CTCTAGTATAAGTTTAGTATTATAGTTCCATCATTTTATTTAGATGTGAGAATGAAATTAATTCCTTTAGAAATAAGGATATAATGATGTTGTTCATTGAAACTTTACTACATAAAATTCGACACAGCCAACCACGTTATTATTGAATGACTGGAGTAAAGCCTGCCGATGCAGCCACATGCCCCCCCTCCCAAACCTCCCGCTCTATATGTTACCTCATCTCTCTCTCTCTCTCCTTTTCTCAATCTCTCTCATTTTCTTCATCCTCTCTATTCGTCTTTCTTTATCTTCCTCGTTCTCTGTATGTCTCCTGTTTGTTTCCTTCTCTCTCACTTTCTATCCCTCCCTCCTCTCTCTCCGTCTTTCTTATATGGTAGTTGTATTCCGTTTTCTTCTTTCTTTTTGTCTTTTCTTTTTGTTTATTGTTGTTATGAGGCTTGCTCTGTTGATGAACATTGCTTGATGGGTCATTGCACCAATGGCTCTATTAGTATTAGTTTCGTCCAGCATTGTTTAGAGTTTATTTGTTTCTGTCGCCTTGTTGCTTATGAAGGTTGGGTACACTGAAGACTTATCGGTCCTGACCAGTTTGCTATCTTTTAGTATTATACTTATAACCTTTCATATACCTCTTTATTAGTAATGGGCCAACTGCAGTATTATTGCTTTTCACGTTTAATAAAAGTAGGCTGTAATAGATGTTATTGTTAGTAAACAATGTAATATAAACACGATGACAATAACAACAAAATGAATTGCCCTATGTCACCTCACTCAACGAAGATCAAAAACCAATCACAATAATCACAAAGTCGTGTGTCAAGCGCGGCAGCCTCGTCAGTGGGGGAAGAAAACTATCGGTGCCACGTGCGGAAGCCTCGTGCACAGCGGAATGAGATTATTGACCCATATTGAGGTCGGCCGGCAGGTTAGCCTTACAAGAGTTAAGTTTTTCTTGAAACATTCATTTGAATTCAAAAGGTATCACTTTCTTTTAAAGTTTGTTGGTTATTTACCCATGTTTTTGCAAATGTTTTTCTTTATTCAAATTACCGTTTTATGTAGGAAAAATATGTAAAAATTCACATCACTATGATTAGATAGGTGTTGATTTCAGGATAAATTGTTTTCATACCTGTTTACAAAGTCACACATGAGCTTGTCCTGTTGCATTCAAGAAAAAATTTCATTGAAGATTCTTATTCAACCTTTAGACCCAAGTTATGTGGTGTTTATATCTTTTTATTCATTGTTTTTGTATTGAAAATTTATCCTTTAAAAACATTAAAACATTTCAAGGACTTGAACATTTGGAAAAAGTGTTACAAGTTTGTTTTTCATAAGGGTGTTAGCCTGTGATTCGCAAAAATATCTCTGGGTCATTTAGAACAAAATGTTGCCTGAAGGATGAAATAATTGGTCAGTTCTGTTTGATGTGAAGATAAAGGGTCTCATCCTAAATTTCAAAAAATCTTTAATAATTGAATTAAACCATTATAAATTGTTGTAAGTTCCATACAGAATAATTTCATTGATGTGATAAAGCAAGGTAGTTAAAAGTTCATGTTGTTTTGATGATAAAGCTAAACTGATATTACAGTGGCAGGGTTGATCAAACACTTTCTTTAGCATTCAAGATAATGATACTCTTCCAAATGGGTCTTCATTCATGTCTTGGTATTTAATGAAAAAAAAGTTTTGGACATCTAGCGTTATTCTGGTCTCTGCACCAGGTCAGAGAATGTTGGTACAAACATTATAAACATGGAATTAGATGACCTCAGTCTAAGGTCAAAACTGATGTTTTCAGCTCTAAACCTTAGCCATAAATAAATGTTTTCAGTATTTTCTTCTTTTTTTTCCTTCATTTATTTAAATAGGATTTTTAAAATTTAAGTTTGTAAGTGTTTTGTAGATAATAATAAACAGATTACAAATTTTTAGTAGGGTGTTATCTAGATCTATCCTGTAGGGTTGGCATCATGAGAACCTGACAGCTTTCTTTAGGTTCCATCTTTGAAAAAATATCTAGATCTAGATCTGTAGGTCTAGATCTAGAACTAGAGTGAACTGCATGAAAATATATCTGAAATTTGGAGACTTTCCTTGGGATCAACCAATCAAAATGTACATTTTACACAAATTTTCATTTTATTACACGATGGACTATTTCGATGTCTAACTGGGGAAATAACTAATAATGTCTTCTAGATTCTAGCACCATAGGATGATTTATTTACAAACACTATAGTTTCTGTTCTTTAGATGACCTCTAGTTTTTGTCCTAAGTTATCATTTTGTGTTGTTGGGTTGTTATGTTCTAAATCTCTAGCCATAAATTGTTGTTTTGTTGTTTTTTTCTTTGTTTTTTTGTTTCCTTTTTATTTAAATAGGAGTTTTTTTTGTTTTTTTTTGTTTTTGTTTTTGGGGGTTGCTTTGAAAAGTTTTTGTTTTGTTTTTTTATAGGGGGGATAATAATAAACAGATTACAAATAATTTTATTGATACCGGTATGAGTTAAGATTTTAATTAAAGATAAAGCTAACATATAGATAGATCTAGATCTATCAAATGGTTGACCCTTTACAGAGTATTGTAAGTGATAAAGACAGTGAAAGTTTGCATCATGAGAACCTGACAGCCAGCTTTCTTTAGGTTCCATCTTTGATATTTGTCAGATCTAGATCTAGATCTAGATCTATATAGATATATTAGATATTAGTCTAGACCTTATGGGAAAATGTATCTAAGCACAAAAATATAAAATTTCGATTTCCGGTATTGTATTTATGCATCATTTCAGCTCGGTGTTCTTCTCAAAAAACTGTTTAATTGATTCATGTTGGTTTTGATTTTACCTTCTGATCTTCGGTGCAATATCATGTGTAATATTGGGATGAGGCAGGCCTACTACTCGTTTCATTCTCTATTTTCATTGTATGTATATTGTATGGGAAATAACTACATAACTACCATAGACTAAGACTGGTATTGTGGATTCTTTGATCAAACATGGGTATGGGCGTACATGAAGGGTTATTAATCTTCCATTTTTCTCGATCCCTATAATCCGTGTGCGCATCGGTGTGACGGCGTACAACTGAGACGGCGCTGATCTTACGTCTCTAATTTTTATTACCACCCTCCAATAATTGGGGGTAGTTGGGTTGCATTAATTTTGTTGTTGCTGAGTGGGTTATAAGATAGATGACCGGAAAATCCATCCTTTGATGGTTTTATTGATGTGGGTTGTGGTGCAATAGTATTAGATTTGGTGATTTGTTCGTTGTCTGGGAGTTTCGTCCCTTGTTTTTCGTAAAGGAGCAGTTGATTTTTTGCTCCGTTTTACTTATACCATACGTTATTCCTTAAAGTTTCATGTTATATCTTATAAACAAGTTGTTTGACGTGAATCGATCATTAGATATCAAACAGTTGGTGCTGATTTTTAGGATTGATACCTGGACTTGTTATTTTGTGTTCTTTTAAAGAATTTATTAGTATAAGTAATTGGAACCTTGCTATTAGTAATTGATCTCTTTCCAGCGCTATATAGACTCCCGTGAGGGTCTAAAGTGCTGTGGGAAAAGGGTAAATCGGGATTGTAGAGTGAGCAACGGATGTACTAAAACTAACTAGTTATTAGACCCAAGTACAGTTATATATAGCGCATATTTTCTGTGAGGAGTCTAAAGACAAACGCGACAGTCGTAGATTACCGAGTAACAGACGTATGTATGGGTCCCTATGAGAGACCACACTTGGAACCTTGCAACTGGGTCGTAACGGCGGTTCCACACAGGCTTAAAGTCTACAGGATGATATTAGACAAGAAAGGAAAAAGGAGCACTTTCAACATCTTGATCTTTAATTGCTACCTGGGAAATTAATTGCATCTTTGCGATTGCTGATCCATGATGGGATTGGAATCGACAAACTGACGAGGTGCTCCACGAAGACGGGACGAAGACTTACCAGGTACAACAGTGATGAAGAACCAAGCCAGCGGTGAACTCACCAACCGTCGATACTATTCCTTTTAACGGCTACCACCGAGGCGAGCTTACTAAGCACGCCTCGGCTACCAGTATTATTTTCGTTGTGTTATTAAATTCGTTGTCACTATTAGGAGTGACAATTATAACTGTAGTCAGCCCAACGCTGGAAGTTATGTGTTTAATTATCGTTCATTATGGAGCGTTGGATGGATAAAGTCATAGGTAACTGCAATGGCGTGGCTCGCCAGATATTTAGCTGGAGTGATTTAGAATAAGTCCTTGCTCAGCAAAGTTAACTCAATTCTGTAGAACTTTCAAGTGAGGTTAGGAATTGAACAAACGGGATTGTAGGTTAAAGGACGTAAAAAATGTTCAAACTTATCGAAGAAAAATTCCTGTTGGATAAGTTATGTAAAAACATCAAGGAGCCACACTAATTTCTAAAATATTTCAAGAACCTCAAGGTCAAGACAGAAGTGAAACTTGACAATTTAGTTTTTGTCAAGAACAATATGAACAGTGTGTTTGATGAAAGTGTGAGAGGCATTCAACAAATAGGCATAGTATTAGATTTGGTGAGAGTTTGTGTTCGTTGTCTGAGTCAGTCTTCGTTCCGTCTTCGAGAATAGCAGTTGTATTTTGCTCCGACTCTACAATATTACTAATACTATACGTTATTTCTCAATAAAGTTTTCATGTTATATCTTATAACCAAGCTGTTTTGACGTGAATTGATCATAGATATTTCACAACTGGTTTTACCAATAAATGTACTTGTAACACTCTTCTTTGACTTGTTAAGAACCGAACAAAAGGTTTCTCTAAGGAAGTTAAAGGCCATTTACTTTTTCTGCATAGTGGGCTAAATATATGCTTGTGTTCTTCCTTCCGTTGCGATTCAATATCTTTATTAGTTACAGATGGAAAAGACTAGCATTTATCGTTCACAAGGGCAGATATCAAAATGTTTCTCAACAACATGGTTACATGTGCATATTGAGTAATACTGGTACAAATAAATGGTAAAATGCATAAATGTATGATGATTATGTATGTCAATACTAGAAGGATACTTCTAGATAGACACACACAAAGAAAGGCAAATAGTAAAGATAACGGAAAAGGGAAGAAAGAGAACCTGACAATCCAGAATGGAAGAGAGAGAAAGAGAGCTAGAGATGGAGAGAGAGAGAGGGAGGGAGAGAGAGAGATGGGAGGAGTGGATTGAGAGAGAGAGAGAGAGATGGAGAGAAAGAGAGAGAGAGAGAGAGAGAGAGAGAGATATTGGTACAAGAAAGGCAAAGAGAGAGAGAGAGAGAGAGAGAAGAGAAGAGAGAGAAGAGAGAAATAGTAAAGAGCAGAGGAAAGGAGAGAGAGAGAGAGAGAGAGAGAGAGAGAGAGAGAGAGAGAGAGAGAGAGAGAGAGAGAGAGAGAGAGAGAGAGAGAGAGAGAGAGAGAGAGAGAGAGAGAGAGAGAGAGAGAGAGAGAGAGAGAGAGAGAGAGAGAGAGAGAGAGAGAGAGAGAGAGAGATCCTTTAAACGATAATTGATGCATGTATTTACCAATCTCTAACAATAGTGACACGATGTATGAATATGATGATCAACGCTGTACAACAAAAGTCGTTTATTATTACACAACTATACTTACTGGTCTGTTATGATCTATATTCATGTCCCCAAAAGTTATTAACAAGAGATAATCATGCTTCAGTTTCGTAGTGGAAGACAAGCTTTCTGGGTTTTAAAAATATTTTTGGGTTTTTCATTTTTTTTTTTCAAGAGCTGTAGAGTTTATCATCAGAGTCATTATTTGAGATTTTTTTCGGCAGTTTTTACTGTAAGTTCGTTATCAGATCAATGTATGGTGCTGCAAAATTTATTGGTCACCGAGAACAAAATAGGCATTGTAAGTATGAAGATCTTACGTCTGTTTCAGTATTTTTCCGTAATCGATGAAATCAATACAGCTCTCTTCTTATCATACTTAGTTGTGGGTTTTGTATCGGTGGAGCAGGTGGAATATTTCTCAACCCTCCCTGTCTCTCACGTGCATCGACACGCTTACGCATTAGTACGCTGGTGGTTGGCCTCCATCTTACATGATATTAGCCTATTTCCTGGTGATCTTTTTGTAACGGCACAGTTAAGTAAGTCTAAGTGTTATTACAATTACCAAGTTCCCACCCATAGGATAACAAAATAAATATTATATCGATTCATCAAAACAGGTTCAGCTATAAAAAATAATAAAATACATAACATAAATCAAATCCCACCAGAGCCGTAACTAAGGACAGAAGATGAATTTGAAAGAAACGTGGAAATATGGTAAGAAAACAGCATTGTCTCTTACGGAACAATACTATAGAAACTGAGCTTTGTACATCCGTAGTTATTTTCTTCATCTCATTTCTTTTCCTGTTCTTCTCATGGTCTCCTCCTCCTCCTCCTCCTCCTCCTCCTCCTCCTCCTCCTCCTCCTCCTCCTCCTCCTCCTTCTCTAATATTACATTTTATCGAGGGTTTTTTCTCTGGCCCATCCGCTCCCCCACCCCCTTTTCTTATTTGCTTTATTTATCTCGAAAGATACACGTAAACACACATATAAACGCATCTACACACACACACACACACACATGCATAAGATGTCAACATGACGTAACGCAACTCATTCAAGCTGTAAGAGTTAATGCCATAATTATTTTTCATCACATCGAGGCCAAATAGATACATGGACCGGTACTAAACTGCCGACTGCATGATGTCTGCGTCAATGTGACTACAATTAAGCTGTTTTATACATGTATTTATAACTGCTACCTTGCAACAATGGAGACATCAGCGCAAATAGTCCAAGCAGACAACAATGCATTTTTGCACATAAATGACAATGGTCAAATTAAATGTGCAAAGTTTACCTGTCCATGCTGGGTGTACCGAGGGCAAGGGGTGAGTCATATCGTCATCGTCATGTTCCAAAGTAGCATCGAAACCTCAACGTTCATAACACACACAAAAGTCTTCTTACCAACAGTGGGTGATTTACGGGTGATTCTGGGAGGTCCTACTTCTATCCTTCCGTTATTCCATTTTTCTTCCATCCTACTGTTTCCTCTTCATTCACCCTGATATCATCGCATATGGAGGACGGCGTACATTTCTATGAAACAGAAGAACAAATTCTGACCAAGATGGCCACCGTCTTTCAGGCGCTTGCCATTGATACAACAAGAGTGAGCATAGGTATTTCTTCTTCTTTCGGCTTAATCCCATCAGGGGTCACCATAACAGATAAAAAAAACTCTACTTAATGCTATCTGCTGCATTGTTATTCACCCCTCCCCTCCCCCATCCCACAAACGACAGTCATATTATCCTCTTTAATAAAATTCGTGTAGTTATCTTTGGTCTTCTTCTTTTCCTTTTCCTCTGTAGACTTATCATCAGCTTTCTTTCCAAATATTACTATAATCATGTCTCGTTTTTACACGTGCCCAAAAGCATCTCTTGTCTTGCATTTCTTACGTTAGTTCAAAAAGAGTGAACCTGAGGTATCTCTTTCACGCTCTCATCCTAATCTCCGCGTAGTACTGTAAGGCAACATCCACATCCCTGCTACTTCCGGCTCTGCTTCCTGCCGCTTAGTTATCGTCTTTATCTCAGGGCTATTCATCGTCGCGCGTTCATACCATACCACATATTCGAAAGTCCTTCTTTTGTCTACACATAAAAAATTGTTATCACAGACCACCCCTGACATTTTCCTCCATCGGGGTGAGCATAAGTAAAGACATGTGAAACTATCTTGTTGAATATGATTTTGTTCGTTGAAATCCGAAGGCGTCCATTTTGAAGTTACAGAAAGCCATAGTTGAAGTCATCAAAAATATTTCATGATGAGCAGGGATTTTAAGAAAACCGCGAGAGAATCTAAAAAATGAAGAAAAAGACATCATTGAGCATCCAAAGGAAGGCACTTCGAAAAGTTTCAATAAACCAAAAAAGACAAGCGTTTATGTAAGTCTAGACAGATGAGAAAAGGCCCAAAGCTGCAAAACCCAAAGACAGCAAAAATTATATTTATATAACTAAAAAGACACTGTAACAAATAAATAGAATCCGTTTTCGATGGCAATTCATCGGGAGGGCAATAAGTGACTTTTGTGAAAGTGCGGTACAGCAGCAGTACAAAATTATCCGAATGGAAGCCTCCGGGTATAGTTTCTTCTCTCAATTTTCAGGTCTTAGTTGATATTGATTTGTGACTTATTTCTATTCATGTAAAACATAAACGATATACTGGGACTCCTCTCTAGTAACAAGAGAACAGGAGAGCTCTTGAAACAGCCTCCATATTATTAGCCAATCGTGGCTTATTAGTGGTTTCCAGTTGCTGTTTATGTCATTCGTGTGGCTGTCATTTTACGAAACAAAACATCATAATTATTATTATTATTATTTTAGTACTTGTATATTGCTCTGATCTGATTGATGCGTCGACCAAAATTGTAATCAGAAATTACGTCTAGATTCTTTCAGGAATTGAACTGCAAAGGATATTCAGGAATTTGAGAAAAGTAAACCCTTTTATGTTTCTTTCTCTTTTTCTGTATCTCTCTAAGTCTTTGTTTGTCTGTTTGCCTGTTTGATATAAGTGTATGTATGTATCTTCTCTCTCTCTCTTTCTCTCTCTCTCTTTCTCTCTTTATCTCTCTCTCTGTGTGTCTGTATGTGTGTCTGTCTGTCTGTCTGTCTGTCTGTCTGTCTGTCTGTCCGTCTGTCTGTCTGTCTCTCTCTCTCTCTCTCTCTCTCTCTCTCTCTCTCTCTCTCTCTCTCTATATATATATATATATATATATATATATATATATATATATATATATATATATATATATATATACCCTACACACACACACACACACACACACACACACACTACACACATTGCTTGACTCTAGATTGGAAGACGACTAGTTATTGGCCTAGTTTAAAATGTACTTTATCTATTAGAATACACAGTAACCTCTTGGTCTTTAACGGAATTGATTCAAAGCGAAACCCTTTATTAGCTGATAATTTATTTGAGTTCAGGTTTATATAGACTCTAGAGTATTGATGAAGCATTAAAATCATTGGCATTTACAACAACTACAATTTTCAATTGATCACAAATCCCTGTTCTCTTCACAACGATGTGTTGAAGGAAATTAAATGAAAGTTCATCCCATTCGAGGATACTCTTTTTTTATTTTTATGGTGTAACCACTAGACTCCCTTCTCACAACCTTTATCTAGACACTTGGCAGATTAAATGTAATAATTAACGATAGAACATAATATTCCTGCCATTCTCTGATTTTAGTATTGACAATGACCTGCAAGTCCTTAAGGTGGCGCGAGTTTTTAAAAATCTCCATTATACTAATACTAGAAAGAAGATAACCCACAAATTGGAACGGATTGATGATATTATTGCCTATGAACAAGCTTGCCTTTTTCCACAATACAGTAACTCACTCACCAACTCTCACTCTCTCTACTTTCCGTGCCCCTCCTGCCTTGATGAATTGTATTAATATCTTTGTCCAGGTAAATTGTATGTGTGAATAATGTTAGTAGATAAGAAGTTTCTTCTTTGTTTATTCGTTAGCGACGTGCGAGTGCTGCTGGCAGGTTCTGCTGCTTTCCTTTCACTATTTCACTTATCTTTCGAAGGCGTTGTAGCGAAACCACGGTGTTGAGAGTTTGTAATCATGATGACACTGGCTCAAACCCCATGGCTGGTACAATTGAGCGGGGAGGGGGGGGTTCACAACTTTGCACTCTTAGGAATGACACTTTATTCTACATTCCTCATTCGACTCAAGTGTGAATGAGTACCCAGCTATAAGTAGAGTGTTATAGTTAGTACGAAATGTTGAACAGGCTGTTGTACTCTATGCTCCCAGGAATTGAGATGGTCTTTGAATGAAATGGCCGGCTGTTGGGGGATACATGATGTGCATTCCGTGAGCCTGCATTTGTACGTGGTTACAGACTATAAATCTATGTTCATCTTTTTATCTTTATCTTTCATCTTGCCGTTCCTCTCAATTCACCCTGAGAGTGAGATAACCGCATATGGTGAACATGGCAAATTACCAATAAAATAAGCTAAATCTTTGTTGCGCACGGCGCCGCTCTACCTCGCCCTGTTTTGGCATATTGAAAAGAAGCCCAGACTTATTGCATGGAATCATGTAGAAAGACGAATGGTTTTCCTGTTTAACGTGTACAACTTCTCGCTGACACTGACAACGTTAGACTAGACCTATTAATATTTTGAACAGAAACAAAATCTCATACCATCTGGATAGCCTTCAGTGTCGTCTGAAAATTGTATACCAGTGGGCGACATCCATAGGTTCGTCAGACTGTCAACAAAAAAAACAACAAGAAAACCCAACTTTAAGGCGTCTAGAAGACATTTTGTCAGATCATAACCAGTCCAGTCAGCAAGTGAACGCTCTTTTTAATGTGATGAAGACCAGGTTTACGGTTCAAGGTCCTCCATATACGGTATTCTGGAACTGCACATTTTTACGCGGGCGGGTGGTGGGCGCTGCTGAAAGGTTTTACTTCTTTCCTTTCTTTTTTTCATTTATCTTTCATCTGGTTGTCTCCTCTTAAATGACACTGAGATCACCGCATATGGTGGATGGGTAATTTCAATCAAATAAACAAACAAATAACTACTCTTTTACGCTTCATCCATTTGCACACGCATCACAAATACATTTACTGATGGGGATGACGCTTGTCTAGTTTGCTTTATTAATGTGTCAACGTTGCTCAGTCCAGCATGTAAATATAAATGCAGCCTCTGAGATGAAATATAAATTAGACGTGGCAAATGGTCCTTTCAATGTCAGAAATAAGATAGTAAGCGGAATAAAGTAATCAAATGAAATAAGGAAAAAAAAAACTACTGGTAGTTTTTTTTTGCACGCAAACGTTACTGGTGCCAGAAATGCTCTCGAATTGCTACTGTACCGATGATAAAAGATTAGATATTACTCAATTCTGCTATGTCCATATTATGTTACTCTGTATTGACACCCAAAGGACATCCATCTGTCATGACAATGATTATCATATTTACGTACCCAATCCTAAGTTGGGATGAAAAAAAAAACGATGTCATGTGAATGTTCCGGGAATGTTCGAACTTGAACACATTTTAATGCTAAAGTCATCGAACACAACTTGTTTGTCTACACCGTTGATATGAATATCTGATGGTTTCTTTCAGTGATATATTAATTTTGATTGATTAAAGACTTGAATTTCTCAAAAGAAACACATACGATTGCGACCATGATATGAAGATGAAATTTTACAAAACTTTAGTGAGACCAATTTTGGAGTACAGCAGTACAGTCTGAGACTCATATCATAAAGCGAAAATTCAGGAAATAGAAAAGGATCCAACAGAGATCGACACAATTTATACAGCAAAACAGCTACAAGACAACGGCATATACCAACAAACAACTAGAACTAGAGCCTTTTTATGAAAGAAGAAAAAGGGGATAAACTAATACTATTTTCAAAGGATTAAATTAATGACCTCTCTGTGCTGTCCTTTGGTAACGCGCACAACCAAATGAGAAAAAAAAACCCATTCACAGTCATGACCCCACACTCAAGAGTAGACGTACACCTGCACTCATTTCTACCATCGACATTGAGACACTCGAATTGTATTGATGAAAGAAATTCACATGATTTTAACATCTTCAAGATTAAGCTAAAAAAAGTAATGTGCAAAGCTTTGGAGTCTTCAGGATAAAATTACAGGCTTAGAAGGAAGAAAAAGAAGAAGAGGTAGGACATGTTTAGGTAACCGCCTTAATCGTCTCATCATTGCTTACTCTTTGGATTACAATATTTTCTCTAAGGGTTTTTGTTGTGGTTGTTTGTTTTTATAATCAAAGCGACAACTTATCATCCATTCATTTAGCAAACTCGCCAGTCAACCAGAGTCATTGCCATCCTGCTAAGTGCTTATTTTGATTCATCCTCTCTTCTTCGCTCTATGTGCTAGAACTACTATTTTGTAAGGCATGTGTATCACTGTTTTAGCTTCCCTATCGATCCCTACAGTCTGTCTATCCATGCCATTGCACAACGTCATGTTTTTCGATGTCTTACGTATACGGTTAATAGGCTTATGTATCGTTTCCTCCTTTTCCCTTTTCTTATTTATAATTATCTATTGTTTCTCCGTTTCCGTGTTCTGTATGTTAAGAAGTGCATTTTTTCAGACACCTCACAGCATTGCTTTATCTTTATTCATCTTCCCACTGTCATGTATCGCTATTTCACCATTACAATCTAAATGGGCATCCAACGATTTTTACTTTTCCCAGCCAATCTCATCATTCCCATTTTGTTAATGGTTTCAGTAAACCATATTCATTGGTCACGGTTAACCCTTGACGTAGGAGGCAAATGGCAGCGATCGATCATTCAGGCATCATACAAAGTGGCATCATTCCCACTTCTCCCGCCATCAATCTTTCCAAACAAATTCACCTTTACCATCACCATCATCACCCCCACTACCACTTTCACCACCATCACAACTATCACCACTCCCACCAACACCCACGGTCTCATCCCGTCTATACGTTTTATTCCAGCAAACAGGCCATTACCACAAATATCATGTTATTTTGAGACAGTGTATAGATGTTAAAATTTTTTTATTTGATTTACCTATATTCACAGCTAAAGTGATCTCGGGGGTTTTGGTATGATTTTTAATGTTGCCCTGATTGCCTTGTAAACAACTAATGGATCTTTAACGTGCATATAGAGTTGTGATCTTCACACGAAACCTTCTTTCTATCGTCCGTCTCTGATGGGACTAGGTGTCGATCTACCTACCTGGACCAGGGGGTAGATTTTACTTAAAAAGACCTCGAAAAAATTGTTCAACCGTCGGCGAGGCTTCAACCCACAATCTTTGGATTAAGAGGTCGACACCTTGCCTCTGTACGACCGAGGTCCCCCCTCCCCATACCTCAAGCATGTAAAGAATTTATTGTAATAGTGATATAAAGAAATAATTTGTCAAGCACTCGTTGTTTTCTGTCTTTGCTGTCCCTCATAGTGAGTCTGGAATTTTGTTGTCTCACGGTGCCGATGTGCTAATTTCAAGACGATCTACACCTAAGTATAAACGTGATATCTCTGAACTCGATTGAAAAAAATCCCGTGAAACGCTGAAATTCTTTCAAGGGTTCTGAGATCACCGCAAAATGGTGGACGCGGTAAATTTCATTTAAACAAAATTGTGATTATCACAGTACCATGTAAACAAAACAAAAAATGAAAATTACTTCGAGGCCATTGCGACCCACAGAGCCGAAGTTTATCCCGGTTTCTATTAGCGTTAAGCGGAACAGGTGATAATAATCACCTCCTGGACAGGACACTAGTCTGACGCAGATTTTTACTTCCAAGCTAGTGCTTGCACCCATTTACACCTTGGTCCTGCCAGCTGGCCATGGCAAGTCAGTGATAATCAAGTGTAAATAAGAAACCATGGTGTTAAACTCAATGCTTGGTCCACACCTGAACATCTTTTGATGAACAAGGCGCGCGAACAAAACACGACGCACAAAATGCTCTACCGTGGATGTGTTTTTGGGTTGTTTTTTGTTTGTTCGCTGCACAGGTTGCATGTCTTGGCTGCGACTCAGTGCATGAGCGTGCGCCCAATTCGCCGACAAATGCTCAGGTGTGGACGCAGCATTAAACCTCAACTTTGTTCACACTATTGAAATTAGGCTCCCTGCAGGTGGTTCACTCATACAATATGGCACAAATTTAGGGCTTCTGTCGATTTTTTCTTGAACAGCCGTGCTACGATTCTACCGATCATTCACGACGACACTTAATGTAAAATCGATTTCTTGTCGTCGAGTCGGTCACAGGGTTGGGATAACTTGGTCAAATGGTCTGCTGTTCAGGTTGTAGAAAGGGGATTCGAAGCGTTGTGTCCAAGGATAGGAGCCATTCTTGCCAGCCTGAATCTTCTTGAGGACGGCGGGTGGAGGGGAAATCTTATTTGTAGAGCGGCGACAGGCCAAGGTTATCTTGATCATCTTTTGTCCTGGGATAGATTTTTCAAGGAAACTTGGAAACACAGTGGGCATACTGTCTCTACTACCGGTCTTCTTTGCTAGGAGTGGGCAGTTGGCGGGGATGCTTCTTGTTTCCTTAACTCTTTTAGATGTCTTTTGTCTTGCTGTTTCCTCCGACTTGATTTAGAGATTATCGCTTTTGGAAGAAATTGAAAACTCAATGAGATAAAATCTTACAGCTACGTATTTTGATATTTTATTAATGTGCCATCGTCTCGAATTTTGTTGGCACTTTCGTCTCCGTGGTTATCACTTTCTTTCCTTACATCCTTGATACGCCATGCATGCAAAAGTCAGGGCAATAATTCCTATTTCTCACAACGCTTTCCTGCTCATGTTTCCGCTAACTCGTGCCATCTACCCCATCCACCATACGCGATGATCTCAAAGCGAATTAATATGAATGGTAGAAAAAATTGGTTGGCTTAGAAACCAGGTGACACTGGACTTCCGTGTGTTGCTAGGACTAGGAGCAAAGGTTGAAGACTTCGCTTTGAAAGGTGAAAGAGTTTCCAATAGAAGCGACAGCAAATGAGTAAAGGTTTATTAATACATGGTAAACACTATGGTGAAGAGATTCCGCTGAAGCACAGCGGCGTACCAATTTAATTTATTTCATTGGAATTTAGTCTGCCTACCACAGCATGTGATTATCTAACAGTACAGTGAGTCAAGAAGAAACAGTAAGTCGAAAGAGTTACTAAAGAGGAAGAACCAACCGTTAACCGCCCACGCGCTTTGTACTACCAGTTATTTATCCCTTCCTTGTGTAAATCCGGTACAATCTAATTTACATGTTCATTTCGTGTCATTTGTTCCGGTTTTATTTTCATTATTTTGTTTGTATTTTGTTTAGATTTCTCCATTAATCATTGTGAATTCATATCATAATGATATTATAAATCGCGCCATAACAGTTCTGGTGTATTTTTCATTACTTTTATTCCTGTTTCCTCTCATCATGAGCACACATTTGATCTAGGTCTGGGTTGTTGTTGTTTTGTTTTTGTTTAGTTTGTTTTCTTTTTGGGTTTTTTTATATTTCGTACGGTATAAACATTACAATTGTATTCATAAGTGACAGCTAAAGTTTTCTTTTCCTTGCATGTTTGCTTATTATTATATACATACTATAGACATCAAATAATCTGTGACTTTTCTTATCAGACATAGTGAGAAATTATTTTACTTTTTATAAAGTCTCTCTCACGTCGTATTGTAAAATTACTCACCGCGTTGTATTTAATGTTAACAATATGGAGCCATGTGTGTTAGCTGTTATGAGATTGCAAGCGCCGACAATTAGAGATCAATAAGCCAGATGAGCATGGGAAATTCCCGATACTTTCCTCTGTTCTTGCTGTTCCTTCTGATCTTCCCCCTCCCCACACCTCCTTCTACTCCGTCTGGTGTTTCCAGTACAAATCATAAGAAGCTGAGACGAACAATGACTTTTGGTAAATGGACACTGGCGCCAAGGGTCTGAGGAAATCAATACGTACGCAACATTCATTCTTCTTTCACCTTATTGCTGTAGAGGCACTACAAATAACGAAGAATAAACCTAGATGTTCAGGCCCAAAGAGTTTGAATTTGTTGTAGCTTATTGTCATTCTTTGGATAAGCCACATATATAAATATTAAATGAATAAGACTGACTGTGAGTGGTAATTTAAAATTATTAACACAATCTCTATTATTTAAGTATTATTATTATTATATTACATCTAAATACAAACGGATTCAAGGCTTTGATTGATAATAATTAATAATCGAGGAATTAAAGAAGGTTCCAGCTTCCGTCTGAGCCAGGTCGTGACAGTGGGGAAATAAAATCAAAACAGCAACTAGAATACGAGCCCGTGTGGCTTTTTAAACATCAAACTACAAAAATTTTATTTGGGTTTTTGTTTTTGTTTTGATGCTGTTGTTGTTTTCTTGGGTGGGGGCGACCAAAATGGAAGTTGTCACTGATTGGACATTTCATTTGCTGCTAGAAAATTCATATTTAATAGATTATACTTTCTATATAATATACATATATATCAATTTGAACATATTAAGTTTGCAAGTGATTACGTCAGTACCTACAGATTCAAATGTTATAACGAGGAGATCACTGTTGCACAGCCTCATTTTGCAATTATACGTTAAGCTGAGTAACTCAAAGCAATAGAGTGGAATTTTGACGGTAGACTATGCCTGGAAAATATCCTATTTAAATGTCTTTATCAAATAAACACGTCTATCAACTCTTCACCCTTGCATGGACAGAAGTTTGCATCCAGGCCTTTCATTGATAAAATCACACTGTAGTTCGAGCCACATATACGTTGGGATTGAGTTTTTAAACGTCCAGGTGATTTATGCATGATATGGGGAATGTAAATAAAACAAATACGTCAACCAACAAACCAATGAAGGCTTTATGCTTTACCTTCTCGCAGTTTGTTTTCCCTGTATGTTTGCTTGTTCGTCTGTTTGCTGGCTTGTCTGCTCTTTTACTGATTATGTTTTATTATTAGACAGTATTAGTCAGAGATAAACAACAAAACCAAAATAAATCTGTTTCACAGCACTGGGGAATAACTCGTTTTATCATAGTCAAAGGCACTCAAAGGTCACAGGCATGGGAAAAAACCCACCCTGTCCTTAGACAAAAACACTTCTTACGTAAACATCACCCCGATCTCTGATCTTATTAAACGTTAGTCTTGCTTGCAGGCATGACTGTCCACCCTACAGCCACCAGTGGTGGGAAATCCACAGCATGCCAAAGGCACCAGTTCGCGTGATGATGAAGGAAGTCCTTAAGTTAATCTGTTAGGTAACTACGTCATCAGATACTATCCGTTATCCTCTTAAGTCAAAACAAGATCGCTATAATGGTGTCGCCTTAACGACCATGACCCAATATTTGTCACGGAATACGCTTGGTGAGTGATCCTGCAAGCTGTGAGTGGTTGTGTCGGGCGTTACCGATAAGTCCTACTTCTTTCCTTTTCACTCCTTCACGTCTTTCTTTAACATTGCTGCTTCTCTTGATAGTAATAATAATAATAATAATAATAATAATAATAATAATAATAATAATAATAATAATAATAATAATAATAATAATAATAATAAGAATAAGAATAATAATAAGAATAATAATAATAATAATACTAAGAAGAAGAAGAAGAAGAAGAAGAAGAAGAAGAAGAAGAAGAAGAAGAAGAAGAAGAAGAAGAAGAAGAAGAAGAAGAAGAAGAAGAAGAAGAAGAAGAAGAAGAAGAAGAAGAAGAAGAAGAAGAAGAAGAAGAAGAAGAAGAAGAAGAAGAAGAAGAAGAAGAAGAAGAAGAAGAAGAAGAAGAAGAAGAAGAAGAAGAAGAAGAAGAAGAAGAAGAAGAAGAAGAAGAAGAAGAAGAAGAAGAAGAAGAAGAAGAAGAAGAAGAAGAAGAAGAAGAAGAAGACGCGCTGATGAAAGAAATCCCTAAGTTAATCTAAGGTAACTGTGTCATCCGATACTATCCATTATCATCTTAGTCAAAATTGGAATGTTGACGTAAGTTAGAGCGTTGGGATATGTAGGAGCCTGCCAGTGTAGGCATCTGTCGGTATCGAAAGATATTCTCTTCTTGGTGGGTAGCCAGTGCAGCAAGTGCAGGACAGGGCTGATGCTCTGACGTAAATTTGTCTTTGTACTGACCCTGGCAGCTTTGTTTTGAATCACCTGCAATTTGTTAAGAGTCTTTGCTGGTAGACCCATAAAGTAGAGCGCTACAGTAATATAGTCTACTTGTGATGAGGGCATACACGATGATTCTTGCTGAATTTGTGTCGAGCAGATCTCTGATTTTGTACAGATTTTTCAGATGGTAATGAGTAGTTTTCAGCACAGTGTTCAGATATTCTTCCATGGTCAGCGATTCGTCGAGATAAAGGCCAAAGTACACATTGAACGATTGACACATGAATTGAACGATTGATTGCACAGTCCTGAATGGAAATAGACTCAACGATTGATTGCACAGTCCTGAATTGACTCAACGATTGATTGCACAGTCCTGAATGGAAATAGACTCAACGATTGATTGCACAGTCCTGAATGGAAATAGACTCAACGATTGATTGCACAGTCCTGAATGGAAATAGACTCAACGATTGATTGTACAGTCCTGAATGGAAATAGACTCAACGATTGATTGCACAGTCCTGAATGGAAATAGACTCAACGATTGATTGCACAGTCCTGAATGGAAATAGACTCAACGATTGATTGCACAGTCCTGAATGGAAATAGACTCAACGATTGATTGCACAGTCCTGAATGGAAATAGACTCAACGATTGATTGTACAGTCCTGAATGGAAATAAACTCGATGATTGATTTTCCTCTTCTCTTTTTAAATGCAGTGAGTTCGGTTTTATCCTCGTTCAATTTCAATTTGCTAAGATTCATCCATGATTTTACCTTAATGACGCATAACTCAATTATTGAACTCATGACTGAATGCAGTGATTCAGACGAGACTGAAAGGTAAATCTGTGTATCATCGGCGTAAAGGTGGTAGTTGACGCCGGTCGATGACGGAATATGTTTCAGAGGTGATGGGTAAATGGTGAAAAGGATAGGTCCAAGGACCGAGCCTTGCGGAACGCCGAAATTCAGTGATGTTGATGTGCTTGGTGACCCATTGACTTTCTGTTTTCGATCTGTAATGTATCCAATGAGTCAGTTAAGAGCATCGCCATCGACTGCAAAATCTTGCTTGAGTCTCATTAATAATATTTTGTGATCGGCAGTGTCGAAAGCGGCGCTCAAGTCCAAAAGATGCAGTAACACATTAGGATTGCTCTCAATGAGGTTGATGATGTCATTGTAGACACGCAGAAAGGTCTAGGACTGTTTCCGCACTGTGTCCAGTTTTGTATCCAGACTGGAAGGTGATGGATATGTTGTTCTCCATGTGATCGTGCATTCTTTTTTGCTATGAGTTTTTCTACTATTTTTAAATAAAGTGGAGGTTTGATATTGGCCGATAATTTTTCAAATTGTCTCTATCCAGTGAAAACTTCTCAATAAGAGGAGTTATCTTTTCCTCTCTGAAAACAGATGGCATTCTGCAGTTATTATCGAGTAGCTGACAATGAAAGTAATTGATGGAACCAATTCGTGAATATATTTTTAATCAGCCATGTTGGTATAGGGATTTATTCGGGCCTTTGCAAAATAAATGTGTCGTTGGCTCAAAACACGACAGGGGAGTAATTCCACTTGTCAAAGTTGTTTGCTGAAATGCGGAAGATGCATCCGCTGACTGGTGTTGGTTTAGGTCAGATCGAATCATTTCAATATTTTCCACAAAGTTATGGTCACAGCTTTGTGCAAGCTCAGTTTCATTTTGTGTGATGGAAGGAAACTTTTTGCTCGATCGTCTTTTAAAAGTCCATTTATAAGTTTAAATAGCTCTCTGGGATTTTCTTTATTGGATATACAGTCGTCGTTTTTGTTTAATTCATCCATAAATTTGTCTCGTTTTTGGCCTGAATATAGACTTCTTTGTGAATAGTCAGTTTGTTTTCCCCACAGTCTTTCCGCTTTCCTTCTCTTCTGTTTACGTCGTCGCATATCGTCACTGAATCATTTTGTGTCGGGACGGATGGTTATTGTTCTTGAGCAGAGAGGAGCATGTTATTCAAGAAATTTTAAAATTATGTTTTCAAAAATCGTTGATGCGATTATCAAGATCGGATTCGAGCAGATCTCTATAGAAGTCGATAAGGAAAATGGTTTTTGATTTGCGATAATTGAGTGTCATTTCCTGATATGTTGGCTTTGTAGGAAAAAGATTAAAAATAACGGTGTCATGATCGGACATATGATTTGGTATTACAGACAGATTTTGGATTGATGTATCTGATGTCCGATTAATAACCAGATCGAGAATATGACGTTTTTCATGGGTTTTGGTATTAACGTTTAGGGTCAAATTGCACGTTTCGATTAAATCAATGAATGATTTTGTAATTCCTTTTACTTTTATTATCGATACGGATGTTAAAATCGCCTAAAAGAAAAAGATTTCCAGGCTTCAGAGATTTTACTGTGATAAAGTCTCTAAAGTCTTCAAGGAATGCACTGGGTGAGGCGGTTTTATTTCTGGGCGGCCGGTAGATGGTTAAAAGCTTGTTATGCAGATTTTCATATTTCAGATCACTCTCGATGAATTCAAAAGTGTTCATGTTTTCATTTTGTTTTGTGTTTTGGTGAAATTGAGATTAGATTTGTGGATCAAGATCATGCCTCCGCCTTTACGATATTGACAGTTATACTTTATGTAATTAGAGCCAGTCTGAACAAGCTCGTTGATGATGACGCCATATCCATCGCACAAACCATGTTTCAGTTATGGAAAAAGCGTTGAAGTCGTTTTCAACGATGTGTTCGTATAAAAGTGTTGCCTTGTTGCACACAGAGCAGGCATTTAGCAATGCAAACTTTAATTTTCCACTCTTATCACTGTCGACAGATTTGGTCGAGCAATCATTGGCCGTCAATCTTAAATTTCGTGTATCAGTTCGTTTGTCAATCGTGGTATTTACATAGGTTAGCGTTCCTGCTGGACGAGATCCAATTAGCACATATCTTTGTCCGTTGTCATTTTCTTCGTTGGTCCGTTGATTGTATGGGGGTGGCATTGTCAGTGTCAGTGTGCGAGGAGGTAGGGGGGGCGCCGAGGGCGGTTGTTGTTGTTGTCGAAAGGTCGACGGCCCGTGAGGATCCAGATGGGATTGTTTTTTGCTTTTGTTTTCCGCCGCGTTACCGGTGTCTCTTGTTTACATTAGTTGGCTAGTAATGGCAACTGAGTAGTATTCCATTCATGGTATGAACAACTCATTGGAAGTTGAAATAGACATACATTTTCATTCATTGTAAAATAATGACAATTATGCTATAAACCTATTACGAAATCGACTTAAACGATGCACAATAGGTTTAAAATGCGTCGGTAAAAATCCAGAACAAACTGATGAAAAGTGATGGGTTAAGCCACAGGGACCCACAACTGGCCCCGAGCCAGTTGAGGCCGTAAGCTAAGAGTCTCCGTTCCAAGGGGTCTGATTTGAGCTCGAACGTCGCAACAAATCCCTTGTGATGATGAGGATGATAATGATGATAGATGATGATGATCATGATGATGATGATGATGATGATGATGATAATGACGAAGGAATCTTGCTAAAATCTATAAAAACATAAGAACTTGTAGGAGACACAGAAAACACAGCAGCCGGCAAGGCGCACTAACCACGTACTTCACATTAAGAGCACCACGTACCATATCAATATGGTCGGCGGGCTAAATTTCTTTAATGAAAACTCCACAAATATTAATGGGCGCATTAAGGTTCGCCGAAAATGACGTCATATCGCGGTAATTGGAGAAAACACAATCCAGTGTTCGTTAAAGTCTTGATTCGAATACAGTATCGTTGTTTCTAAAGATTCGTTCAAATGCCTATTTTGTCCTTATCTGTAGTCAGACTTCTGGACTCTGACTACCTTATACCTTTCTCTGTCCGCCTAACACCATCCTTAAACTGAACGTTAAGGAATGAAGCTATTTCCTCCTGCTCATCAATTGGGGATATAGGAATAGGACTTTGAGCAGGATGATGTGTTGGTTTAATTAAGAGATGATAACATTGTCGCAAAATTGTATATACACATTAATCAAATCTTGTAGGTCACTCATTTTCTCTGATCAAAGGATTTTTTTTTTTCAAACTTTTCAGTGAAGACTGGATCTCCCATTTTAATGTTCTTAGTCTCCGCTTCTGAAGAATCTGAATATGCTTTATTCATCAAAGTTAATCTTTGATGGTGAAATTTCCAAATGTGTCCAGTATTTTTGTGTGTTTTTTAACTACTAAGATACGTTTCTCATAACGCTAATATGCGAAAGCAGAGGCGTACCTTAAGATAAGCGACAAAGGCAATCTGAGGCTTAATATGATATGCTGCTAACAACTTAACTGTAACCTTTACTTTGGTAGGATACAGTATATTTCATCAATAACGATAACCAATTTCTAGAAAGTGTGCAGTACTCTTACTTCATACGGAATAAGACAATCTACTGTAATCTCAAATAAAACACTTTCAATACGAATACTACGTTCATGGATATGTTGGTTTCACGACAACGAATTGACAACTGATACAGAAGGGACTTTATGAAGTGTTGAGTATCACCAAAGAGGTAGTTATTATGGTCTTTGGTATCACCCAAGAGATAGGAGTAAGAGAAAAACGTGGAACAATGCCCTGTCATCATACTGGAAAAACAACATTGGCAAACGAGGATGGGGCCGTGGATAGGACTATTTATATATTAGCAAGATACGAAAGCAGAAGGTCCAAGAACCTTAAAGCCAGGCTGGGGTTAAGACTGCAGGATAAAATTTGATGTAATTTAAATCTGATTTCACCATGACGGTGAACATTTTTAAGAGACTTCCCAGAGGCTCATATCAGACAGATCCCCCCTTCCCCCCCCTCCAAAAAAAAGCAACAACAACCCAACTTGAGTCATCATCAAAGCCTTTCGCCCCTAGCAAAGTATATAGGCCACAGACAAGAGATTTACATCTTTCTTTCTCATGGGAGATCTTTCTTAACTCATTCCAGCTGATATCCAATCTCTTCCGGTCATTTTTATTATACTTCTTCTCCAAATGTCTCGTGACTTACGTTTGGTTTCGTCTTCACCGCGGATTCCATTGTAATGCGTGTCCTGTTACACTTGAATATCCGATCCATCATCATCTCCATCGTCTTACACGCTATAGTTGAAACTACATACCAAGGTATCTTCTATTAAAGAATAATTTACAATCAGAAATATCGAAAATGACAACAGTGACAACAGAAACCCAGGACCGTCACGATGTCTCCCATGCGCCTTTAACTTCCGCTCTCATTCATGTGTGGCATAGCTGTGTAACAATTTTATTTTTGTGCCTCCATCGTTGCAACTGTTGTCTTGTTTGTTTGTTTGTTTTTGTTTGTTTTTAATTTTCAATAAAGGGTTACTTATGTAGCTTAGCTTGTTGTTTTTCATTTATCTTTGAATGTTTAGACGTATAGGCCAACAGTACAGAGCTGCTTTCTTATCTTTCGTTTAAACAATACGAATAACAATGTAAATGTAACCAATAAGGAGAGGGGAAGAGGCAGATATATTTTTGTTTAACAAATCCGAAGTTATAGAGAATATTCACTAACGTACAGTAATATCATAAACGACAATACACTGTTTATGTATAGAACTAATTACTTTGTTTGCGAAGGGTGAGGATATGAAAAACGTCTCTCAGATGCATTGCTCCCATTGTTTAGTTTATACATAATAGATCTACGACCTTGTCACTCTTCCAAACCCAAAGGGATGGTTTTATCGATCTTGGCCGAGATTTGGAAACGCTGTGACTAAAGTGCGCTGCTCACGATTGTCCTTCCTTTCCCTTCCCTTCACAAGCCGGTAGCCAAAAGTGGCAGCCATAATGAACAACAACGCTCAGGTGTGGCTTGGCTTGGACCCATCCTCAGGATTCAACCCGATAATACCCTCCTCACCCCTTCCCGCCTCCTTCTTCTGTCCGCGGCAGAACAGATATTTTAAGGGATGATGAATTTACTGGTCAACGTCTCGCAGCGTCGGAGAATGATCTATGCATAGTTTGTCATCCTTCAACAGTAAAGCAAAATAAACATTATTCTTATTCTTATTCTTATTCTTATTCTTATTCTTATTCTTATTCTTATTTTTATTCTTATTCTTATTCTTATTCTTTATCATTATTGTTGTTGTTGTTTCTTCTTCTTCTTCTTCTTCTTCTTTTCTTCTTCTTCTTCTTCTTCTTCTTCTTCTTCTTCTTCTTCTTCTTCTTCTTCTTCTTCTTCTTCTTCTTCTTCTTCTTCTTCTTCTTCTTCTTCTTCTTCTTCTTCCTTCTTCTTCTTCTTCTTCTTCTTCTTCTTCTTCTTCTTCTTCTTCTTCTTCTTCTTCTTCT
>JAXRKP010001819.1:87500-90289 GCA_037039925.1 Doris montereyensis
CTCTCTCTCTCTCTCTCAGCGTAATCTCAAATCAATTAACATACTTCTCTTATACACAATTTGACTAAAATCCCTCAATAGTACATTTTTGATGAGTCACGTCTCGATTATCTATTGGCATTTTATGACATCAACTAAGTTTTAACTTCAATCACATCAACACAATCGCTCTGGCGTTGAGACTATCACAAGACGTTATGCGAATTATTCGAACATGGCTGTATTATGTACATTCTTCCAACACCATTATGAAGAAGAAAGTGTATCATGGGTATGTCTTCTCACTATATTCATTAACATTGACAGTTCTGGCGACATGCGACACTTATTCATTTCTTTACATCGAAAGCAGCTGATGAAGCGAGCTCGAAACACATCTCTGAGAAATGCAATCAATAATAGATCTACAAAGAAATAATAATTTTGGAAGATCAGAAGATATCTTTCTTTGTCTTTAGTTTGCGCTCCTCCATCCGCCCATTGAAATGAACTCGTGATTTAACGTGAACTCTAACTCTAACTTGAATGTGAAATGATTAAATAACATAAAACATCAGTCATAGATCTAATTCCGTTTCCCCTTCCTGATGTCAAAAGAGAGCTTTTAACGTTGGAGTTTTCTATTTAAACATTGATGCGTACATGGCAAAGTTCGAAAGGAAATGTATAACCATTCTAATAACCAGAGTACGCTGTTATTAGTGAGCCTTCCAGAACCAACTAAATACATGGTTTTCGACATAGATGACGCTGGAAGATAAACAGCAATACTGATTTTAGTTGCGAAATAACGATAAAGATGGATTTATAAAATCAGTGTACAATGCACATGTAATAAAACAGTTTCTATGTGTATTAATGAAGATAGGACGTTTTTGATACAAAGGTATTATCAATCAATAGCTCCTTAGATAATTCATTATTGTCATTATTCAATACAATATCATCATGCCAATACTGATAACATTAAATATCTCTAATTTCTCTAAATTAAACCGTTTTTTTATATAACATGTTGTTTTTAAGCTTTTTTAAATACACTCTGTAAGCATCATCATTAACAACAATGTATAATATAAGGCGTGTTTTATACATTATAAGCCTTCGCTATTACAATTAAACTCAGCTGCGCATCAAAGTCATTTCACTACACGATTTTTCTTCAATTTAGGATCATATGATTACTAACGTTGTTGCTTTTATTCTTTGTCTTAAGGTAACCATAGAAGGACTCTTCACGGTTAAAGGTGATGAAAAACATCGTCATCAAATCATATCTCCATGCTCATAGCCTACTATGAAGAGTTGTACACGAGCTATTCCAAACACATAATGGGCTTTTTGAAGATAATCGAAATCAAAACAATTACATTATTAGCATGTAATAATTGTGGACATTTAAAATAAACAAAAACTTAATTCATTTTTTAAAAACTCTCTCAAACAAGAAGATAGAATTATAAATACAAAATAAGCGTCGTCGTTCACAATTCTATTGTTAAATAAAGAATCAATCAAATGATAACGTTGTAATTAAAATGTTTTATCAAATGAGATATCACATGATTATATCTAAACTGACAGAGTCAGTGTATATATATACGTAAAAAGTAATCATACAATAAGCTTATCTTTAAAGAATAGCCATCATCTGTATTTAGACAAAAAGTATAAGGGGTGGCTCACCGCCCTGTGATATCAATATACGAAAGTAGTATTCCATCAAGTTACGTAACATTGTATCATAATTATAAAGACGATTAGTAGTGCTCATTTCCAGTTTGGGTAAGGCGAGTTACAAAGTACTATGTCTCAGAAGCGAGATCATATAAAATTTATATATGTACTCATTGCTTCCTCTGAAATCGATAGGCAGGCATTGGCGTATGGTACTGGTACCACAGCAGTCAGCTGAAATTCCATTGTTTACAGTTAAATCAATGGACCTAAAAGTAATTGCAGACAACCTTTTTGCAACAGTGACTTAATCAAAACCGTAAACCTGACCTATTGCATGATTGTGATTCTATGTGTTCTGAAATGCGTATTCATTTTAATACTTACGTGCGTCTGTGTGTGTGTGTGTGTATGTGTGTGTGTATGTGTGTGTGCGTGTGTGTGTGTGTGTGTGTGAGAGAGAGAGAAGAGAGAGAGAGAGAGAGAGAGAGAGAGAGAGAGAGAGAGAGAGAGAGAGAGAGAGAGAGAGAGAGAGAGAGAGAGAGGGAGGGGAGAGAGAGAGAGAGAGAGAGAGAGAGAGAGAGAGAGAGAGAGAGAGAGAGAGAGAGAGAGAGAGAGAGAGAGAGAGAGAGAGAGAGAGAGAGAGAGAGAGAGTATATCTGTGTGTGTGTGTGTGTGTGAGGGTATGCATATGTATGTGCGTCACTAATAGTAGTGAGCCAAACATATTATACTATTCTTTTCTTTCCAAACACACCAGTTCCACCTCTACTTCCACTGTTCTTTTCTTCTTTCACTCTGTCTCTGTCTATGTCTCTGTCTGTTAACAAGGCCCGAGTGGGGGCCTCAAGGTGGCAACCCCAACATCTACCTGGGCTACAGTGGGCTAATCCCCTGCTTATCCAAAACCAAACTGATTTAAAGTAATATGTACAATGATATACCCGGCTTGAACCTTCGAAGACGATTCTGGAACAGAACACAGACTGTGATTTTTGGAATATGGAATGTTAGGGCAAGTAATGGAAAGGATTAGAATTAGCTGAAGAAATGGAAAAATTCAGTAGACATTTTGGCTATTACAGAAGCAAAGAAAAAGAGACAAGGAATAA
>JAXRKP010000182.1:0-2500 GCA_037039925.1 Doris montereyensis
GTAATAAACAAGATAATGAGGATTAAGAATGATAATAATACTAATGATAATAATGATAATATGATAATAATGATAATAATGATAATCATGACAATAATAATAATAATGATAATATGATAATAAGATAATATGATAATAATAATAATAATAATAATAATAATAATAATAATAATATGATAATAATGACATAAGTAATAATAATGATAATAATGATAATATGATAATAATAATAATATATAATAATAATAACAATAACAATAATACTAATAATACTAGGGGTAATACTAGTAGTATTAATAATGCTAATAATAATAAATCTTTATTGCCCAAAGAAGGCAATTTTTCTTTCGATTTACATTTCTCCAGGTTAAAAACACCTAGTACAATAAGCTTACACATAATAATGTCGTTCAAAACATCGTTCACTCGCACCATCATCTAACACAATTGAACATAATATGACCCTGATTAACATTCACAAACACACACACGCACATTCGTCCATACTCACACCGCCCCGTCATATCTGCCTTCACCCCCCTCTCTCCCTCCTCCACACACAAACACACACAAAGATCCATCTTCCTCTCAATCGCCCATTTGCATGCCACCGCAGTACACACATATTCCGCTCATTTCCCTAGTGTGTATACGGCCAGAGACCAAATGATGAAAATGACAATAATAACAATGGTGATGATAACAAAAACAACATATAATTATAATAAACAATAATAACAATGGTGATGATAAATAAAAACAACATAAGTAATTATAATAAACAATAATAACAATGGTGATGATAACAAAAACAACATAAGTAATTATAATAAACAATAATAACAACAACATTATAGTAGTAATTAAAAAACATTTGATCAGTTATTCGTTTATATACATTTAAACCGTCAACAGTCCCATCTGACATCTCCATGTACAAAAATTCAAAGCCACTGCAAGAACACCAAGCACAAAGGGTACCTACCTGCATCCAACACAACAACAAACCCCACCACACTCGTACACAACACTAGACAATTACATTCTGTTCCTCATAAATAAGTTTAAAAATCATAATACAGATTCTTTGTTAAAATTACTAAACGTTAATGCAGCGATATAATAAGAGTATTAGTATGACAAATACATCACAGAAATGCTTAAGATATACAACATCATTCGAGCTCTCCCACACCCCCACCCCCGGCAGACACACACAAACGACCCCCACACACACGCCCTCGGTCAAAGCTCATTCATCCATGCTCATCCCCTCCCCCACGTCCATTTGTTTTAATAAATACATTAGAAAAGAGTAGGATATACAACCATATTCGATCCCACCCACCCCCCATCACACAACACTTCCCAACCGACCCCTGCGCACACACGCTTTCGGTCAAAGCTCATTCATCCATATCTACTCCCCCCCCCCATTCCCACCACATCCATTTGTTTTGATAGATAGAAATGCGCAGAATACATCTCATCCGACCCCAACTCCATTCCACACTCCATTTGTTTTGATAAATACATCACAGAAATGCATAGGATCCCCCCACAACACTTGTTTGACTTACCCCCCCACACACACCCACATATACATTCCAACCAACACCCACATACACGCCCTCGTCAAAGCTCATTCATCCATGTCCATCCCCCCCCCTACGTCCATTTGTTTTGTTAAAAATCTTGACTGCTGACGGAATGAATGAATTCAGGTATCTGTTTGTGTTGGCCTTTGGGACTCTGAACCTACCACTTCTAATTATTTTTAGACAGTCAATGTCTGCACGAAGTGGATGAGTTTCGTCATCAGTGATGTCAGTCAGTTTTTTGGTTATACGTCGTTCATAAACTGTGTCAAATGAGTCATGTGTGTTCCTAATCAGCCCACCTGCCTTTCTGATCACCCCGTCAAGTCTCCTATCAAATTTAGTTATGTTCCCACCCCAACTGGGAAGCCCAAAGGTCAACACCGAACATATAACTGACGAATAGAACATTTGTAATAGGTGTGTATCGACATGAAAAGATCTCAGTTTTCTCATGCAATAAAGCCGTGTGTTGCTTTTTTCATGATGTTGTCTGTGTTCTCGGTCCAATTCAATGTGTTATCAATTATTATTCCTAAATACTTGTAGCTCTGTGCTCGCTCAATTTCTATCCCTTTTATGGTGACTGGGGAGGGTTCAATTTTATTTTTCCGGAAATCAATTATCATTTCTTAGTTTTTGAAATATTTAATTCAAGGTAGTTTTGGTCGCACCAGCTCACAAAATTGTCTACTTCACTCAAATAGTTATTGTCATTGTCATTAATTATAAGTCCGATTTCCCCAGTATCGTCCGCATATTTGTCTATGATGACGTCGTCATGTTTGGATCTACAGTCTGCGGTGTACAGGGAGAAGAGAAATGGGGATAATACTGTACCCTGGGGAGCACCAGTATTAGTATATAATGTGTCAGAAGTTAGGTCAACGGGAGGTTTGGTT
>JAXRKP010000182.1:7500-20000 GCA_037039925.1 Doris montereyensis
CTGGTAGATCAGTTCAATCAGTCTATCCAGTTAAACATTGTTTTTTCTGAGACAGAGAGTCAGTCTTTGAGACAGACAGAGAGAGAGTAGAGAGAGACAGAGAGAGAGTCCAGAGCTCCCTTGTGAGCCTTTCTTGTATACTCTCTGAGATTTTGAATCAGTCTGTTTGTCTGCGAAAGCCATCAACGAAGATCTTTTCATTTAGTCTTCGCATTTAATCAGACAGTTAATTGAAGACCTAGAGAGACAGAGACTTACAGAGACAGGATTCTAAATAGATGACTAAGGAAAAGAGTAGCATTAGGATCAGATTGAAGAACAGTCAGAGTGGATTTAGACCAGGAAGAAGTTGTCAAGACCAGTTTTATTTACAATTAGACCCCTAATGGTTAATCCTTGAGAGAAACATTGACTTGCCTTTGTGCTTCTATAGATTAGAAAAGGTATTTGACACTGTGAAGAGGGATTTGATATTGCATTCCTTAAAAGAACACAATGTAGAGCAAAATTTTGGAAGCCATTAAAAGTTTTTCAATAAACTAACCTGTGCAGTGAAGTATCCTGAAACGTTTTGCAGAATTTGATGTAGATATAGATCTGTAATGACATCGTTGTATCTGCCGAAGTGGAAGGTTTTGTTTATCTACATTTACGACTCTGTCGCGGAAGGCATCCTGAAAAATGAAGAAAATTAATCAAGGTCAGGTGGAAGCTCAAACCAGTAAATGTATCAGATGCTTTCACCTTGCCGATGATTTAGTTTTGTTTGGAAAATCAGAAAGTGACTTTCAGTCGAATATCAACATTATGAATAATGAACTAAATAAAAGAGGAATGAGAATCAAATGCAAAGAAAACCAAAACAATGCTAGTAACTAGGAAGCTAAAACACAAAATCTTAAATTGGGCAGGGAGAATTTAGAACATGTGTCACAGCTACAATTACTTAGGAGTAATGATTAACTCAGAGGGAAAACTAAGAGAAGAAATCAGCCAGAGAATCCAAAAGGCAAGTGCAATATATAACCATCTGGGAAAGGCATTTGTAGGTAAACAAGAATTGTCAACAAAAACCAAAATGGCAGTATACAACAGTTTATTGTCCTACTCTCTCTATGACAGTGAAACCTGACCTTAGACATTAGAGAATACTAGAGAATGCAGGCAGCTGAAAATGAAAATCTAAGAAGAGTAGTAGGGAAAACTAAAAGAGACAAAATCAGAAACATAACAATAAGAGATCAAACCAAAGCAAATGGCATAAAAGCTAAGATAGAAATAAATCAATGAGATGGTTTGGGCATAAACAGAATAAATAACAATAGAATAGGTACATCAGTATACAGTGCTAAAGTCTAAGGTAAAAGACCAAAAGGCAGACCTCCTAGAAAATGGGAAAAAGATATAAAAAGAGGCATTGAAGAATAGAAATTTAACATTTTTGGAAGGAAAACAGAAAATGTCAGGACAGGGCATCCTGGAGAAAGATCATCTCTGGCACCTGAACCCATACACCGAACGGTAGAATGGGAACTGATAAAGAAAGAAAGATTACTTTCACTATGAGTTAGAAAAGCCTAATTGTCCTAGGATAAAACATTGGAAAACAACTGAATTCCTTGATGCTTGTAAAGCGATTTTTTTTCTCGTGAAGGCTGCAGCTTAGTGAATTAGGACGATGAAACAGCAAGATGAAAGACATGTAAACGAGTGAAAGGGAAAGATGCGGGACCTACCAGTAGCCCCTGCCAACCGTCCACTGGCCCCCTCTTCCATCAAGATGGCCTGTAGTAAGCCTAATATAATAAAGCAGCTGTGGGGAGAAGCTATAATAGAAATTCTAAAAATGGACTGTTGATAGTCAATACAAGTCTATCCAATCCATCATTTACATTCATGTAGTGATCTCAGAATAATTAAGGGGAACTAGCAGGATGAGAAGATACATAATAACATGTGATGTGACAGAATGTAAGGTAAAGGAAGACGAAGAAACAGCCAGCAGCATTATTGCAAACCACCTATTTAAAAGGAGGATGTAGATGAAAGAAAAAACCCCAGAGGAATTGAAATTGCACCAACAAATGATAGCATGCCACCCTAGACTGGATTACAATTACTGTTTCATTGCAATTTACCAAGATCACCATATACGGTGATTTCAGTCTCAGGATGGATTATGGAGAAATGGCAAGATAAAAAATAAGTAAAAGAATGAAAGGAAAGAAGTAGGCTGCCCCACCAATCTCTCATGACTGAAAGACAAGAAATGATTTTCAACACATAAAATAGATTAGAGAAAATAACATTTTATTAGTACATGTACAATATCATTATTACTTCATTAAACATAATGATGGTTTCAGCTTTTGTTTTCTGGAAAATTCAGATAGTAGATAGTAGGCCTATGTGATTGTTTAGTAGACATACTGACATAATTTATTAACCATCCTAAAATCCTGACATGTTCTTGCATTTCTAGACTTGTCATGACGCAATAAATGTAACACTAACACTGAAATAATAGATGATGTAGTATTCTTTGTCTCTATTTATGTATGTATACAGTTTATGTGTGAGTGTTTTGTGTAACTGTGTGTGTGTGTGTGTATGTCTGTGGGACAAAACGTTTAAAACATGCACTGTACATGTGGTAGCAAGCAAAGAAGATGCCCAATGAATGACACACGTTCAATCGGCTGGCAGCTTGCAAGACAGAAAGAGTATGCCCCATAGGCATGGTTGACCATCATCATCATCATGTATCTCATAAACCTCCAGGGTCATAAGGAGGGGGGGAGAAGGGTGTTGCACTATGAACTGTTGCACCAGTTTTTTCCCTTTCCACTTTCGTTGCTAGCTCAGAGACCATCCAACAAAACTGCAGACCTCAATGCCCCACCCCCTTTCCCTGAGGAGTTTGCCCCCGTCCACAATAGAAAACTTTGTATTTATTTTGACATAGAGCAAGTCAGTGAATCTAAACACCTTTGTTGTCCACATCCTCATCTGCAGTATTCTCTGTGACAGAATCGTCATTCTCTTTATCGTCCTCCTCTTCCATCATTTCAATCTCATTCTCCTCCTCTTCCTCTTCCACCTCCTCCTCGTCTTCCTCTTCCTCTCTACACATCATGTTTATTGACGAGTTCACACTAATTATCCGCTGCTGACAGGAAGTGCAATAGAAGACGTGGCTATGATCCATGTGCCCGGCACAGGCCCTGTGCCACCAGGCACGACAGTTTTCACACTGCAGCCAATCAGCATCTCTGGCAGCCATTTGTTGACACTCGGGCCCACCCACACACAAAACAGTAGTTTCCCTGTCAGTGTCTCTCAGAGTAACGGCCATGTACTGAAGGTATTTCTTCAAGTGGGCTTCCATCATTACCGCCGGAGGTACATTGTTGATCACTGATTCAACATTCTGAAACATATACAAAGAAAGTTTAGCCTGGTTTCTTAATATAGAAGCAAATCTACAACTTTTATGTGATTTGAATTTTCCACACAATCAACTTGACAATTTTCGACCATCCCTCCTTTTCATTTGAGTGAATAGCAAGATCGCAGTGAAAAAGGTGATTCTTTTTCTCAAAGTAAAGTGTGAAATGAAACTGTTTGTCCACGTCTCTTTGACAATTACCATGATTTCTTACCACTCGATAAAACTTTCCTAGTTGATAAACCCTCATCATGTCTGGTCATCCGCATGAAGCTTCCTTCCAACTTCCGTCTAGTTCAAATGACATTTACATTTCAAATACTTTTACATAGTTTCCATGCTTTAGTATTGAAATAAGGGCACGCCTTTGTTAAATTTCATCTCCCAAGCTCAACCTAAAACATGCATTGCAGTCTTTACATAATGTATTTTCTATTTTTTAGGTGCAGCATTTCACTCTTAAGTCAATAATAAAAAAAAAGTTCTTTCAAGGCCCTTAAGGCCCATGGTTTCTATAGCGTGAAGCGGAATAGATGAAAATAATCACCTCCTGGCCAGGACACTAGTCTGACTCAGGTTTTTATCCTCAAGCTAGTGCTTGTACCCATTTGCACCTGGGGGAAATGCGTGTTAAGTGCCTTTTCCAAGGAACACAATGGCGGACCTGGCTTTGCTAGGATTCGAACTCGGGACCTCATGATCCCTAGTCCGGCAGCCTTACCACTCAGCCACTGATGCCACCTAAGGTCAACAAGCAGGAATAGAATACGTGTGACAAAGAAAAAAGATGCTCTTCAAATCAAAAGCTCTGTATGTTATTAATCATAATAAATGGTAAAATTTAAAAGGCAGTGGTTCCTTTGTTTATAATATCTGGTGACCAAAGACCTTTCTCTCTATTCATTTGTATTTGCCTCATCTTCACGCCTACAGGGTTTCAATATTTATTTTATGTCCTCCTTCGCCAAAGATAGAAGTAAAGATGATATTTTTTATGAAACTAAAAGATATTACACCTGGCTTACATAACCATTTATAATTTTCTAGGACACCAATATGCCAAAGAAAAGTTTTCAAGCCTTCATCATCCACCAAAACATCTTGTAGACTTACCATAAGAAGTAGAGCTCCAGACGTACTTGATAGCATCTGTCTGCTGCAATGTATTTTCTTACTGTTCCAAGTAAGTAGCATCTCACCTGTATGCACAGAGCGAATCTGCATGTATCTCCTGCAACATAACCAGATAATGATCCCATGTAAATACATGCTGACATTTCAGATCAATCGGTCCCTCATACTAGGCCAGAATCGTTCAATTATTTTGTAATTTGCGCAACTTGCACTTATTTTTTTTAACTTTTTATCCTTTTTGCCCTATGTATCTTTCATCCCCGGCTTTTGCTGAGATCTATCCCATATTTTTTAACCTGAGGATTCTCCTTAGCATCTATTCATGAGTGTCCATCTTAACACGTCTTGTCAATTACTTATCGTTACAAAAAAACAAACAAAATTATTTTTTAATTGACTGCCTACCTCCATTGAAGCATATAACCGTTGGCTGCAATAGCGTATTTGTCTTCGGACCTCGGATTCAACACGCTCACGGTTTTGTTACGGACGTCTGCCACCAATGACATCCAGCATGGTTTTATCCCTTCCGATGAATCTGTGACTTCCTGATTGAAAAACTCAGACCCGCAGTGAATGGGAAGGATGAGGTAGTCAAAAGTTTTAAAATGAACCTGAAGAAAGCAAGATGGAAATTATATACTTTAAGTTAGAAATTTGGTTCATTCAAATAAAATACAGAAAAGCATGACATTAATGTCTAAAACAACAAAGATTAGATAAAATGACTAATAAGTTTTCTTTTATCTCTCTGTAGGCTTGGACCAAAGGAGGTGCTGATGGCCCAGGCGGTAGAGTGTCTGACTACTAACTAGGAGGCCCGTGTTTGATTCCCAGTCCGGGCAAATGTTTGGTTCTCCTGTTGACCCAGCAGCAAAATAGGTAGTTAGGTCTATTCAGGATTAGCAAAAGTAAAGTCAGCGTAGAAAGCAATTACAACAAACTACTACTACTACATTACGTCGTATGCCTAGAAAAATCAGAACTCTACTGCTGGTTACCCTACGCTCAACTCTGAGTATGGGATTTGCTCTACTATAAGGCAAGCTGTATGCAAGCTGCAGGTAGAGAGTAAGTAAGCTTATGCCATACTTGTAATGAAAAGGACAATATACATATTATTACTAGGGAACACGATAATGTTCCCTAGCTTATGAATTCTGATTATAAACACTAAATTTGAACAAAAAAATGTTCTCGAGAGTACACGAAAGTTAGAAACTTAGCTAGGTTTACTTATTTGCCTTCCTCTCTTCTTAGTTCCATCCATGATCCATTGTTATCGAAAAGAAACTTCCTTCAAGGCCATTACAGCCCATAGAGCCGGACCCTATCCCCGTTTCAAAAACGTGAAGCGGATAAGGTGATAATAATTACCACCTGGACAAGATGCTAGTCTGACACAGATTTTTACTCCCAAGCTAGTGCTTATACCCATTTTGCACCTGGGTCGAGTGGGGAAATATGAGTTACGTGTCTTTCCAAAGGAACACAACGTCGGGCTTGGCTTGACCAGGATTCAAACCCGGGACCTCATGATCCCAAGTCCAGCAACCTAACCACTGTCCGCCGACGCCACACTGTTATTGAAAGGGGGTGATTAATAATGTTTTACAATCTTACATGTACATCAAAAGATAGAAAACCCACAAATAATTGGTTATAATGCACCTACTTAAATCATAATTTGAAAACAGCAACTTCTGTCATTTCAGATCTTCTGCTCATTTAATGTTTCAATATAAATATATAAATTTGACAGGGTTTTTCTCTTTCACACGGTATTTCGTAGAAAAGTTTTTAATTTTGATTATTTTTTTTATTCATTTGCATCCTTGTTGATACCACAAACACTTCCATGAAGAAAATCAAATAACCGAGAAGGGCAAAAAAAACTTTGCTCACAGAAAAAAGAACTTACTTTCTTAAAAATCATGTGACCAAAATTTCCATTCCGCCAATGATGAACGACTTCAAATGGAATAACAAATAATTTTCCATTGTGCCTCTGGGCGAGTACTTCAAGGTAAGCATGAATTATCTGTCGAAAGAGAAAGATGGTGTAAAATAACGGCATACTATCGGGCGTAGATGAAGGCAAATTGAAAGTCTTAGCAGTGATGTGTGTGTGTTTCAGTTTGTACTCAGGGAAAAAAGGGGATGATAGCAAGATTCTGACAATGTTCCTTTATCTCAAACATGCTATATCATAGAGGTTTTTTCTTTTCTTGTCTTTTTTAAAGCAGTTCAAAATGGTCTGTCACTTTATATATTCAAATCCTCATTGTAGCAATGTGAAATTCTAATCTAAAAGAAAAGAGTATTACTTCTTTGACATCTCGATGCTATATCTATAAAAGACAGCAGGCACTAAACTGTTCCCCATTGCAACTCCAAATTACGAATTCATATTCAAAAAGAGCTCTCCAAACATATTAGCGGTAACTGACAAATCATTCAGTTATTTTGATAGTAACTGAAATTACCTCACAATACATATGCACTTGCGGTGTCTATGTTCTAGTTGTTGCACTAGTGGACTTGGAATTGTGAGTGTGAGATTGTGGGTTTAAACCCTGGTAATGCTAAATCCTACATTGTGTTCACTTAACACGCATTTCCTGTCTCAAACCAAGTACAAGTGGGCACAACTAACTCCTGAGGTCGCAACGGACTACCTCTTCATGTTACAAAAACTGAGATAAGCTCTATCTTTATGGGCTGTAACGGCCTTGATGGAACTTATCTCACACATAGAATATATATATAGATCTAATGTACACTAAAAAATTAGGTTGATTTGTTGAATAGTTAATCCTACCGACGGGCTTAATTCCACTGGAGAGTACAAAGTCGTAAGATCATCACTAGACAGCTTCTGTCCACAAACTGTCAACGTCTGGTCTGACAGAGGGTTGGCAACATTTTCTTCTGGTTTTTGTGCTTCACATAAATGGCTCGCCAATCATTAATAGTTTGCATCATATCCAAGACACTGGCTTCCATGTTGAATGCCTTTAAAATGATGCAGGCCGCAACTTTGTAAACATGTTTGTCACACCTGAGGCAGGTCTTACACAGATAGTTGATAATGAGGTCGAGAGCCTGTATTAGAAATACACATGAAGATGGACAAGTGAGTAAGAACGAATATATTATTCGAGTAAAATCACCAAATACCTATCAATAGGCATACACATGAATTACATCTCTGCATGAGATAAGGCACTTAAAATATACAAATGTTTTGATGAAGCTCAATGAACTAGCAACTCCTCATGCTGCTAGTGGCGGCAGAGAGTCAGACAAGCTTGTCAACCAAAACAAAATGAGTAAATTTGAATTCTGGCAAACAGCATAATCCTACCTTAATTGCGAGCTTTAAGTGGAATTAAGCTGAACTATACAATAACTATTATGATTATGTAATGTGACATATTATACCTCTCTCACTTCTGAGTCTCATGAAAGAAGACATTATATGATAAAATATTTCTGATTTGCATGTAGGTGCTTTTGCACTGAATTTAAAACTTTCTAAGATTTAGAGCTTAATGTCGATACTCACATCTTCTTCTGTGCTGAAGCTGTCAATGAGACAATCTGTGGGACTCTTCATACAGTCATCAGTTTTCCCATCCAATAACGTCTTCTCACCGGGCAGCTGCATGGTGGATACCCCTCGCATCAATTGCTGTAATTCATCAATAGACAGTTCTTCTACAAAAATATTGAGGTCTGTGTTTCGCTGTAACTTATCTTCTTCATTGAAATTGATTGTGTGTCATCGTCGTCACTATCATCACTATATGCATCCTTTTCGTCTTGAGAATCATAGTCTCCTTTGTCGTCTTCACCATCTTCTTCATCACATGTTTCAACACCTGTGAGATCACTTTGGAAAATCCTTTGGCCTCTTCACTTTGCCCGGTATCCTCGGGAGAATGAGGCCGTTTCAAACTCTTCCTCGATAAGACATCCACAATTTCACCAGCTTCTGCTGAAAAATTTCTCTCTTCTTTTTTTCTTTTGAGTCAATTCGAGGTCTTCATTTTTACCTAATTTGGGCTCTACCATCAGTTCTTTTGTGCTTATATCGTGTCCGACATACTTTTTCTTCTGTCCACCTGTACTTAAAGATTCCGATTTATGTGAAGGACTTGTGCCATCGTCTAAAAGCCCTATGTCAGACTTACCCGACTTGACAACATGATTATCCTTCAAATCCTCTTTAGATGGCGCCCACTCGGGGCTCGGCTCACAAACTTATGCTTGATATTGGTACGCTAGTTATGTCTTCTTTCCACCGGCAAAGGCTCCTGTGGTTGTACTGACTTAGACGGTGAAAGAATCTGTTTGTCTTTCTTTCTAAGCCGGCCTCGTTTACTTTTTGGAATGCTTTCCACAGTCTGACCATTGTCTGACTTGACAGATTGGCCTGTTTCTTGATGATTTTCCGAGGATAAAATACATCATTTGTTCCACTACCTGTTTTCAGTTTCTTCATGGTGCTCAACGCTTTTTTCAAGAGAATCAAATCGTCTCCTAGCTCACTGAAAGAATGAGATTCACAAGTAAACAAAGTTTCTCTAGTGATGCGTTGAATTGCCTTAATTCTCATTTCACGTAAAATTGCAGTTGGTAAAACTCCTGCGGTAAAGTCCCGGGGATTGATATTGACCTCAAATCTTTTCCGAGAAACGTCCACTTAAAGGGGACCAGAGATTCATCACAGAATGACCTGCCCGCCGCTTTGAGACAAGCAAAGATATGCTGACATGGCAATTCTGTGCTTAAATGAAATTTACATGTACACTTGTCTCCATTTAAAATAAACTCATCCTCACTGTCCAATCGCTTGAGAATAACCATATCATTTTGAGCATTAATTTCATATTGACTATTGTTTGCCACAGCAATTTGACATATGACAGACTCTGCAGCATGCGGCTGGCAAAAAGATTTATACCAGGAGCTGCAAACGTCTGAACCAGGTTCTTCATTCTGACCTTCCTTACAACTTCTAATGACATCATCCATATCATCATTTGTAAGAGACATTTCATAATTCCAATAAGAGTATCAAGCACTTTAGGGGAATTACTGAAACGATTTATGAAATCCATCTCAATGGCTGATTTTTGATGTTTTAATCCTTGACATGAAATAATTTCATATTGCACCCATAAATTCTTATGGGAGTCCCATTCTTCAAGGAATTTGTTGGCTGAGGATGGATTAGCGTGCGCTAAATACCTTTTTAAAACTCTGTTATATTCTTCCTCACTCTCTGAATTCATTAGCTCCTTTAGAAGAGACAGCTGACTACCTGATGAAGACTTGTCAGCTAAATCTTTGAACTTATCAATGATGTAAGACCGACTCCATGCAACATTTACATGAGGGATAAGAATTTGTAAAAATTCAGCGTTCTCAACAGAGCAGTCAAAAACTATTCCTTCAACAGAATCACAAATCTGTTGGTTGTTTTTGACTAAAGATTCAAGAAATTGGCGAATGATGGTGTCATCGATCAAAGGGCTAATAAAAACAGCAAATAAATGTGTTTCAAGATCTATGTCTACGCCCACGAGACAAATGATTGTGAGTTTGGTACAAGGAATTTGATGCGATATCATTTGCAGAGATCCCTGTTTAAACTCAATCATTTTCTCTTTCATTTCAACTGTCTGAATGTATATAACACCAGGAGTCAGATTAAACCTAATCATCTCAACAATGCAGGCTGGGTTTTCGGCTAGAATTCCCTCAATGAAAGAAATGTAATCTGAGTCAATCACAAAATGTGCTTCCTTGCATCCTGTCTCCTGAAAACTTTCACTCACTGTGTTTTCATTGCGATAGTTCAAGACAAAATCTTTCACATAAAGTGGCGGAACTCTAGCCTGTAATAAGATACTTGCTTTCCAGTATTCTTTCCTAGCAAGCTGATGATCGTCGCTGAATACAATATCCACGTCGTCATGATTGTGGACCAGATGTGCCTCTTGAATGAAAAGTCCTGTTCTGTTCTTGTTTACCGTCACAAGAATAGAGGACAGACAAGAGCATGGAAACCTAAAGGGAGCAAACCAAAAAGAAAGATAAGCTAACTACTAAAAGAAGAAGAACATTTTTTACATAATGAAAATAATTCAAGTTTTAGGTTTAAAGTTACCAAAATCACAACCTTTGTTCCATTTTTTGTTATCATTTCCATTTTATCAGACTGTGTCTGGATTTAAGGACCAGTATTATTTTTCTTCAATTTCCTTGGTCTTGACACTTTCTAGTTCCTTACACTAATATCTATATTTGTTCATTCATTTTCTTTTGGGTATGTTCTATATCTTCCTCCCCTTTTCTAAAAGGTCTTCATTTGCATCATTTTCCCGAATGTTTGCTTCATATACCGATTTAGCTAGATTCTTTGGTTCATCATGACCAAATAATCTAAGTTAATGTCTCTATATTGTGGATTTTATTCTTTCCATTCTTATTGGCATTCTGATTTTGTCTCATCTGAATGAAATATTAATCACTTAAAAATAATTTTACTCCATCCTATTGTTCAAATTTGCATTTGTTTTAGTTAGAGCAGCAGTTTACTTCAAAATTCATACATTCCAGTGACTTATTTTCTTTAAAAACGAGATTTTTCTTTTGGAATTTGGGTTACATTGATTTTTACAATACAAATTAAAATGGGTTGTCTTACAAGAAATAGTCTATTTCCGTTTCCGGTCATTTTTATATTTTGAAACATTGGTTTCTACAATAATCCTTTTAAATGTTCTGTGTGTTAAAAATTTCATTAGAATTGGGTTTAAGGTTAAAAAGTTATACACATTTACTTAAAGTTGTTTTTTTAGGACACCCTGTAGTATAAAAGTGATATCAAAGTTGTGTGTTTTTTCTTATTCTACAAGCCAAAAATACATAAATCTAAATGCTAAAATAGCCATATGGTAAAGTAGGCATACAATTTTTAAGCAGAAGCTATTGTGAGTTAATTTGAAGCCAAACACCCAACGCCATAAAAATTGACATAGATGACTCAAAATGGCCTGTGGCAGTAGCTCCTTCAACTGTACATTGGTCCAAACTAAAATGCCAATAATAAGCAACCCATTATATACATGATTAAAGTTCCGTCCAGTCCTTGAGGCCCATGGTGTTAAAGATAATTCCAGTTTCTGTAGCACTAAGCCAAACAAGTGATACAGGATCTCTACCCCCCCCCCCCCAACACACAGAAAGCTAGATTGTTACCCATATGCATCTCGATGCCAGGTGCACCTGCATGGGGTGAGAAAAATTAATATTTGAACCCATTACCTTCCAATCTTCAAGTCTATCGTCCACAAATAGACAATTTAAGTTATGAGCACCTTTAACTCCAGTGGGTATAATGTACTAATCAACTTAAAACACAGAAAGGCACTAGTAAAAACAAAAGCCTTTCTCTATAGCTACACACAAAATCTTGGAAACCAATTACAACATTAGAGGTGACACTCACTTTTGATTTATTTCCGATCCCTGCCTCAGATGGCCAGATTTCAGGCCATGATTACATACCATCCGTACAAAACAGTACTGGAATTTGGCTGGGAATTTCAAGTTCAGTGTTTCATTCTTGTTTGCGGATTCTACAGTCTTGCATACCCCAGGCGAATAGGATACCTAAAGGCAATCATGAATTACATTATATTTCCATTATTCTAATGTCACGATATGGGAACATAATGGAAAATTCATAAAATATTAAAAGTTGTGATTATTACTTTTGATTCAACTATTTAACAAAATTCTATAAAATATGCTGTTAGGCATTTTTTTCAAATTTTCTTTTACTTAAATTGAAATTTACAGATTATTCCCATCCAGATTCTTTAAGCAAAATGTTTTTTTAAAA
>JAXRKP010000182.1:25000-37500 GCA_037039925.1 Doris montereyensis
AAATTTCAATGATTTCCCAATGTTACACGCGATGAACTACGAACTAAATTGAGGTTAAGGGAAAAAATATTTTTTGTCCGACCATGATCATAGAGCCAGTAGTCTCATGGATTTAGAGTAGATCTGTCTTTACTTACTCTTATAACTTTCTGTTTTTTTCAGCTCTTAATGTTATCAGTTGTTACATAATAACGAAAACTGAAAATTATCCCTCAGGATCATGCATAGATAGAACAACTGATTTAGTTCTAATGATAAAAA
The DNA here is from genome assembly GCA_037039925.1 of Doris montereyensis. Classification (NCBI taxonomy): domain Eukaryota; kingdom Metazoa; phylum Mollusca; class Gastropoda; order Nudibranchia; family Dorididae; genus Doris; species Doris montereyensis. The sequence goes on from JAXRKP010000182.1 coordinate 25,262, forward strand.
CTAAAAGAGAATCTGGAGAATCTATATTCACAAAACACACAAATTGCAATATTATGTTTTTTACATCGTTAAGACCTCCCATCACACATTTTAAATGCTAGATCTATATATCTTTTTAACGTTTTTGTACCTTTTTTTGTTCATACTAATCTAGTCTTAGTCATTGCAAATGTTGAAAAGGGCTAGATCTAATTTTATGTGGGATAACCACACCTTAGGCCAACATTTCACACCAAATATGACTACAAACCCCAGTTTAACAAACTCGATACTCTCCTCTATGGTCTATGATCCACGAGTGCATGGACGTTCCTAAGTCAGTCATCTCCTGTTATTACTCCTGGATTAACACCGCTGATCATAGAGCACAATAGTAGAAAATACAAGGCAGCAATGTTAAAGCGGGAGTAAGCATAGGAAGACAACTGACTTTGGGGAAGGACTTTCGTAGTCAGGGTAGCACCCAAGGGACATAATAAAGAGGGTTTATTTTGAAGGGGTGAGATATAAAGTTGGGGCTTGATTTTTGTGGGGAAAGGAAGAAAGTAAAATAAAGAGGTAGTAGGAGGCGCTACCTTTAATGTGGGACAATCACAGATCGTGTGACACTATTGCGACAACGGATGGGAATGAACACGAGCAGTTTAAATGTGACAATGGCAAGGGACTGGACCGAGACTTTATCGTAAATCGGACTGAGACTAACATTGGACTATTGAGACATGTTGTTACTGAGAAGTGGGGGTGTCTCGATGTATATATTTTAGCATTTTTCGTTAACGCTTTACCAGTCCATGTTACCTAATTTGCATATAAGTTTGTGCATTCTGATTGATTGACGTTGTTTAAATGACAATAAATTGTTGGAAAAGTGTGTATATGTGTGATACATTATACTTAATAACTTATAACGAAACAGAGAAAACCAGTGGCTGCAATTTTGTGTAAAGATGAAAAATCCCACAAAAGGAAAGTTTTTTTTGTTCTTTCCCTTTGATTTTCATGGATCCCTATCATGTGTGCAATGTATTTAATGTAACAAGTATTATAAAATTTGTTATGGATAATGCGAGTAAACGAGAGAGAAAAATCTGTCAACCATCCCTTAATCTGACACATAGGCTCCTCCTGAAGACACCTCCACCCCGATCATGGAAGTCCTACCCACTTAACCCCCCCCCCCCCCCCCGACACACACACTTTGAAGACAAGCAGTTCAAATCAATAGTCAATGACAACAAACAAGCAGTGTGACATAGTGACATGTTAGACTAGGACCAACCATTGAATCAACAGTACTCAGCTTCGGTTTGGTTATTTGACCGCTTTACTTCACGTGTCACTCAGTAGAGTTATCTAATTTGCATTTATATAATACTGCATAGATGCTTATGATGACAGATTTACCTTTCGTAAAATCGTTCACAATCCCTAAAGGCTGAACACGTACACACACACCCCCCCCTCTCTCTCCTCCCACAACACCAGCCTCACCAGCAGTAGTCTTCTTCCCCTCTCCTTCTCCACAATACAGGCCCCACCAATCCCCTTCTACTGAAGCCAGTAGCCTACATTCAACCCAAGGTTAGATCCTTCGTGCATCTCATCCCAACAGCTGCGCTGCTCGTCAGTGTCTTGCAAAGATACAAATTTGTATTTACCACATCATCTGGTAATAGCGATAACGAACACAATGCCTCAACTCGCTAGATCTAGATGGGTTATTGTGTCTAAAAAGGTTCTATTTTATTTAATGGATATAATAGGCTTTCATGATGTCTAAAGATGGTTTGAGTTATGTTATGTTCACTTATTACTAAATTTTGCTCACCAATGACAAATTAGATTGTGTGCTCAACTACTGAAATCGTCCCCAAATTTGTATTTGAAGTCACTAGTGTGTACTCAATCAAAGTCTTTACATTTAGATGTTATACAGCTGTTGGGATGAGATCCCGGAGGAGCCTAACCTTAGGATGTGTTGAGGATGGGGAGTGATTTAGCCATTATGGATTGTAATAGATATCTTCCAACTTTTCGACCCTTATTCTAACTGTATCATCAATATCACCTCTAAATGTAAGTAGAGTCTGATTGCTGAATACAAATTTGATCCACATTATTTTACACTGCAAAACCATATATTTAACAATTGTTGCATTACAGATATCATAGATCTTGCTTTTGATTTCAGAAATTTTATTTCAAAAATTATTTTTCATTCAAGTGTATTTTATCTCTCTGCTATGAATTTTAAGTACAAGGTCTAAGTTATTAAAATGCAACGGTCACAGGGACTTCGTGAGAGGAATGGAGCATTACATTGGAGAAAGTCAAAACAAAAATACGTTATGAAAAACTAGATCTTTTCCGACAGGCTTGTAAATTTCAAAATAATTTTTAGAATAGATAGCACTTTTATAAGGGGAAGGGGGATGATAAGAAATTTTATAGGTGGAAAGGGAAGTGAGATGATAGAACTTTGTAGTTGGAAGGGGGAACGGGGTGATATAACCTTTATGTTGGAAAAGGGTAAGGAGGCTGCTTGAAGGAGATACCATATTAATATTTCCAACAGAGTACAGAATGTCTGTTCATCATTTCTTGTTTGGCTCTGGAGAGAAAAAAAGCAACAGAATTTATAACAGGATTTTCGTTTGCAGGAAAATATGGCTCGGCATTTTAGGAAATAAAGGTGCTGATGATTGAGTTTTGGGTAGCAGCCTACTTTATCAATCAACATCAAAGCAGAAAGGATTTTTAGTGTCAATGTTGCCCAAGCTGCCTAGAGACGTTCAGTCTATCAGATGGTGGTTGTTTTTCTTTTTCTTTTTTTTTATAAACAATAAGACCAACTGTTTTTATATTACATAGACATTTAATAACTTTTGTTCTATCGTCTGTTACAGGAGTTTGTCTCAAGTGAGGAAATCAACAATTTTAAGGATAAGATTTGACTAAGTATTTCACATACTGTACTCAAAATGGCTGAGGTTGAGAAACCACTTAGTGCCGCTGGAGAGCCTGCTGATGGCGAAATGCGAACTGAATTGCAGGAACTTCAGATGCAGGCCAATCTTGCTACAGATGAAGTAAGACTTTGTTCCCAGTCTAGCCTTGAGTATTATTTTACCTTTATTTCTTTCCTTCCCCTTGTGCCTTTGGGTATTAAGTGTATTCTCAGCTCTTAATTTACATTTATGTTGTAGTCCAACTTTAGTAATCTACATTTGATGTGTTGTTTCCAATTATTAATCAAAGGATTTACAGGTTTTGAGCACAATAACATATGTTTGATTGATATGAGACTTTAAATATTGCAGATGTAATGTTACAACAAGATAAGAAATTTATTTGTCACTTGTTTGCTATTGTGATTGCCAGATTTTAAGATGCTTCATTTTTTTTAATGTTTTTTTGTTTTTGTTGTGTTTGATTTGTTTCAGTTCAGTTTCACCTTAGTTTTTGTTATACATAAAACGTGCTTGTGATTACCGTCAGAAAGTAAAAGTGCTCATAGTTACAGTTACTGTACAAAGTAATTTAACAGAAAATTTGTTTTTTTCAATATCAGGAAAGTTTCATCTTGCCTCATAATGTTATTCTATCCAATAATTTGCTTGTGGCTTATATGTGTTAAGAATAGTTGGTCTAATGGTTGTCATCCATGACAATTTATATCTGAGTGGATTGGAGTTTTTCCCCTCCATTTATTTTCTTTCTTTTTTTATCATTTTGATATACTTTGTTGAATTTCGCTCCATGAATGATTGCGCCCACTAAAATTATTCTGCCATTTCTTTTTTGTTTTCAGTCATTAGAGAGTACACGGCGTATGCTTTCTATGTGTGAGGAGGTAAGGAAATTTTCAAACTATGTTCGTTGTCTCATCGTTGGGATTTTATGGCACACTTAATGGATTATTATAGTAAACAATTGATGTTTAACAAGTCAAAATTTGATTTGTGTGATGAGGTTCATTACATGCTCTGTGAACGCCAGATGTTCTTGTTAGTTTCAAATTTGTCAAAAGCAAAAGAAGAAGAAAAAGGATCTTTAATGCCTCATTTGAGACATGTACACACACAGTAGTACTCAAGAATAGTATTATTTAGTTGCCTTGAAACAGAAGACAGTCATTTATGTACACATGCATCTTTTTTTTTGTTCCAGTCATTGCAATTAAATCGAAGGAGATTTGGAGACATTTTTATATTATGTTCTTAATTGTTATTCTGCAAACATTTTGTGGCCAGTGCCAGTTCTCTTCAGAGAATGACAGAGGAAACAAACAGAAAGGAAAAGTGAAAATCAACAAGATGCTAAGATGTGTATAGGAAATCTTTGGACAATAGTGTATCATAGATGGACATCCATGGAAACATGCAGATGCCTGATCTGTTCCAGTTCATCTTTATGGAACATGTCCTTTGATCAGTGGCCTTTTGTCTATGTATCTGTTCTGTGGTGCCAAGCACCTACCTTGTTGCCGAAATAGAAAGAGAAAATTCCAATCTAGATCTAATTTTGAACTTTCAGAAGGTCTCCAATCGTCATTCTGATTCTCATTATTCTTATGACCCAAATCGATGGTCATTCTTTATTAAACTAGCCCTTAAACCTGATTAACTCTTTTGCATACAAACAACTATAGATTAAAAGTTATGCCTGTAATTAAAAAACAGATTGGACGCAATGAGGAAGTAGAAATTGAATAATAAACAAAAATAGTTCATAAGATGTCTTTAAAAATCCAGAAATTATGTCAAGTTGATATCCGTAGTGTTGTCTGTTGTGGTTGATTTAGTACAGCATTTAATGCAAAACCTGTTTGAATAATTTGCTCACCTTGTAAGGGTAAAGAAGCTGGCATAAAGACGTTGGTAATGTTGGATGAACAAGGAGGTAAGGTTGACCTTGAGACGGTATTCCCATGTCCTTTTTTCTTATCTTATATATTATTAGATATCATAGAGTGTCATCGAATGTGGTAAATATTTGTGCTGATTTTTCGTCAACATTGCTTTGTTTTCTCCCTTTTTTAATCATAGAAAATAATTACATGAATGGACAATTTATTGCTATTGTTTTGCCTGTTGTACTCTTTTGATAAGTGTTCCTTTGTATGTTTCTTCATATTTTCATTTACTAGTCTAGCATGTTGTTTTTCTGTCAGTTTACACAAAAGTCACTGGGAATTCTGAAGGATAAAGTTATAAAGTCGTTGTTTGTTGTTTTATCTATTTTAGAATGTGTATGTAATCTCTGCCTCATTCAACTACTCAATATGAGATATAAAGGGTAGGAGAGAACATGAATATGCACACTTGTCATCTTAGAATGAGCAAGGTTAACAGGGATTTTTTTTTTTTATAGTTGACTGAATTTTTTAATCATCTTTAGATACTTTGAACAAAAAAGAAGTTATTTTTTACTGTGTCTAGTCAGTGCATGGGAAGAAAGAAAAACCCCAAAAACCAATGGATGATTTGAAGAGGGGGAAATTCCATGGTGATCATTGTAAAATAAAGGAAGTTGTTGGTTTTTTAGTATAGTTGTGTTTTATGGTTGGGTTGGATCCCAAAAAAAATTTTTTTTAAACAATTCTCATGTTTATGCAATTCTTAGAGGGATAGACAGAGAATGAGATAATAGGAAAAGAAATATTGTAGAGAAAAGAACAAGAAAGTGTTGGAAATGTGTTATATTTTTTAAGTTGTACTTTTAGAATTTATCCCAAAAAGATCATGTCAGCAGTCTGATCTTGAGAGAGTATGTTATGTTTCATATAGTTTTAATTTACAATTGCTACTTGTTGGCATACTTTTTAATTTAAAACTTAATGAATAAGCTAAATTTTATCAATAGGGAGTCACATCTTTATCAGCCATAGTTTTCATCTCCTTTCAATCTTCTTCCTCTTTTTGTTTTGGGGTTTGGTTTTATTTTAATTTTCTTTTTTATTCTAATTTCCATTGAATGTTCTCCCTAGCCTGTTAATTGTTTTTAATTTACCTCCTGTCAATGATTTTTTCTTTTCAATCAGTCTTTTGTTAATTTGTCTCGGTGGAGTTCTTTTTTCTTTAACTTCATTCTTACTCATGTAATAGGTTATTTTTTTGAAGATTGTTTTCACATGCTTTGCTGTGATTATGTTGAGCAGCTGCTTTCTCAAACAAATGCTATTTCAGTTTACGTGTGCTTTGTCAGTGCAGTTTGTTTTTTTATATTTGTATCCAGAAATTCTATTGATATGAATCACATGATCCTGTCTTTTCATTATATAACTTTTTTCTTCCTTCTTTACTTTTCTTCCTCCATTTGCAAGCAGTCATCTGACAAGTTTGTGCTTCTCATATGTCATCTTTCGACATCGCTTTTGTTATTTGCTCTCAGTGAGTGGTCAGCAGGGCTGCTGGAAGGTTCTTCTGCTTTCCTCTCACCCTTTCACCTATCTTTCATCATGCTGTTTCCTCTTAATTCACCCTGGGGTAAATTTCAATTGAATAAATTCGCTCTCAATTTTTTTCGAAGACAACAGTATATTATAATATACTATGATATTTTATATTCAATAAATAGTAGTTAGTCCTGTCAGTGATAGACAGAAAAGTTCAAGGAGCCATGTGCACATTTGTATCTTTAAGATCCCATAACTTTTTAAAAGGTCATCCATGCAAAATTTGAAAGTCTTTAACTCATCAAACATTGAGATTACTACTTCTAATGGAAGTGTATTAATCGTTCATTTACATATGAGATGTGATGATTATAATAGTAGATAGGGTTTTGTTTTTCTTCTTTTATTTGCTGTGCTGTCTCTAATTTTCATTTATTGTTATCTGAGCTGATATGGTTTGTCACGTGATAACTCATTTCTTGTCTGCCCATCTTTACCGTTTTAGGTATCCACACAGCAACATTTCCTTCTTTTCTTTATACTCTACTCTTGGGTCTATGTGCTATCTGTATATATGGCTATTTCTTAGCACTGGATCATATAAGATTGTTTGTTGTCTTTGAATTTTCTCTCACTTAATTAGAATTGTTATAGTTCATTGTTATATCTGTCGGTCATGTTGTGTTACATAGGCTTTATTATGTCACCATGTGGTCTACTTTCTTGCCACTGTGTTTTGTCTTTTTATATATATATGTATGCATACGTATATATAATATGTAAGTATTGTAAGTCACTTCACTGCATGCCCAAAAGTTTTCAATCTTGCATAGATATTGTATTCTTCCTTTTCCTTTTTTTTCCTTTTCTGTTTCCTTTTTTTTTCACATTGTGAACACAACAGACTCAGGACGTTGGTGTGAAAACCATTGTCATGCTGGATGAACAGGGTGGTAGGTATCCCAACGACTCTACTGGTAGTATCTTCTTCTGATGGCCACATATAGGCTTTGTGTTTGTGTGTTAACATGTGAGTATGAATGTGTGCGTGGGGAAACATATTATAATATACTATGATACTTTATATTCGATTTTTTTAAAAAGCAACAATGTGCGATGCATAACTGACAAATACAAGTTCATGGAAGGTCGCCAGAATACAAAAGATGTCTATTCCAAACCAATTTTCAGCTTGAAAGGTTCCTTCAACTACTATTACAGTCCATAGAGCAAGAGATTATTCCTGTTTCTATACATCACCTCCCGGACAGGACACTGGTCATGTCATAGGTTTTTTTACTCCCTAGCTGGCATGGGTACCCATTTGCGCCTGGGTCGAGTGGGGAATGTGTGTTAAGCGTCATTCTTAAGGAACACAGCATCAGACCTAGCATTCTCAAGAACACAGCGCCAGAATTCAAACCCAGGACCTCACAATCCAAAGCCTGGCAGCTTGACCTCTGAAGTCATGCTAGCCTTCTCACCGTGGAGCAATTTTTGACAATATTGCAGCCGAAAAACAGTGCTTAATTTAAAATATCATTGTAGCCGTAAGATGCAAATTTGTGATATAGGTGTCTGAAGTAAGAAATTACTGTGAACATAAAACGTTTGCAGTGGCATTTTTACATTATTCTTTAGTTATTGGTTGTTGTTTTGGGTTTTTTTGTAGAGGATGTAAGAGAAGGAGAGTGTCAGTGGAAACTTTTTCAGATCTCATATGAGTTTTTGATTTAGATAAGAGCTGGGTGATCAAGGTTATTTTTTAAAATTTAGGCTGTGCTTATGTGTAATTTTTAAAAGTACAGTCGTGGCCACTTAGCCTCACAGGGTCGGTTCCCTTGTTTTCCTGTGACACTATCCATGTGTGTTATTACTGGGCTGTCGTCTGGTTCTTTGTTCCTATAACCTGTCCAATCGTATGCTGTAAACTAAATTTGTTAACCATTACTTCCTCTTCCCCTAAATTAGACCAGACTAAGGCTCATTAAAAAAAAAAAAATTAAAGGAAGTTTGCTCCTGACTAGGCACGAGTGGTTGGTGGGCGATACTGGTAGGTCCTACTTCTTTCCTTTTACTCTTTCACTACTTATCTTGCTGTTTCCTCTAAATTTACCCTGAGATCACCACAAATGATGGACGGGTTAAGTTTCAATTAAACAAACAAACCTGACCAGCTCTGCCTTCCTTGCCTCTATGTTACATAAGAATCTGGGGTAATGGTCGATTATTTCTGCTGTCTTACAGAAGTCCAGACAGCACGTCGTCATACCAGCCATAAAAAATGTGTAACGTGTACCAGTATTCGTTGATCACATGAAAGCCTTTGTTCCAGATGACAGATTTAACGCTCGAACCGGCATTATTCTTCTCATCATACCTAGGCCCTGTGACGCTTGTAAAAATCTATTGTTACAGTCATAAAGTGTTCTCATAATCAAATTGTTCCTCTTTCCAAGGTTGAAAACGACAATAAATGATATCTCCAACACAAAGACAGAACAAACACGTGACGCTTCGTATAGTTTCTTCATCAGACAACAAACGTTTGTTGTCTGACGAAGGGTTATACCCCAAAACATCATGTGTTTGTTCTGTTGTTATCGGTGGAGTTGTCATTTATTGTCGTTTTTCACCTTTGACTTCACTCCACTGTGGCTCCTTTGTGTTATACTCTATCCACAGCGACTGTAAGTGTCGGCGACTGTACTTGCATGCCTTTGTAGAACTTCTTTTTTCAACTTGTGAAATAGCATTACTTACTGCTATTCTATTTGTGTCTAAGTTTTTATATTTGCTTTATTTTGTTCAATAAAGTTTTTCTTGTTTTAATATTTGTCTTGTACCTTTGAATCATTGTTATAGCTGTTGTTCACATCAATCTCAGATGCTTTCCTAAAAGATGTTTTTTTTACTGATAAGGAAAAAAGTAATATAAAAAACGATAACAAACAAAAAAATTCTTACCCATTTCAATTTTTTTTAAATTTGAGAGTTTTAACTTATTTTAAATGTAATCATCATAGTAAGTCAATGGACAAAGTTGTATTTGAATTTATCTATATTTTTTTACATTCACCATAATATTAAGTCAATGGTTAGCCAGCGACCTTAACTGGTATAGAGCAAAATTGTTATTGTCTCCAGATTGGATGATAATTGGATAATCTGTGTAATGATAAAAGCAGAATCAAATCTTTGTATCAAATCATTGCATGTCCCGCAAATCGAAAAAGATTGTGCCGCTTTTGGCAGTTTAACCATGTTGCAACTCCCTGAAAATTAGTCCAGAGGCAAGGTATCTCATCTTATTATTCTTGGGTTCAAGCTCGACGGTGGTTGGAAATTGTTTTAATCCTACTGAAATCACCTTAGTAATGTGGGTGTGGGTAAAATCAAATCAAAATCCAAACCTCAGATTTGAAGATACAACGTTATTGCTCTATACCAACGTTTTATAATGATAATATGCTTTTATTCTGTCCTGGGAGGGGGCGGGGTTTGGTTGGTTTGTAAGATAAATAACGCCAACTTCATTCAAAACTTCTTCCTTTAGAACAAATGGATCGGATTGAAGAGGGCATGGACCAGATCAACCAGGACATGAGGGACGCGGAAAAGAATTTGGAAGGCCTCGAGAAATGCTGTGGCTTGTGTGTTTTACCATGGAAAAGGTGAATTGTTAGTTTTGGCTGTTGAATTGTTTTGTCAAAGTGATGATGAGTAAAGGAAGTAAAGTGTTTTTCTAGGACTTCAGGCCTTGAGACCCATAGCGCTGATGCTTATCCCTATTTCTGTATCATAGAAAAGTTGGACTAGAATCTCTTTTCGGGGCCTTGTACTCTTAAGAAAGGTGCTGCACCTTGTTTTCCCTCAGGCAGATGTGAATGAATATATGGCTATAGAGCAGGATCTTGTGATGATGTTAATATGAAGCGCCTAACAGGCAGCTGTGCTGTATGCTCCTTAGGGAGTTAAGAAAGACTTTTGAATGAAGCAGCCTGCTGGAAGATAAATCATGTAAATTCGCTCAGCTTGCACAATCAAAATCTCAGCTGGAAGGGCCTGCTCATCTGGAAGGGGCCCAATCGAGCTACCTGGCCCTCATTATACTTATGGAGGCACATATATTTAGGATAATGAGTTTTCGGGCTTAACGCTTTCAAATTGACTTCATATCAGTTTTCAAATTGATTCATCAAACAATCTTTAAACTGTGTGGTGTATTTGTCTTCCTTCAGTCAGTTCCATTCATCCTTTTTTTTTTTTGAAGATCCAAGAACTTTGAAAAAGGTTCAGATTACAACAAAACATGGAAAGCGTCAGAGGACGGCAAAGTGAACACAAATGGACCGAGGGTAATGGTGGATCAGGGAAACGGGTCTGGCCCCACTGGGGGTTACATCACAAGGTACGTCTATCTTAGTTTTCTATGCGCATCGGATATTTCGTCTGTCATGTATTCGGCTTTGAATTGTTGTCTTTGTGTTGTGGGGGGGGGGGGGGGCTTCATTTATACATTTTGTATTGTTTATAGATGTCTGTGATCTACAATGTATGTTTGGCAGATGCTATTGGTAGGTCCTACTTTTTTTCTTTCACTTTCACTTTTTCACCTATTTTTCATCTTCCTGTTTGACCTTAATTCACCTTGAGATCAACGCATATGATGGACAGGGTAAACTTCAATCATTCAATCAAACAAAACTACATTCTGCGTCATACAGTTTATTTTAATACCCTTTCCATATACGTGGATTACATGTAATTTAATTAATTTTTAGCCTGGTTTTGGAGTGGATTGTTTTTATAGTGAATTGGAGGTTGGGTAGGGGTGTATCAAAGCTTACTTTAGGGTTTGTTTCTTTTAGGATTTTATGTTCTTTATTGTTGTTTCTTTTGTTTTTTGTGATGGGCATGGGATTTTTTTTTTGACGCTTTCGTTTTTTTAGAGAGAAGAGAACATACCTATCAGGTGTGTTGTCTTGAGAATTCCATAAAATAGAAAAATGTTATGGGCCTACTGCAGATATTTCAGTTTTCCTTTCTCAACATTTTAGAGTAACGAACGACGCGCGGGAGGATGAAATGGAGCAGAACATGGTGGAAGTGAGCGGCATGATCGGCAACCTTCGTAACATGGCAGTCGACATGGGCAATGAGATTGAATCTCAGAACCGACAACTCGACCGTATTAACCAGAAGGTGAGATTTGCACACTTGCAACCGTGGGTCATTTTGATTGGGTGGGCAAAAGGCTTTTGGCTTTTGCTTTTTTATATGAATTCTTGTTTTTCAATGCGACACGGTTTTGGGCCAATTTTCATTTCTTTTGGGGTTTTTTATACAATTTTTATCGCACCCTGTGGTTAAAACACAATCAATCTAGCAAAGTGGGTAAAAAAAAAGAAAAAAAGGAATTGTTTCATTGAGGAAGCATGAAATAATCATTCAATGACGAAAAAAATTATTGGCTTTATTACATTGCTAACTTGATTCTTTCAGATGCACTTAATAACTAACATTTATAGAAGTTTTAGTCATAGGAGAGGAATCTATATGTCATGCTCAACAGTGGAAAACCCAGTCTTATGGAAAATGACAAGAGTTTCTGCATTGCACTTTGAAGGATTTTGTCATCGTCATACATTTTATTTATACAGATATTCAGGATTTATCAATGTCACCCAAGTTATTCTAGAGGCGTCCATTATGTATTGTAATTCATTCAAGCATTTATAAGCCAGCTTTTGTTAACATTGGGTAATTAATGACTATTCTGGGATCCTTTCATCTACCAGAAATTTCAACAACAAAAAGAACTATTGTAATATGGTCA
>JAXRKP010000182.1:42500-85000 GCA_037039925.1 Doris montereyensis
AACCAGCCCGTTTGTCTTAGAAGAGTCTTCCGTTTTACGTAAAATTGAATGCGAGAAATAGGGACTCCCGGAAACCATTAAGTTTTTTAACACTAAGGTAGTGAGCGCGCTGGTGGGTTGACCATTGCTGGCCACAAAGACGTGAACGCATGACGGATTTGCCGAATGCAAGAAGGGGATCAATAAAACTGTCCTGATTGCAATGCATGCCTGATCAATTATATATGCCATTTAATGTCATGCAACTTACAATGCCAAGGAAAGAGCTAAGGGACAAAGACTGTGGGGGTACAATTGATGGAGTTGAGAAGAGAAGACTGTCATCTTTTAGTACAGTACATTGGATAATTCTATGAAGGATGGTCACAGTGCATGACAAATTGTTGATGGGCATAGATTAGTCCTATTAGTAGAATTAGCGATGGGATATTTCATGTATGGTCTTGAAACGGGCATTTAGAGGGGCAGTTTATATAGGGAAAAAATAGGTTTCCACTGAGCTTGCAGGCATTTAGGAGAAACAGGCATTATGGTGGTGGGCATTTAGGCAGTAACTACTTTATAACAAATTTTTTTTTTTAATTAAAAAGGACATCAGAATTATAAACAAAACTAGGATTGGCTGAAGATATTTAGAAATGTGTGTCACAAAAATTTGCTTTTTTTTATATCTGCCTTGATGCTTAACATTTGGGTGCTTGAGTTGCCTTCATATGCTTGTCATCTTAACATAACCTGTGCCCATGCTTCCATCCTAATCCATTACAGGGCACGTCTAACGAGACTCGCATCACTGCTGCCAACCAGAGGGCTACTAAACTGTTGAAGGAGGCTTAAATCATTCCCAGATCTCCTTGTCTAATCCCATAACATTCTCATTTCATAGGCCCTACGGCTCTTTGTCCCTATTTATTTTGTCTCTGTTTCTGTGTGTCTGTGTGTCTGTCTGTGTCTCTCTCTCTTCTCTCTCTGTCTGTGTGTCTGTCTGTGTCTCTCTCTCTCACCTCTCTCTCTCTCACTCTCTCTGTCTCTCTCTCTCTCTCTCTCTCTCTCTCTCTCTCTCTCTCTCTCTCTCTCTCTCTCTCTCTCTCTCTCTCTCTCTCTCTCTCTCTCTCTCTCTCTCTCTCTCTCTCTCTCTCTCTCTCTCTCTCTCTCTCTCTCTCTCTTTTTGCTTTTGCTTTTGTCTTCATCTTTTCTTTCACTCCCATCTTCTTCAAGGGCTTTGGGCTTTCATTTCTTCACTTCATCCTTCATTCGGAAATTCTTTGTTTGATTTTTACGTCATTTGTTTTGTTTTTTTTGTTGGGGTTTTGTGTTTTGTTTCAATTTGTATTGAAGGTGTTAATATCCGCATGGTGAGATCTCATTTTTACTGTTTTATGTGTATGCTCTGTAGCCTGTTCATTCTTACCTGAGATAGAATCACAACACAGTTTGATCTTGTCGTCCATGTTACTTTTCTTTTCTTTTGCTTCTATTTTTGTGTACTTTGTTGTGCTACTTATTATGTATTGTAATTGTAACAGTTTTATTAACAATGAAACTTTTAATTCCTTTCCTGGACTTGGACACACAATGTATTGTGTTTATGTTAGTTTTGGTTTTTTTACATTTTGTTAAATGTATCATAAATCATAAAAGGATGAGGGCTTTGAAATGAACAGCTTTATTTCTTCTTCTTTTTATTATTCGTTGTTGGAGGATTTTAAAAATCTCATACAGTGGTTTTGCAATATAATGTATTTAAAATTATCTCTTTTTAGAGTTGTGGGCAACCTCATGTTTGTGTTAAAGGGCTCATTCATTACCAGTTGTAGAAATTGCTAATTTCTGAGCGAATTTCGTTTTGTGGTTTATTTTAGCATGCACATGCATTCACACCCAACTTACTTTTCCTTTTTATCGTTCGTTGCTTCCATTTGATAAAGTTATGCCGATTCGTTTCATTATTTTGTGTTTATATCAATCACTGTGTCTTTTTCCATACATCAGATGTGTGTTTCGTCGCTATTGTTGTTATCATTATTTGTTTTTCCAGATATGATATGATGATGATGAGCTATTCACGTGTCAGTCATCTGTACCATATTATTGCATTGGATTTGACTAATTCTTTTGAACATCGTGTTTTGAGTTTTGATTTTACCACATTTTGTTTTCTACAGACATTTGTTTTCCCAGTAGATCGTGGACAATGGCACCATCAGTCCAACCCCCTTTTGTTTCATTTTTCTCCCTTTTGTTTCAGAGTGAACTTTTGTCTAGATATGACTATGCATGCGGTCATCCCTTTGAATTAATTCTCTCGTAATCATTTATTAATGTGTGTATATATATATATATATATATATATATATATATATATATATATATATATATATATATATATATATATATATATATATATATATATATATATATATACATATATATATTTATTCATATATTCATATTATTCATGTTTCTTTAGTGCTTTCATCTGTTTGTTTTGTTTTCACATTCCTCACCACTTTGTTACGGTTTGCTTTTTCATTCATGGTTTCTTTCTTTAATCTTGAGCAGTTTTAAAGCCAAACAAAAATTTTTGTTTGTATCTTGTGTCTACCCGCATTCCAGTACATGGAATAGCATGGACATTAACGACCACAAAGTTTCCTCTTGCCTTCGGACCAACTAATTTTTTTCTTTTCTTATTTCCTTCTTTTTATGATATTTGCCTTTATTCCTATTAGTCAAAGGGTTGTTTTCAGTTCTTGTCATGACTGAATTATTTACTCATTTTCTGTTGTTCTGCCAAAAGCTGAGGTGATTACTTATTTCCCTGATGTATTTGTGATTTCCTCCATGTATTTATTTGATACTGGTAGTGGGAAATAGTTAATGTGCATATAAATGTAATCGGTGTCACCTAGATAATTTTACCTTCTATGGTTCCAATTCATACTTAAGCCAAGTGGCATGTGAACACCATAAGATGTTGGTTAGAACAGCAATTTCAGATATTGATACGATAAAAAAGGTGATAATTAAGTAAGGGCAAACTCAATCATCTTGATACTTATTATCTCTCTTCTATACATTTCATATATCATATAAATATATATTAATAGTAACTATGGGTTATATATAATACATGTATAAAGTATTTCTCCCACTATTATTCAGTATGAAATATGTTTGATTTGTTTCATTTTAGCAATTGAAAAGAGGGAAAAAGAATTATTACTATCATGATCCATTAGATATAAATGCTGCTAATTTTCTTTACTTAATAGTTAAGCCTGATTTCCATTTACTTAATGTTTTTTCTTTCCTTATGTTGTGCTTTAGCTGTTTATGTGAAACTCTTTTGCTATCTTTGGGCTCTAAATTTTATTTTGTTTTAGTTTTTCAGTTTGATTATTTTCATTTTCACTCTTTATTTTTCTTTCCACATTTTGCAATCTTCTTCATCAGGGAGATTCACTTAACGTGAGGGTGGATGGGGCTAACAAACGAGCCAATCGGATTCTACGCAACCAGTAAAAGTCCAGAGCGAAACATTGGCAAAGAATTTTGTGGTTGTAAAGGTCTTGTCGTTGGATGGAGATAATGATCGTAAGTCACTGCTGTTCTGTTCAACTGCGAGTCACCATAGCCATATGATAAATCTCGCTCTGGCGACAGGAGGCAGTGCATGTTGGTATAGAAGTACTAGAAGAGAAAGAGATACCTATGCTTGCTGAAGTTCATGTTGAACGGAATGAGATGTGCGAGAATGAATTTACTCACCTCTGTGATAAAATGAAAACCAAGAGGTTTTGATTTAATTGAAAGGAAATACAAAGTAAAACAAAAAAAAATGTATGCAATCTGTATCTGTGAAGAAATTGTTTGGCTACCAGTAAACTTTGTTTGTTATCATTTTTTTCTTTTGTTCTCTTTCTTTTTTCTTTTCTTTTTTCTCATTTCTTTTCTTGTCTTCTTCATTCCTGTTTTTATTTTGCATATAATCATTCCTTTTACTCATAAAACATTACCTATGGGGACCAACTCATGTTTCTGGGAGGTATTAGCGTGTAGTTTCATCCTCCACATTAGACGGCAGAGGTGTTAAAAGAGTGTGTCATTATACTCATCTTCCACAGATTTCTTTCTCTGATAAATGTTTTTGTGGGGATTCTTTGCTCCCTCTTGTTATCGTAGTCTTAGTGCATGTGTGTGTTTAATCTTTGATTAGCTTAGATGTTTTCACAGTATCTATCACTGAAAAAAGAAAACTTTTTTTTTTTAACTATCCATCATGTTCTTGCTATTGGTTATTTCCTTAATTATTTCCATCTTAAGATCTTTAAAGATTTCTCAGACTATCTCCAAGTCTGCCCTATATTTGTACATGTATGTTAACCATGTAGTTTTTTTGTAACACCCCAAGAATTTCTTTATTCCTCTTTGTTTTCATTTCTTCTTTTGCTTTTTGTTGTTTTTTTTTCATTTCATGACCATTCCTGAAATATACTTTTCTGGTAAATATTGGACAGAATTCACAAAGAATTGCTACTGTAGTGATAAGAATAGTTGTACTCTACTCAACCCAGCAGGTTGCTACGGGAGCAAGGTGCGTAAAAAAGTTTTGGTGAAGTAGTTTGCTAAGTTGAAAAAAGATGAATAAATAAATAACACTTTGTGAATCCTGTCCTATGTTTTCCTTAGATGTACACATTTATCCTGGTGTTACATTAAGACATGGATACCGTCAATGTTTCTCACGTCTTTTTTCATTGTCATACTCACGTTGTGTTGTGTGTTTTCCTAGTGAGTGCAATATTTTCACTTAGTTTTTACATGTCTGACACAACTCCACACGGAATCCAATACGGGAAATACTACATTGAATTTGAATGTTTCAGTAACTCGTCTTTTGCTGCAAGAAAGTTCATCATGTACTTTTTTTATAATTTCTTTGGGTAATATTTGTAGATTGTAAAGAACAAAATATGAATAAAGGACGGCAGTTTCATTCAAATTCTTAATGATGTGTATTTTTTTGCCACTTTATATTATGATCACACTTAACCATCTTATGATGGAATCTTTTTGATTTTTCTTATCATTATCATTCTTCTTTTCTTTTTTTTATCTTCTTTTTTCTAAGAACATTTCTTGTTGTATTATTTTTGTCCTTTGCTTCCATCCCAAATTAAATTTAGTCTTCTTGAATAGGGCATGGTATTAAGAGGAGGAGGAGAACATCGGTGCAATTTTGCTTTTGTTTGAAACACAGGGTGCCATCTTCAAATTGTCTTCTTTAATACCAGAGATTTATATAGAGTATAAAATAGAGATAAAGATTAATATATATATATACATACATCTATATATATATATTAATTAATATATACATTACCTTGTAATTTTCCAGACTTTCCCTTTTGGACGAAATATTATTTTTACCGACAGCCTCCCATTTACATTTTTGCTTTAATGATCGTCTGAGTTGGATATTCCTTTGTTACCCTTTCATTCTTCCTCCCCTTCCTCCCTCTCTTTTTCGCTCTTTGCACCCAGTATTGAGCATTTCTAGTGCTGATACAGTCGAACCCACTTGGGGGGGGGGGGTCCTGGAGTGAAAATTTTCCCGTTTGTTCCTTTCAATTTAAATTATGTATAGATGTAATGGGCATGGTGTACAGAGTTGAAACATGCCGTTGTTTTTTTCCTGACACTTCCGGTTGCCATGGAAATGGCAGCCATCTTGAATTGTTCCCCAAATTTCACCAACTTCAATATCAATAGGCTTTTTCATTTTTCAACAAATTTGTTTCAAACTTGGCACACATCTTATTTGATACAATATCTAAATTTGATCAGATCGGATTTTTGTTTCATTACTAAATTTTGATTTCATGAATTTTTTAAAATAGCATATGAGAACAACCAAAAATATACAAAAACATTGTACAAAAAATTCAATTTTTCCAAAACTAAAATACATAAGAAAAAAGCATCTGATCATTTCTTTGTTTTCCCCACTCATCATCTATACCAAATTTCATGAAGATACGTTGAGAAATAAAAAAAAGTAGATAGGAAATAATGAACAAAAAAGGACATTTTGAGAAAATCTCAATTTTTCTCTTATTTTCTGTTATTGGAAAACATTTTTCTCCCATAAACCTAAGAAAAGAGTAGGATAATACTTTGAACATCATAAAACTTTGAGCATCTCTCAACTACTTCTTATTGACACTGTTTCAAGTGCACCAGCACCTTTTTACTCATTTTGAGATGGTGTCTTTTGATAATAAGTGCGTGGAATATGTTCCATATCTTCCGGCCGATCTAAGACAATATTCATAATAGATCCTCAAATAAGTTTGTTTTGACTAGCGTTTTTTGTGACGATCAAAATGAGTGCCAACTTGCCATACTTTAGATAATATTTCTGACTTTTATTGTATAATGGCTGTGTTGAAAGATAGGCCTGTATTGTTTCTAAGAAATTCGTATCTATTCAAAGAATAGATACTGAGCTACTTTTATGATATCATTATGACGAGAATGAACTGCTCTACCCATTAGTATGATAAACTAGATTTGTCCCATTTTCGGCAAAAATGGCATTCCCTTGTTACGCCTTGGTTCACCCATCATGTCACTACGGCCGCTTCATTACAATAGACTTAGGTCATAGCAGGTGACTGGTCCAGCTTACACCGACCAAGTTTCTAACGTTTATAGCACTTTTGTGTTGACTGGTGTGGCATCTATTTGTGTACTTTAATTGAAATTAACCAGGGACCTTTGTGTAGTACTATTGTAAAATTTCGCTCTGATTTATGACGGGGTTTGATTCAATCAAATCTTTGATATTTTTTTCTCTTTGGACTGGGAAAAAACATTTGGATAAAGTGGGTTGAGAATTGGATTAACCAGTTCAAATATGAAAAATACCATTTTTGGAGAGAGAAAATTGGAATAAACGGAAATTTGATAAAAACCAAATTTGGAGTAAGACTAAGCGACTCTTCAAATATATATGAAATCTATACTTCCTCTTTCAAAATTGTTACAGGTGTTTTAGATTGTACCCGCCCTGCAATTAGAAAGACGGGTTTAAATCCAGGTCTTACATTGCATGCGATGTCATGAGGTGCTGATAGGTCCCCTTTTTTTTTTTTCCTTTTTTTACACTTTAACTATCTTTCATCTTACTCTATGAGGGTGGCAGGGTAAAATCTAGTGAAACAAACAGACAAACAAACAAGGAGCCTTAATATCCATTAGCAACCTTTAGCGGATATCTACTTGGGGCCAATGTTTCCATGTCTCGACAGAGATGGGGAATAAGGAATTGAAGTATTGGGAAACATGTGTCTTATTCTACTGTCAAAGAGTATAAAGATTTGTCTGTTGATTTAATTGAGGACATCTCTAAGAGGCATGTCATGCTGACAACAACCCTTTACTACCTTTCCACACTGTGTTCTCTCTTACTTTTAGCAGTATCCTATTTGTATGTTCTTTTTTTTTTTTTCTTTTCTTTTTTCTTTTTCTTTTTTTTTTTTGGGGGGGGGGGGGGGCTTGCTTCATTCACCATATGGTTGTAGTAGTCATTTGAGACTGATTTTTTAACCCACAATAAATGATATATGTAACGAAGGCCAACAAGTAAAGCACATATTTACATTGTGTGAAATAATTTAGAGCATGTTATTACTAATACTTAAATGCTAAAAATGTTTTTTTTTCCTTTTTTTTTATTGTCTTTTTTTTTTTGCCTTCATTTTAAACTTCATCCTCCATGCATTTTAAGGATAACATTTATTTCACATGTTTATGTCATGTATATATTATTATTATCTTAATGTTTCCCTAGTATCATGATTTTAAATTAAATACATTTTTTTTTTCCAAACAACTGTGTCGATTTGCTGATTTCTTTATTATCAATATCATCATGATTTGATTCACAGTTAGGCCAACTGGGCGGACATGTGTTGAGTCTCGGTGCGGTGTTTTTATTTTCAGTTTCAACTTTGGTGATACTACTGATACAAGGGGCTTGTTTGTTTGTTTGTGTTTTGCATATTATGATTGTTGTAGTTGTAGTCGTATTTTGCCTTATTCCTTACTTAAAATTAGTCCGAACAATCTAGATTAAATATGTGTATGCGTTTGAAGGAAGGGTTTTATTAAGTATTGGTTTCGCCAAAATGTACTTTTATTCTTGAAGATAGTGAGTGGTGACGGACGTTGAATTACATAGCTTTTAAAGGTTTTTGAACAAAGGAAAGAATAGTTCAACTTACATAATATGTAAACAAAGAGGGTAAAATGAACAGCAAAGAAAAAATCACCCACTGATGGATAAACATATCGTCGGTGAAATTGTTTAAACGCATAAGTCCACAATATACGGGATATGACATGTCCTTCAAATGATTACATGGTCGCTTCTTTCGTATTTTTTAATATATATATTGGAGGCCTTGGTCCAATAGAAAGGCTCCAGTAACGCACATGATCTTAATGCAGATTTCCGTCTTTCTCCCCGCCTTTGAAACACTAACCTCGTAAGTCAAGGAATGGACGTACTTGTATAAATCTTTCAAAAAGTTCAACTCTAAACATGTAAATGTAAGTCTATTTTGTGCACAACTGATTATTTTGTTTCATTTACTACACTCTAAAGACTAAAATAGCTATTAAATTGATTTCCAAGAAACATAATGTTTGCAGCTCTATTCAATGATATGTAACGTTTTTGTGCTTTTCCTGAAAAATTATTCACGCAAACTTGCATGTTTAGACAGTTTTACTGAAAAATTATGACAAGGATTTAGAAGAATAAATCTACATACCTATTCTTATAAGATCTATGTCATAGGAATTCAGAATTTTATCTCTCTGAAATGCACAAGTACATTTTTATATGCTATGCTATACTATAAATATGTACGTATGTACATAAAAAGAAATAACTTGTAGGAGGGAACATGTTCAAATAAGATTATTGACCATGAGGCTAAGTTCACCGTAATGTTACTTGTACTATTGTTACCTGGGTGTTGTTGTTTTGTTCAATTTGTTCAGTTCATTTGTTTTATTGGGTGCAGGAGGCTAATGATATGTTGTGTTTGTTTTTCAGTTCAGGGCTGATATATAATGTATCGTGTTTCACTTTGGAAATGGTTGTATTATTTTATTTTTATTTTTATTTGTTTTGGGGTTTTTTTTGTATGTGAATGGTTGGTGGGGTTACTCATAGGTCCCATTTCTTTCCTTTTACCCTGTTACATCTTCTCTTATAACAAATTATTATCTTTCAACTTGATGTACACAATTACAGATTGCACAAAATGCATTTAAAAGAGATAAGTTTGGCATTTGGTAGTAATACTATTAAGAATCCCATAGGATAAGGATAATTAATAGACTAATAAAATGCTCTCACTGTCATCAAAAGACTGCTTCTTGTTTTGAAAGAAATATTATTCCATGAAAAAAATGGGGCAGCATGACTGACAGATTTTTCAATGAAAATGAAAGACGATTTTAGTTGGCTCATGACGAACCATAACGATGTTGAGTTGGTAGATCTAAAAACAGACCAGCTCTTGTAAAAAAAAAAGGATTGAGCAAGATTTAAACATTACATGTACTGTACTAGTAATAAGTAAAGAGGGGATTTTAAAATAAATCCATAATTATTCTTTTGCTTCTCTTTGAATGACCTCATTCAATCAAAGAGAGACAACGCATACATTACATACCTCAGACAAGAAACGGTATTCAAAAACAAACCTGAAGAAGAAATGAAAACAAAAATACAAAACGCCTGATACAGTTTTGGGAAAAACAGACATTTTTCAAAACAAAGAGCTCCCAGTGACCATGAAAAGAAAAAAATATCTAATCAATGTGTGTTGTTACCTATGACGTATGGGTGCCAGATCTGATCACTATCATTCAAAGAAGCTAGCAAGAAAATGCAAACCACCCAAAGAACACAAAGAGCTTAAGAAACATGCTAATGCTACATATTTTATCAAGACTCCACGATAAAATGTCTTGCATTTGCATCGAAGGAAGAAAAGAGCAGGGGTCAGTGATGTCATCAAACACTCACTCAGACAAAAATGGAAATACATACAGGACCTCCTTTTTGTCATCCGTCTCAGATGGGACTGTGTATCGATCCACTTACCTGGACCGGGGGGGGGGGGGAGGGTTTACTCGAAAATAACTCAAGAATATCTCTCAACCATATGGGTTTGAACCTATGACCTTTTGGTTGAGAGGCTGACACCTTGCCCCTGACTACTCCCCCCCCCCCCCCCCCCAATCCGAGGGGAAACGAAACCAACCAAATGCCGTCAACTAGTAACTGCCCTTACCTCAACCCACACCACACCACCTCCTTAACCAAATGCGTCCTGGCATCCCCCATGGACACTCAAGCCAGACGCATCAAAAAATATTTTGTTCATGCTATATGTAGTCTTCCTAGCCTGATGTGTGCTTGAATTAAGAAGTGTGTAATTAAGTTTAAGGAGTGTAGTTAGCTCGGTTGGTAGCACGCTTTCTTTTGATGGCGAGACGATGGGTGCTGACACAGAGATCGCCGATTCGATCCCCATGGTGGCTAGGATTTTTTTTTGTCTATTCCTTGTATTTGTCTCGTCTTTGTTCCTGTGGGGCTTTAATGTTATTTAATGTCATTTCCTTCACTTTAGCCAACGGTGGGCCAGCCATCATAATGTACTAGATAAACACTTTCTCATCCTCTATTTTAGACATGTAATGTCTTCAAGTTCAAGCACCTACATTTGGGTCTTGACGAAGTCAATATTGAAAAAAATATTAGGAATTATTACTATTAGTATTATTATGAGGGGTTGTGGCTAAACCGTAGTGTTGTGAGCTGGTAATCACGACGACATTGGTGCAAGCCCTATGGCTGGCACAGGTGACGGTTTTTCACAACGTTGTACTCTTGGGAAAGGCACTCCACTCTACTTTCCTCATTTGACTCAGGTGCGAATGAGTACCCAGCTATAGGTAGAGAAAGATCGTGTCAGAGTGTTAGTACGAAAAGCCTTATAGGCTTGTGTACTGTATACTTTTACCAGGAGTTGAGAAGGACTTTGAATGAAACGGCCTGCTGGGGGATAAATGATGCACGGTCGGTGTGCCTGCACTTGTACGGGGATACAGATTATAAATCCATCTTTATCTTTATTAGGCATAGATTTACAATTTACAGTATACACACTAGATTTTTGTGCTTCTCTGGTCATGGTGTGCATCCCACGTTGACCGAGTTCTGTTATAAGCGGTTTTGCATTGTTATAAGAGGTTTATTTAATTTTAATAGTCAAAGAGATTTTAAAATAAAGGAATGGCGATGGTCCTGTTATAACCGGTTTCCTGGTGATATTATAAGACAGTTGTGCCCACTGCATTAATAACATGTCCTAACAATCTGCGTTGGCTCTTCTTGGGGTCGGAGGGTTGAGGTTTCAGGGCAAGTCATTTTTGCCCTAAGTAGACAAATCTAGTCTATCGTATTTAGTGGATTCCCTTCACGATGATACCATAAAAGAACGAAACTCAGTATCGATTCTTTGAATTTATACGAATTGTTTACAAACGCTACGGGCGAGGCGAGCTTATTAGTAAGCACGCCTCGGCTACGGGCCTATCTTTCAACACAGCTGCTGTTGTACTATAAAGGACAGAATTTGTATCTAAATTACTGCAAGTTGGTACTCATTTTGATCATCATAATATACCATATCCTAAGGAAACTTGGTTGAGGAATTGTTTTGAATAGTGCCTTGAATCTCCCGGAAAATATGTGACATATTCCGCGCACCTTTATCAAAAGGTACCATCCAGACATGAGTTCATAAGAGCTGAGGCAGTTGAAACAGGGTCGATAAGAATTAATTGAGAGTCTCTCTTGATTTTATGACGTTTCAAAGTATTATCCTACTCTTTTCTTCGTGAAATTTGGTTTGAATGATGGGTGTATGAAAAAATAAAAAGATCAGATGCTTTTTGCGATGTGTATTAGTTTTTGTGAAATTTGAAATCTTTGTATACCAATTTTGTTTATTTTTTGTTTTGTTTTCATACGCTGTTTTCAAAAATACGTATTAAAATATTCTACCAGTAAAACCAAAATCCGATCTGATAAGATTCAGAGAGTGTATAAGAAAAAAGGTATGTGCAAAGTTTGAAAGAATTTTGTAAAAAAATTGGAAGCCTATAGATATTCAACTTCTTGAAATGTTGGTGCAAAATCCAAGATGGTGCCGTTTCCATGGCAAGCAAAAGCGTCAGAAAAAAACCCTTCTTATTCCAATTCAGCACACCATGTCCATGACATCTATACATGAGTTAAATTGATATGAACCAAAGGGACAATATTCCCTTCAGAATCACACTATCCCCCACCCCCCACATTTTGAGTGTAGCAGTTAAGATAACAGAAATAATCGTGTACCGATTGTGCCAAAGATACGAGAGCAATTTTCTAGTAATAGTGTCTTTAGTTTAAGTAATGTTAAATTGCCCAATGAAAAATAAAAGAATAAGAAAAAAACAATGAAAAGATACAAATGAAAACTTGCCCAGGCAAAGTTTAAAAAAACAAGCCTTCCCAAAACTTTTTAATCACAGCTTGTGGTGGACGTGGACAACGGAATTTGTAAACGTGATAATGTTTTTCCAGGAGAGGATGAGGGCAAGAGTAAGTGTGTTTGAGATAAGTTGTGATAAAGTAGACATCTAGTAGCGGAGAACAGATAAGTGCCTTGATATGAAGTGTAAGAAAATGTTGAAATACCACCCTTCGAATGCTCATTGTTTAGAAGAAAAGAAAAGCATTCTGATTAAATCGGTAAAGAAGAGATCATAAAATGCCTTACAGTTAAATTAAATAGCATTCCTTGAACAATTATATGTACAAAAAAATAATAATCTAATGTGAGGCTCGACCACAGAGCCGAGGGGTACGTGGGATGTGAAAAGGATGGATGTGGGTTTGAGACAAACTCAAACAGTAAACAGACACGCAAACAAACTGACAAAACAGACTCAGGAAATAAGTCAATCCAATGGGCAGAAAGAGACAGAAACAAAAAGAGAGACATTACTCTTTCATATTCCTCTCCAATGGTTATCGGCCTACTGCAGTATTGTCACTTGATACAAACTTTTCTCTCTTTTTGTCTTCGTTCCCTATTTTGACATTGTGACCTCTCGGCACCATTAGTTCCGTTCAGCATTGTTTAGTAGTTAGTGTTTCTATGTTTCTTTATTGTTAATGAAGGGTGGGCTACCCTAAAAAAATATCTAGTCTGTCCCGTTTTCAATCAATTGGACCTTTCATTACTAACTCATATTCTTCTTCATTTCAT
This sequence comes from Doris montereyensis, assembly GCA_037039925.1. Classification (NCBI taxonomy): domain Eukaryota; kingdom Metazoa; phylum Mollusca; class Gastropoda; order Nudibranchia; family Dorididae; genus Doris; species Doris montereyensis. The sequence goes on from JAXRKP010000182.1 coordinate 55,910, forward strand.
CCTGCTGTTTCCTCTTAATTCACCCTGATATCACCGCAATGATGGATGGGTTAAATTTCAAAGAAACAAACAAAAAACGTCATTGGTTATCGGTTTACTGTAGTATTATTCCTATCTATCACTTCATACGCTTTTTTTTGCATTCCTCTCTGGTGTCGCTCTTTTTTTCTTTGCCCCCTATTTTGACCTTGTTACCTCTCGGCACCATTATTTCCCATTCAGCATAGTTTAGTAGTTATTGTTTCTATGTTTCTTTGTTGTTAATGAAGGGTGTGCCACCCGAAAAAGTATCTAGCCTGTCCGTTTTCTATCTTGTGCCTTTCATTACTATTGCATGTTTCTTTTCGCTAGTTTCTTCAGCAGCGATCTAGTTTTAGTATCGATGCTATGATCTTCTCGTCGAAGGATCTCCAGACTTTCTGGCAACACACCGGATGTTCCACGGAAGTTGTAAATAATTGCGGGAAATGTCGAAGACAGAATGATGAAAAAAAGTTGAGTAGGTCTAGAGATCGAACACAATTCGAGGAAAGAAACAAATAAAATCGATAGATATAGTATAGATCTATTAAGAAAAGTATAACTTCACCGCATTGATACATTAAATAGATATTGAACACCTAGATCTACACCAGTTCAACGATTCTTGAGCCTTCTTTTGCCACTGCGGTTTTGTTTTGTGATCAATCTTAACCATGGCACCGGTTTCGATTGAGAATATAGCAGACGAGTTTGATGAATTTGGAGAGGAGGTTGGGGACGATTTACTGGAAAGATGTAAGTTATTTATCATTGTAAAATATTCATAGCGTTAGATCTAGAACTAGTATCTGGGAAGGACTACTGGGCACACACCACTGGGAAGGACTCACTCCCCCATGGTCAGGCACACACTCCCCCATGGTCAGGCACACACTCATAGAATCTCCATCCCTGCTGACACTGAACCACCCCTGCTTCCCCCCTTCCCAGTCAAAGTTAGGTCACTCAGGCAGCTCTGGTGAGCAGTTGTTGACAGGCTCTGCTGATTGATTCTATGCTTCTTTCCCCTCTTTCTTTCACTTAGAAAAATATCTTTTATTTTGCCGTTTCTCGTCCTTCACCCTGAGATCACCGCATTTGTGGTGGACAGGGTAAATTAAAACAAATCGAACCGGCAGCTCATACCTATGAAAATCAGTGAAACACGTCGTGTGCCCGATTACGTGAATCTATCATATGGGAGTCCTCCCCACTTCTCCCTCCCCCCCTTTTTTTTCTTTCACTGAGCTTTCACGTGATCAGGGGTATCCCCCCCCCCCCTTGAACCACCTGCTCTTAGTTTCACTTCATTTCCATTTTTTAAAATTTGGTGAGGTATTTGGGAATGACGTTGATTTGGATGGATGGATTGGATGTGATAGATTTGCAAGATGGTTCCACAGGGTCGTTCAGGGCGACAGAAGGTAATGCTATATCACAGGGAATGAGTGAGGAAGAAACAAGTACATGTTTGGGATTGTTGTAGGCTTGCTATAAATGTGAAAATTGTAAACGTGTGCTGTAAAACCATATTGACATCGTTGTTGATACTTCCATGTATGTATAAAAGTATGTATGCAATGTAGTTATTGAACAATAAATTTTGATTGTTTCTATTAATAATTCTTTTGTCAAGGTTTTCTTTCTTTTCCACTCAGTCAGTGTTTTCATGTTTTACGTCTGTTCTCATTTATCTCAGAGCAGGAACAGTAACAGGTCTGCCAAATTCAGCAACTAGCCCATTTCCACTTGTCCTGCTGACTTTCACCAATTGCCTTACATTCATTTCAACTAAAGGCCTGCCGACTTTCACCAATCGGCATTTATAAATCCATTTAAAAAGTCGACCGGCCAATTATAGCAACCATTTACACTGTGATAAATAAAAATTGGGAGGGGGCGGCAAGGTTGACATACAGAGGTTATAGCCGGCTGAAAAATTGGCATTAATACATTGGGGGGTCGGGAATTGAAATACACTTAAACTCAAACCTCGTTATTTTGCCAACTGTGTGCTAGTGTATTTGTATAGTGTCAGATCTGTACAAAAATGAATAGCTGCCAACATAACGGAGGAGGGGGGATAACAGGTTTTGAGTGTAAATCTATTTATTATCAAGTTTCAGTCTTGTAACGATTTTTGTTTGTCCTTAGCTACACATTCTAGTTGAGATTCTAGATTTTGAATCTAAATCTGACATTGAATTATTTCATTAATAATTCGTATATATTATAATTATTAAATATGTTTTTAAAAGTTTCGATTTACCAGAGATTTTGCTTTTTGTTCAACAGTGCAGAGCATGTGTAAATCTTACAATGTGGATGCCAACGGCATAGTGAATCAATGGATGGCCTTTTCATCATCTCGCAAGTTGAACATGTCCTTTGAGGCTTTAGAAGCATTTGACAGAGAGGTGAATAGGTTTAAAAAATATATAATAAATATATATCTATAGTATGATGCAGATCTTTAGATTTTTTATTTTTATGTGAATCAAGTACATTACTCTGTTTTGTTGAATTTTGTCTTGATGTTAAATATAGTATAGTATACATTGGGATTTTTAAGATATCATTGTTAGCCTTTACTAAGCTTATGTTAAGCTTATTTGGGTAGAAGAATTTATTTTATCATTTCTGTTTGCGATTGAGACTATGCGTGTGTATACTATATTTACATTTAATTTTTAGTGGCTTCCAAAGAAACTTCAGACTTCACCTGGCTTTACTCCGAAGGCAAAAAGAGTCAAAAGTTACAACCACAGGTAAATCAGTCATCTACATGACAACTTTAATGTCTTAAAATCAAATTTAAAAATGTTACACATTTCAAAACTATTACTAGTACAATTTGCAACAATCCAAATCTGCAGTTTTTATTCCAGTTTGATATGATGAAAAAGGGGCAGAGAGAGAGAGATAAGTTGTTATTTCATTAGATTTTGTTCTGTGGTAATCACTCAGAGTCCTCTGCAAGTCGCTTCACTAAGGTGCTACTAATAGATCCTACTTGTTTTCTTTTTCACTTACCTTTCATCTTGCAGCTGCTTTTTGGCTTTAAAGAGGGCAAATAATTATCATTTGAGCATCCAGAATTTGTTCTTTTCTGTTTGATTAGTATTTTTATTGAGTTTCCATCAGATACTGATTTAATATGGATAAACTTTAATACTTTTACATTGATGGATTCACTCTTTGTAGAGTATTATTATATTGGAATTTAAAGAGTTCTTTTATTTTCAGTCCAAAGTAGAGTTTGGAAAGAAATATTAGTCTGCAATATGATCATGTTGAGGTTCATTGTTTTCCCTCTTTACTTGTATTGCTTTGTTTATTATTTTTTTCTTCTAAGTTTTTATTTTCCTTATTAATTGATATAATAAATAATGATACTAACCCTCATGCATTTAAAACTCTTCCAGTAATGATGAAGATGATCTTGAAATATTGGCCACCTACTCGACTCCCAATGAAAAGGTAGGGAGGAAAGTAAAACGTGTTATATGTGAAGTTCGTTTGAAGCCATATTGATTTCCCCTTATTATCATTATTATAGTGTCAGTTTTTAATTGATCTTTCTGTGGGAGGTTTTCTATGTTTTTATATGATTCAAATATTTTAGAATCCATTTATTGCTGAAAATGCTGAGGTGTTCTGTTCTTTTTTTTACCATATGTTTTTTATAATTTCATGTCTGCAGTTGTCATGTGCAGTTAGTAGATCCTAGATCCTACTTTCCTTTCACTCCTTCACATGTCTTTCGTCTTGCTGATTCCTGTTAATTCACCCTAATATCAGATATCACTGCATAGGGTGGTATGGATAAACTGCATTAAACGAAAATTAAATTTTCATATCTGTTAACTCAACGGCTGTGGCATATTGAGAAGATTGTGTTACTTTTAGAATGTTGATGGTGTAACCAGCATCATGTACTATAACAACAGTGCTGCCTACTTTTTATGTAAACAAAAAATTAAAAAACAAAACAAAAAAAAACCAATATACCTTCACCTTCCTTGGAAATTTACAGGGTTTTGTTGTCAGCATTTACATTTTCTAACTGTTCTCACTGAGACCAGTTCCATGCTCAAGTCCATTCGTCAAATGCATGTAGGGAAACATCTGTTGAATAACCAGGGGCTTATAATTGAAGCAAAGACCTAGATCTAGATTTATGCCTTTATATTATATTCTAGCGTAAGCCTACTCTGTGCAGTAGGATCTTCTAAGTTCTGACCATAGGTGGGTCTTTTTTACGCCACAAACACACATTCCACTTACTACACACACACATACTGCAGCTGCATTCTCTTAATCTTGATGTCCAGCGCAAGTGGTGAGTGTTGATAGCCTTGATGAGGATAGCTAGTATTTGCTTTGCTCAGTTCAAGCATACTTTGCTAGGTCTAGATCTGGACGTGCCTTTATTTTCGTAATTATTCTTTTTCTTCATGTTTCGTACACTTTTCTTCTAGTGGAGTTTGCATTACTGTCGTACATTGAGGAAATCATGACAATGTCTTCTTTGCTCTGTTTTCAGTCTCAAATGTCACACAAACGACAGATCACACCAAATAGCAGTGGTCATCCACCGAAAAAACTTTTGGGTTCAAATAGAAGTCCTGTGTCGTCAGTGCCCCTCTCTCCTTGCATCTCACCTGGATGGTAAATTGACCTCTTGTGTCCATTACTTCTTGTATTAGAGGAATTTTGTTGTGTCCATTACTATGGAGACAATCAATCCCGATGTGCAGTACATGTAGATCTACAAGAACCAGAGGGGAGTTAAGTGTGATAAGACAATGAAGGTCAACTGCAGGGGAAAAGGCTACTGTAGTAATGGTATTAAAGCCTGTAGGAACAAAGACAAAACAAATGTAGAGGAATGAAAAGAAAAAATTTGGGGCATCGGTAGAATCTAACCCGCAACCTGTGGGTTAGCATCAATCTCCTTGCCATGAAAAGAGAGTGCACTACCAATCAAGCCAACTATTAGTTGTAGTGGTAATAGTAATAATAGTAGTAGGCGATGTTTCCTCTAATATTTTGTAGTGTGTGTGTGTGTACATTTTTAATGTTGTGCAAAACGGGGAAATTGTTGCAAATAAATAGTTTTTTTAAAATTTTGTGCTGCGTTGTTTTTGACTAATGTGCGCAGACATTTCTCAACTATACACAGCTCTTCTCCCCGGTGTATATGCGCACACCGCACAGCTTAGAGGAAGTATTGGTAGTAGGTCAGCCTGACAACACTCTAAACATCAGTCAAGGTTTCCATTAGTCCAGTATTACGTAGAGTGAGAGAGGTGATGATTTGTGTGTGGGGATGAAACATGACACACAGGGCACTGATGCTTTTGTGTGTGTTTGATTCCGTGATATTTGACCAAGCCAAACTTCTTGTAGATTCTTCCCGCTTTCCATCGCTTCAAGGAATTGTATTTTACAATATTTATTAAGCAATGTTAATGCCAAATCATTGACAGCTGGTGGTACAATGAGTTATTTCTTTGCTTTTGTATACTTCTGATGCTTACAAAGGTGAAAAGCTGACAGTTTAGCGGGAGGTGCTGTAGCAAGGTTTGAGTGTATATGTATAAATTTAGTAACAAAAATAGTAAATCTGAGATATATGACTTGCTGAGTTAGTCTTACATTTCTCTCTCCTTCATTTCTCTCTTTGTTTCTATGATTCTATGACTTGTCTCCCTGTGAAATATCATGAAAAATTAATTCTATGTGGTTTATTAATTGATTTTTTATTATTATTATTATTTTGCCTGATGAAGGGTTAAACCCAAGTCTTGTGTAGGTTTCATCTCTGATGATAGTGTAGTCCCACATCTAATGGTTTACTGCAATTCTAAAATTGAGTTCATGTCTTATTGGGATGTGGTAAGAAATTGTGTAAATGTAGTCATGTTTGTCCCAGTCTTTATGGTAGTTACTACACATGATTATCTCTTGTGTACATTCCCTTGTTTAAGCCAGTTGTTGACAGATACTGTTCTGTTGGTAAGTCTTACTTCTTTCCTTTCACTCTTTTACGCGTCTCTTTTTGTCTCACTGCTTCCTTGTAATTCACCATGAGATCATCGCATATTGTGTAAATTCTAAGGAAACAAAGTCAAGACAGCTGTGACCTTCGACAAAAAAAAATTTAATTTAAGTAACTATTTAAATTTTATGTTATCTATATAAAAAATAATGGATGGTTGGCGGGGGCTGCTGGTAGGTCCTGTTTCTTTCCTTTAACTCTTTCACAGATCCACTCTGGCCATTTCCTTGTGAATTGCAGTAAAACAAAATAATTTCAATATAATATTAAAGTATTTGTGTCTGAAGAAGGAGAAAACGAAATGTACTTGAATTTTATTTACCTCGGCAGGTCGACTCCATCAGCAAAGTTTTCATCTCGGACAAATGCTGGTGATGTTGTGTTGACCTTTGGGCCGTCAGATAAAATCAACTGGCAGAGTGATGGCAATGGATGCACTGTGACACATTTTGAGCCCCTTGCCAGCCTTGAGCCCAGGATGAAATACATGTTTCAGAAATTATCTGATAAAGCTTGTGGTGTGTACTTTCTCCTTGTCTTCGAGTGATTTTTTTTCTTTTTATGAAGGATCAAGTTTGATTTGAGTTGATTTGATTCACCCACATCCAAAACTAAGGTGATGTCGGGTTTTTTTAGGTAATATTTTTGTCCAGACTGTCCTGTAAACAGCTAAGGGATCTTTAACATACATAGAGGGATCTTTTAACATGCACAGAATGTTGTGATCTGCACACAGGACCTTCTTTTAATTGTCTGTCTCCGATGGGACTAGGTGTTGATACACCTACTGGGGGGGAGGGGATTTTGCTTGAAAAAGAGGGCAATTTTTCAACCGTTGGCAGGCTCGAACCAACTACCTTTTGGTTGAGAGGCTGACACCCTGCCTGTGGACTTCCGATTCCCCCAGATGATAAAGTAGTGTTTTAAATTTGCATTCCCATGCTTATGACACTTTTACCATTTTATATTTCTTTACACCTGTTTATTGTATTTATTTTAATTTTTGCATGTTTTAATTTTGTTGGTTTGTTTTAAATTCTTGTATATTTAGGCAACATGTTCCTTTTATTAACCCTTTACAGACATTTATATTTACATTTATAAATTATATGATACTAGTTGAATATTCAAAATGTTTTCACCATTAATGTGGAGACATTTCTTCTGACAAGAGTAAACAGAGTATTTTTATTTATTTTTTATCCTGTGTTCAGGACTAGACCTCAGATTACTTTCATAAAGCAAGAAATCAAATGCTTTGATTAAAAAATGATTTATTTCTATTTTCAGTTCTAGATGACTTTCGATGAACAGTCAGAATTTATTAAAAAGGTTAATGGAATTGAGGAATTTTCTCATGTGGCACTACCCTCTCAGGTAATATATATCACATTTTAAATTATGATTGTAATCTGATGTGTATATATTTTATCAGAGGAGCAAGATGTCCATTTGTACTAGCCTCTGTATTTTACTTGATCTCATTGTCTACTTACAGGAGCCTGTTACGGTTGTGGGCCGAATTTGTTGTGATAGCGTTGGCCGTCTCAACAGCCAGTCAGTTGTTTTAGAAGGGTCAAGGAGCATGTCAAGTGGAAAGTGTATCAGCCTTGATCTCTCAGAATTAAAACAATTCAGTTTTTTCCCGGGACAGGTTAGTATACCTTTTAGTCATAAGGAAGGAAAGAATTCGGGAAGAAAAATGTTCCCCTGTTAAAACTTATGGTTATAAAAGTAAAGTAAATCCCATACTCAAAGTTGAGCGTAGGGTACTCAGGAGTAAAACCCTGATTTTTTCTTTGGCATATGACATAATGTTGTAGTTACCATTGCTTTCCACGCCGCCTTTATTTTTTATGAGTCTGCATAGACCTAGCTACCCATTTCTATACTTGGTCAACAGGAGGGCCCAAAAAAATTGCCCAGATTGGGAATCGAACTTGGGCCTCCTGTGTCAGATGTTATATCGACTGAGCTACCTGTGCCTCTTATCGTTATCACTGCTTCTTTAACTCATAAGACTACCCATAGCAGTACCGGGTAGAGATTAACAGTTAACTTCTGACATGTTATTCAAACAATATGCAAGTGATTTATGCAGTTATGTCTCTTGACCAGTAAACAAACCTATTAAAACATGTCATAAGTCCGTATACTCTACGGGCACATGGAATATAGCATGCGCTCACAGACTAGCCTGAGCCTGTAATTTCTATGGGCAGGTGGCATATAGCATGTGCAGACTGGCCCCTAGAATTTACGGGCACATGGCAGTGATGGGGTTAAACTTGAAAACTTTTTTTCTCCAGTAAGGAGAGGAGTTACTTTTTTTATGATCCTCCAACTCTAGTGTAATGTTCACACAACACTCATGATTCAGGTCACATATTTATCAAGCAATTTATATTTTGTCAATATTAAAATAAATTTAAAAGAGCATGCTTTTTGATTTCCATTCTATCTCTCAAGCTGAAACTTAAGGTAAATTAAAGAAATAGAGTAATGGTATATATGTTATGAAGTATGCTGTTTCTTTATTATTTCTGCAAAATATTAATTACTCCACAGATTATTGCTTTGGAAGGCGTTAACATAACAGGAAAGGCGTTTGCTGTGCAGAAAATCTACGATGTGAGTTTAGGATGTTGCTAGTTTTTTTTTTTCATCTTATCACACAGATGGAGGTAGAAGCGGTGAAAAGTGTGAAGATAGCTGAATGTAGTGAGAAATGGGAAATTCCATGGTTTTTATTTTGGTTTTATAATTGTTGAAGATTTATGCTCGTTATTAACTGTCTTCTTTATTATCACTTGATGTTATGGGTCTTGTTTTTTGTTTGGATTTTTTTGGGGGGGGATTTTGTTGTGTTTTTTTTAATGTTATCACATAAATTGTCAATACTAAGGCTCTTTTCTCTTCTTTTTTTTTCTCATTCAGTGTAAACCTTTGCCATTTGCTGCGACTGAATATGAACCTGAAAATTGTAAGTTGAAGAGAGAGAAAAAGTCGATAGATAAATGAAGACATAATGTCAATGTTCAAGCCCGATTAGGAGAAAGAGGCAACAATTATGAGGAAACTGTGGACAGGAAACAAATGAACCAGTGACCTAAGCATAGACACCCATTGCCTTGTCATGAGGGGAAAGTACATTACTACTACTATTACTACTGCTACTGCAACTAGTACTACTACTACTACTACTGCTACTACTACTACTCCTCCTATTACATCTACTACTACAGTCGAAACCGCTAATTAGAACAGTATCGTTACACAGAAATAGTTCCAATTAGGTGGTGTTCCGATTAGGCTGCATCCATGAATTGAACAGTCTTGATGTGTATTATACATATGTACATGATTATGATAATTGAAACAGGTATTTTTATTTGTTCTACATGTAGTGCTCTACATATTATTGGCAGTTGCACATCCATTTTACCCTTGGTGTGTTTCACACCCAAACAAAATTAAAATGTTTGACATGAGAAAAGTTACGTCCTAATAACTTTTGTTAACGACAAGTCTAGCACTTGTAAATGTTGGTCCTTCATTACATCACTATTCCTGGTCTACAAGCCATAAGCAAAATGATCAATCACATCGTATCGTTACATGTATTCTCACACCTTGTCGCTGACTAGACTGGGGTGGGGAAAGGGGTCGGAGCTTGAGTGATGAACTTTACTAACCTACGCCGACTCATTCATATGCTTGAGCAATATGCTACATGTGTTGTCTTGTCATTGGTCCGCCTGGGTGATCATGTTCAATGTGTGCACCATCTAGATCCAACACCTGACCAACATTTCATCGTTATTGATCATCTGATGTGATAGATTTACCTGGGTTGTCTCGTTCACACATCTATGTAATACAGTTACACATGCCATCTAAACATATGAAGTGTGGGCATTGTTATAATAATGGCATACTTCATCTAAATGTAACAACCGATAAGTGTTAGGATTTCATGTCCCAGCGACCTTCACATTAGAATTTTTACTTCCATTTGAGTCTATGACCTTTTTTTACCTGTTCCAAATAAGCGGCGAGCGTTCCAATTAGACAGTAACACATTTTTAAAAAGAATTCTGTCCCAGAGGAATCATTTCCAAAAAGCGGGTGTTCCCTATAAACAGTGTTCCATTTACCGGCGTTCCATTTACCGGCTTTGACTCTACTACTACTACTACTACTACTACCACTACCACTACCACTACCACTACTACTACCACTACCACTACTACTACTACCACTACTACTACTACTACTTGGCATTATTCTTCGTGGGTATAGAAGTCACTGGTTGTCTGGTGTCCATGATATTTCCATTTACCGGCTTTGACTCTACTACTACTACTATTACTACTACTACTACTACTACTACTACTACTACCACTACCACTACTACTACTACTACTACTTGGCATTATTCTTCGTGGGTATAGAAGTCACTGGTTGTCTGGTGTCCATGATATTTTTGCATGTATGATCCTTTGTAATTGATGTCTTGTCTCTGTCTCTATTTGGGCTGTAACATTTATACAGGGAGATTAATCTAAAACGGAAAGAAAATTGGAAAAAACTATGTATTATTATTTACCATTGATTCTATTGACTCTTACAGTAAATGTTGAAATATGCACCAAGTTATCTTTTGCACAAGCTTCCATTACTAATGTGATTCACAATGAATAAATGTTATTCCAGTATGTACCTCATGTTTTTGCTGATAGATCTAAGGGGTTTTGATAAATTTGTTGTTATCTATATCTAGTTTAGAGAAAGTTTGCGAGTGGTGACATTTGGTTCATTCTTGTGTGTTCAATATAATATATGGGTCGCGCATTTTAGATTATCACTCTGTATTATGTCTATATTTATTACTTTCAACATGGCCCTTTGCCTTTGGGTTTATCTTGACTAGGTTTTCAAAGTTGACATCTATAGTGTCTGGAACTTTATTTGCACCTGATCTTGCATGGCTTTGTTAGTTTTACTCTCCTTTTCTGATACGCTGTTCATAAAGAACTTGACAAGCGCTGCACCAAAAATATTGCATGTAGCGATAAACATGATCTGAAAGTAAGCACTTCTGGAAAAGTGCATGCTTTTCTTTCCTTTTCATTTTTTCAGTAATTTTCTGTTGAGGTTAAGAAATTGGTCGGAGTTTCAAAAGAAAGTAAGACAGAACATTTAGATCTTATCACATTCCTAATGCTGCGCACCCCCTCCACCCCTCCTCCCCACTTATCCATTTTGATCCTCAATAGACAACTTCTGTATCATGATCCCTACCACTTTGATTTTGATTTCATTCAATTTCATGACACCGTGTTTTCGTTGTTTTCCTCTTTTTCATTTTCAAGATAAATTTTATAATGTGTTTTTATATTTTCCATATTTCAATAAACAGCTATGCTCCATAGTAATCCTACCACTGCTGTCTACAAAATTTTAATTGATTTTTCATAGGTGGCAAAGTCAGAATTGTTGTTGCAACAGGACCGTATGCCCCATCAGACGGCCTTGACTACTCCCCTTGGTTGACCTCATAAAATATATCAACCGTGACAAACCAGATCTCTGCATTTTTGTAAGTTTCTGTAGAATGTTATCCTTGTAAATTGTTGCGCTGATGAAAGTAACAGCAGCGGTAAATGTTAGGGTGTTTTTCTTCACTGTAGGTATGATTGAGGCTTGCTAGTCCTGGCTTATCACATTCTATTTGAATCACAACGAAAATACACAATGAACTGTAAAAGTCATTACTTCATACTTTTTTATTTTCCATGCAAGTGGCAGATTGATTTTCTGTTTCCCAGATGTTGTTCAACATGATCATGATTTTTTTTTTCTTTTTTAAGTTTTGTGTTATTCTTTTTGTATATTTTCCATTTTTCTTTGTTCATTTTTTCTTTGTATGTTTTGGTTTGTTGATTATTATGCAGATTGATTGGGAAAAATGCAACCCTCATTAGTAGTGTGTTTCCCCAGATGACTTTTTTGTTCAACATGATCATGATTTTTCTTTTCATGTCTTTTAAGTTTTGTGTTATTCAATGGATTTGCATTATACACCACGTCTATTTGCATAGGTGGTTTCACCAAGAGATTTCTTTTGTTGTATGAGATCTAAAATCGTTTTTGAGCTATTTGTTCATTTTTTTAACAACAACAATTTTTTGCTACATGCCAATTTCTACAAATTTGTTGTCTTGTTAGATTATTATGTACAAGGGTTATTTGAAACAAGATTGAAATCTAAAACATTTTGTGTGGGTTGGGTTTTTCTTGTGAACCTTTGAAAACGCACATTTTTGCAGAAAAAGTAGAATTCCTTCATGCAGCGTAACAACATGTCTAATTGAGTTTAGAATAAAAGTATCTGTGTTATATGGCAACTTAACATCCTTTGGAAAGGTTGTAAAAGTAAAAGCAGCTATATATTCCTGAATGAAATCACTGGAAACTCAATAATACAGGTTTTGTGTAATTTTGTTCATAATTTTTTTATTTATTGTCTCATTTTAATTGACATTTTATTATAATGTAAATGTTTGTGTGTGTGTGTCATTGAAGTTTATACCTGAATATAAGTCTTCTTCATCATAGCCATTTTTACAGAAACGTCTGACAACATGCACCTCAGGCTTATGAAACAAGTTAAAAATAGCAGGACAGAAGATATACCTGCCTATTGTCATGGAAACAAATGATCCATTTTTATCCAAAAATGATTTTTTTGAGAAACAGACTGTTTACATGCATTTATCAGTATTTGGACATGTCATGAGAAGAACTGACATTGAACATGGCGTAACAACAGGACAGATTAAAATGGAAAAGAAGAGCAAGGGGACAAAGAACTAAATCTCAACATGGTTGAAAACAATAGGAAATATGACCACCATCAGAGTCAAAGCAACTAAGGACCGAATTATATGCAAGGCTATGATCGTCGTCAATATTCATCAGCACTACACTTCTGGTGTTGATCAGTAGGCCTACTTTCTCCTTGTGTGGGCAAATGAAGGAGATCTTGTTCCTACGTTAAAGTTAAGATGGTTGTGAACAATGACAGAGCAGTTGTATAGGATGATTAAGCTCTTCCGTTAAAAGTTTTCTTTTGTGATGGTGTATTTGAAACTCATAAATTTCCATTTGTATCCTACAGATGGGACCTTTGTAGATGTCAAGAATAATCTTATTAACGTAAGTAAAGTAAAAAGGGAATATTCTTAATGTTCGTCAATTTTGATTTTTCTGGCTACAAAAGAAATAAGTGTTCTGCTACTTGTGTATGTTATACAAATAATGAAAAAGGTTGGATGAAATTTATAAGAAGAGTTTATTTCGAAAGTTCCAGTGAAGTTTTTACAAAACAAAATATTGCCTTTCCAGAGCTTTATTTCAATTTAGACAGGTACCAAATCATGCAACTTTAATTTTCTGATTTTAAAGAACATCAATAACTTTCTGTGGTCAATCAGGTTCAAGGCCTTCACTCACACACACAGCCCCCTCCCCCTTCTCTCTCCCCCTCTCCCCTCCTCTCCCTCCTCCTCTCCCTCTCTCCCCCTCCTCTCTCTTCCCCCTCTCTTTCTCCTCTCTCTCTCTCTCTCTCTCTCTCTCTCTCTCTCTCTCTCTCTCTCTCTCTCTTTCTTCTCTTTCTCTTCTCTCTCATCTTTTCTTCCTTTTAACATTTTAGATACAAAATGGACTAATAATTTCCTCATTTACATAATCATCGATCTGGCCATACAAAGCTGTGCCTTGTTTTAGTTTAGGTTGTTGTCACAGTTTGTTCATTTCCACATGTTCATGCCTTGACTATGTCACTTTATTTAAAGTAATTTTGCCTCATTTTTACAGAATGGTAATGTGGATGAAAACTTTGAAGAATTGTTCATTAGACAAATGGAGCAAATTGGAAGTGCCACAAAAAAGTAAGTGACCTAGTCACCATTTTTGTATAATAGTTAATACCCATGTACTTGTAGGGGAAAAGAAGTCATGTTTCCACCTTATTTTATTTGAATTTAGTTTTTAAATTTTACTAAATAGGTATACACATTAAATTCAATGAAGAATTCAATCGACTCCATTTTCAATGCATGAACTTGGTGTCTTAGTATCATTTTTGTTGAAAGTGAAATCAACCCCCAATAAACTATACATTGAAATACTTCCATTTCATGGAATCTTAGGCAGTCTTTGAAGAACATTGATATGTAGAATGTTTTGTGTGGACCTATTTGCTTTCAATCTTTCTTTGTTGTAACATTTCCCCTTTTAGTGTCGTATGTTTGTTTGGATTTAATTTTACAGCAGCTTAATTTTTGTCCATCCTGTTTCAGTCTAGGCTGTAAAGTCGTCATTGTACCATCAAGTCGAGATATCCACCATTGTCACCATGTATTTCCACAACCTCCCGCTTCTGTCCCAGTTCATCGACCGGATGGTTCACAGGTATTTCATCTGTCCTACTTTTCATTTTTCTATGATTTACCATTTAGTTTCTCATAGAGCTACAAGCATTTGCTGCTTGCTACAATTTTCAGCTGATGGAAATTAAAATACATACAGTGGAATCTCTCTAATCGAAATCTGGCTAATTGGGGAAAAAATCCCAGGGAATGGAATTTTTCTATATATTTTACCTCTCTAAGCGGGAAAGGTTTCCGGCTAATTGGGACAATTTTTCGTGGGCTTACATTGATTATCATCACCATTTACCCCACAACTCTCATTTTGTTATCCAAATTTGGTTTGTTATCCAAATTTGGTTTCGTAATAGTAAATCACCAATTATTACATCTGCATTAGTGCTACATGACTACATGTGTTATACAATGTAATACATTACATATATGTACACGATGTTGCAAGTGCCAGTTCACAATGATCATAAGCCAGACACACCAGATATCCATTACGAAAGTGTGAAATCAGGCATCTATGGAATAAGAATGTGACGGCTTGCTTTATATATGACGCTACTCAAATATACCTCAATTTATACTGTTTGATAACAATTGATCCATGCTAAAGCTAAAGCAAGTAAAACTACCAGAAGAGTTCATTTTAAAGAAATGAAATTGTGATTGAAATAGTGAATACCAACCCTGGTTTGTTTGGGGGAGGGGGGGCTGTTCTTCTCCTTTTTCCATTCCACCAGCATACAACCATTTTATTGTGTATTTGTCACCAGAAACTCCAATCAGAGCTGGACGTCACCAAACACCTGATGTTTGTTTCCGATCCTTGTACTCTGAATGTAAATGGAGCTGTTGTTGGTCTCACCTCTACTGATATTTTAATGCATTTGACCAAATCAGAAATTTCCATGTAAGAATATATAAATATATACACTCAAATCCTGTTATACCGCCAACTTTGGGACCAACGCAACATTGGCGGCATAACAGAGTTTGCAATACATATGGCGTATCTAGTGCTAACAAACAGATTTAAACCTTTGTGACATTGAAGCATATATGGCTAGCTGTAGGTCTACGAAGGTTAGCCCATAGCGTTGACTGCAAACTAATTGTTGACAGATGGCGTTAAAAGAAAATCATCATACATTAGCATGCACTGTTTTGTATCACCACTGTCCTATGTAACCGACTGAAATGATGTGATTGTATTGTAGCCTACACTGTCTGCATATACTAGTTGCCGTAGGTCTATCACTAGACAGGTAGGCGAGTGCAATGTAGTGGTGCATTTGGATTGACTAAGAATTGTTTCAGTCAGTGCCGGTAATTGAATAACACACACCATGTTGGCATGCTACTAGATCTACATGCATTATACAGGGTGTCCGGAAATTCAGAAATATGTCTAATTTTTCATACTTAGGTCGGAAATTGATGTCTTGGGTAGGAAAACAAGTAGGAAATAGGGCTCAGGTAGTAAAACACAGGGTTCCCATGCATCAGGGAAATCCTTGAAAACGAAAAAAATGTTTCCCGGTCGAGAAAATACCAGAGGAAATGATATATTGAGGACGAACATGAGAGGAAATCAGGGAAACCGAAGTAGACATGAACAATTATCGGCACCACTAAAATAGGAAAATACAAATAAGTTTGTGGACGAGGAATCATCATTTTGTCATCCATTTCCGGTCATGCATGCTCTGCTGTCTGGTGATTCCGATACCTTCTTTAAAATTGTAAAGTTTGCCCGGGGAATTAGTATCGCATTTTGACACAAAGCTTTCAATACTTTCTTTAGTTTTAGCATGAACTGCGCATCTACGCCCAGCCTCCTGTCTTCAATTTGACTTTTACTCTGGAGAGATTAAGAATGTCGTGTGTGTTAAAAAGCCGATTGCGCACGTTGTTGTATGGTTCGTGTCAAAGGGAGAGAGACAAGCATGTGCGTTTGTAAGAAGGCTAGACAGAGAATGTTTGTGTGTGTTCAATCGATGCGACCAATCGTGCACGTGTGTATTAGTATTAGAGAGAGAGAGAGTATATATGGAGAGTTGGGAGTTTACGTATGACCGAAAGGCAAATGCAAGTGTTTAGTAAGAATAGAGGAGGTTGGATGATCAGATGGGTATCATGCATGCACGACCTGATAGCAGAATAGAGGTGGGGAAGGGGACAGGGTGAAGAAAATCAATGTGAAAACATATGGCAAAACAAGAGGCGACTGAGTCTGAAATACGGTATCGGAAGAAAAAGAGAAATAACGAATATGTGTCTTCCACTACAGTGTAGACATGGGTGGGAAAGGGTAGAACCGGGAAGAAGGCATTCATGTACTAATGCCTAGGTTTAGAGCTAGATCTAGATTCTGGTTTTATTGAAGAAGAAAGAAAGAGGGGGCGGGGCGGTTGCCAATATAATGGAGATTTTTACTAGGGAAGTCAATTAAAAACTCTAGATTTTAAGTTTTTGATCCTGAGGCGGGGGGGGGTTGGTGGTGGCTAAAAGTTGGACAAAGGAAGATTTATAATTGGCAGAGTTCAATCAAGTTACAGAAACCAAACCTCATTTTCTTCTCGGTAGACTGAGTAAGTATTTGTGCGTGTGATATTGTCACTCTTATGTTTGATTTATTTTTTCGAAAGGAGATTATAAAAAAATATCATTTTTGCAGTTTTGCATGTTTTGTGAAATGGTAGGGGTAGATCTAGATCTATCAGCTATCAGAATTTTTTTTCTTCAGAAATGTGTGTATTAGTATTAGAGAGAGAGTATACATGGAGAGTCAGGAGTTTACGGATGACCGAAAGGCAAATGCAAGTGGGAAAATGCTGAAATATTATTAATCTAAAGTGAAACATTAAAGAAATGTGTGATCATTTTTCATTTCATTGAGATGCACTAGAAAATCATTCACTTATGATTTGAATTAACAATTTATAATAATGCATTGAAATTAGAAATATTTACGCTGTTCTCCGTTTCTTGTGTCGGGAGAGTGTTTTATTTCCTAGGTCCTAGGTAGAATTTTTTTGTGTTGAGGTAGGACATCCTGATTATAGTATTGTATCCTACTACAGTAGTATCCGGTTAAACGCATGCCAGATAAAAGCACGCTTCGGGTAAACGAACGGCTGAGCACTATGACATAATTTTTCTATATAATCAGTATACTGTTAACGCATGCTACATCACCTAAACGCACGCTTTGAAATCGGTAGAAATTATCTTTTTAAATAGATCAGATAACCACCAATTACTTGCCAGAGGATGTCACTTACATCACTCAGCAAGAACTCGCCGTTCTTTGTGTAAACGATAAGCTTCCTATGCCTTGGCCTCTAGGCCTATGTGATACACACGCACACTGATCAGCTCTCACTTACGACTGGTGGACACAGACCTAGCCTACGGGGCAGGGGTGGGTTTGAGAACACTGTAGCGTTGTTATGCGTAGATTCCTACGTCCTCGTGTTTCATTGGATGAGTCATGATAGGCTAGGCGCCAATGCATGCCACACACACACACACAATGTGAACTGTGATTAGTCTCCAAGATTCCACCATAGAATACACGTCGCTACACTGAACAGCCTTTGAAATTGAAAGCTTTCTAATATCTAATTCAAACTCAGTAACGGCATCCTAATATTGCCCACGTAGGTAGTCTGTGTGGTCAAAGGAAACAAGTCTTTTCCGAAGTAAAGGGAAGTAACTGGTAAAAAAATTATTACTTTTTATAAAGGCACGCAACTCCTTAACGCACGCACCCTTATCTCCCGAGCACCGTGTGTTTAACTTGATACTACTGTACTAGATTTCATGTAATACATTATGTAGGGCTGACACTACATTGTAGTTACATCAACATGCACTGCTCAACAGCGACTCCTGCGCACGATGATGCTATCAAAATGCAATACAATACTTGTGATATACTGGAAATACAAAGCTACCAGTGTCTTAATTTATAGGGCCACTTACATTAAAGATCTATCTTTTTAGTTGTCGGTATAACGGAAAGTATTTTCCTCGAAAATTATCAGAATGGCGGAATAACGGGATTTGAGTGTGTATGTTATTTTCAAATATCAGGTCTAAATGGACCAAGTTAAGAGATTGATGATGAATTGCTTTAGGTAGGAGTAATAATACTTACATAGATTTGGAGGGTGGGGAGCTTTCTGTTCATTATGATTTTGGAATTTTCAACACTTTCTTATGACCTGTCATTATTTTGAATTATTTGAAAGTACCGTAAATGCTTTGATTTTAAATAGTCATTGCTGTAAAATCACTTGTTGCTGTTTTGATTGTTTTTTTCACTCTGCTATAGATTTTCTTTTGCTTTTTTTTCCTTTTTGTTTTATTTCGCCATTTAATCAATGGATGAATTTATTATTAGAAAATGCACTTTCATGTTCATGTGCGTAAGCTCATTGTACAGTTGTGACATAAAATTAACATGAGACTTAAGCAACATAGTTTTCTAATGGTTTCAAATATGGATTGATTGATTGATTGATTTAGTTTTTGCTTTGTCTGAAATTTGGAAGTTCAAGAAATAAATGAGGGAGGGGGGGGGGAAGAGTTACAGAATCTAGCCTGTGAAAGCATAAATAAAGTTATCTTTAGCTCATGTTTCTTGTCAGTATATGATTCACATCCTAAGGTTAAGAAGTCATGCTAGCTTTGTTTACTACGGTTTGGGTCTCACTCAATGATGTCGAAAACAAGGTTTGTAATTTTCTTTCTTGCTGTGTTTTTCAGGGGCTCTAGACAGGGCCTAGACAGACTAGGGCGCCTTGCACAGCATATTTTGCATCAACACTCGTAAGAACTCTTGTTATTTAATCCTTGTCAACTGACTCATACATTGAAGGGGGGGGGGGGATGGTTCAAAGCTAACTCATCGTACCCAAATTTCTCTGTGCTGTCTAATACTCCTCTTCTTATACGGTAGCACGTTGTTGGCCTCCCAACCAAAAGGTAGTGGGTTAGAGCCCGCTGGCGGTTGAAAAATTTTCTCTAATTTTTTTGGGTAAAATCGTGGATCAACACCTAGATCCATCGGATCAGAGACGGGCGATTAAAAGGAGATCCCATATGCAGATAACAATACTCTGTGCATGTTAAAGATCCCAGGGCAGTCCGGGCAATATTTAAAATCCTACCAAATACCTGGAGGTCACCTTAGAAGTGGGTGTGGGTAAATCAAATCAAAACTCCTGTTTGCTGACTTTCTACCATGTGGCATTTTGCGGTCTGGTGGTCAGGCTGCGGGACTTGGGTGCCATGCAAAGGTCACTGTTGTCATCCTTAGGAATGACACTTAACACACATTTACCTTCTCAACCCTGGTGCAAGTGGGTGCCTGCCAGTCTGGTATAATAAAAAAAAGGATAAATGATAAAAACAAATGAAGACAATTTATGTTTTTGTTGGTTTGATTTTAAATAATTTCGGGGGGGGGGGGGGGGGGGGGGGATCTTTTTTAGTAAATTGTTTTTTTATTTGTGACTTGTGGTGATAACCTCATTTAGTCTTTAAAATTGTAAGAGAATGATATTGAGTTGGTGCTCAATACTGATTATTACGAGAAATTTCAAGAGGAGATAATAGATCTGTATATTTCAACTGGTCAATGTCTGCACAGTTGGGGGGGGGGGGGGGCACCTGAAGTGGTGGTATTTTTTTTTTTGCTTTAAGGTTTTTGCTTTTAGTATGTACATGAGTAACTCAAAATACAGTCATCCTATATCATTAAAAAGTTTGTAGCGTCCTTGGTTGCCATAGAAATGGCCGCCATCTTGGATTTTGACTCAATTTTCAAAATCTATCTCCTCCCTTAGTTATGAATAAAATCACTCAAAACCTGTGCATATCGTCTTTTCCATTCAATATCTAAAAAGTGACGTCGGGTTTTTTCAATATTTTGGATAGTTTTTAAAAAATTAATTTTTGATAATACTATATATTGTGAATGTAGAAAAAATGTTTTTATTACAAAAAAAAACAATTTCTCAAAAAGTTTACAATATATTTTTTTTTAAACCGACGTCATTCTATTAACATTGACAAGAGGAACCTGTGTACCAAATATAATACAAATCATTCGGTAAATGGCGGAGGAGATAGAATTTTAGTGTGGGAAAACTACATATTGAGAAAAACAAGTAAATAAATTACAGAAAATAACACAAAACAAACGCTTCAGACGGGTTTCCCTTGTTGTAGCAGCCCCCTTACTCTTTCGACAGTCTCTGGCATTGATATTTACGTAAATAGGATTATAAATCTAGGTTTATATGTGCACTGTTGTGAAAACAGACGTCGAAATGACCAGTTTTTAGTTTTTTTTCCTCTATATCCTTTGCTTGTGCGCATGTTTACATACACACTGACATGCAACTCCTCTTATATCACCCAGCGATGGGAGATGCGTGTGTCAGCAAAACTAGGTCAAAGTCGCGTTTTGCCACATTTGGCGATTAACCGCCAATAAACAGGTTTTTATTGCTATTTTCTCAGTCAGTGTTAGGGTAATTTACGTCAAAATTTTTATTGTTTTTACCTACCCTCGCCTACAAAATGTTTTGTTTAAAAAATTAGGCGTCCTATGGACATTTTTCTGCCATGAACTTGTAGATAAATGATCGTTCTACCCGAATATGCAAAGAACAAAATCAACCTTTGGTCCAAAACTCGCCAGTCCATGTGCGCCGCCCCCCAAAGCAAAATCACATCTCATCAATGGTCAACAGTGACTTAAACATACAGAGATGGTCAGAAAATCGTAGTTGATTTTTATCTCTTAGATTTTTATTAATCCAATTCATTTGTTCTTTCTTTCAGCTATTACCCGCTATATCCTCCTGCCGAAGACATGAATGTAGATTTTGAATTATGGGAATCCTTTGCCAGACTTCCTGTCACGCCTCATGTTTTACTGATCCCATCTGACCTCAAAGCATTTATCAAGGTCATTTTAAGAAGTTTTTTTTTAAAAATATTGTTTTAGTTAGCCGTCACAAATGTGTATCCCATCTTTCTCATCTTAGGGTTTTGTTTACTTAAATGAAAAATCCATTGCGCAATGCCAGTTTCTCTTTCCAGTACATGTTTGGGGAAGCAGAATGATACTCTTGACGTCCTGATTTTCTTCTCTACCCTACCTCTCCATTTTACTTCTCCCTCCTCCCTCTTCTATCTCTCTGTCCTACCTCTCTATTCTCTTCATCCCTCTCCTATCTCTCCATTATACTTCTCCGGCTCCTATCTCTCTATTCTACTTCTCCCTCTCCTGCCTCTTTTATCTGCCTCTCCCTCCTCCTTTATCTCTCTGTCCTACCTCTCCATTCTACTTTTCCCTCTCCTTTCTCTCCATTCTACATCTCCCTCTCCTACCTCTCCTTTCTACTTCTCCCTCCTACCTCTCCTTTCTACTTCTCCCTCCTACCTCTCCTTTCTACTTCTCTCTCCTACCTCTTTCTACCTACCTCTCCTTCTCCCTCTCCTACCTCTCCTTTCTCTTCTTCTCCCTCCTACCTCTCCTTTCTACTTCCACCTCTCCTTTCTACTTCACCCTCTCTCTCCCTACTACCTCTCCTTTCTACTTCCACCCCTCCCACCTCTCCTTTCTACTTCACCCTCTCCCACCTCTCCTTTCTACTTCACCCTCTCCCACCTCTCCTTTCTACTTCACCCTCTCCCACCTCTCCTTTCTACTTCACCCTCTCCTACCTCTCCTTTTCTACTTCACCCTCTCCCTACCTCTCCTTTCTACTTCACCCTCTCCCACCTCTCCTTTCTACTTCACCCTCTCCCACCTCTCCTTTCTACTCTCCTTTCTCTACTTCACCCTCTCCCACCTCTCCTTTCTACCTCTCCTTTCTACTTCACCCTCCCTCTCCCACCCCTCTCCTTTCTCTTACCCTCTCCCACCTCTCCTTTCTACTTCACCCTCTCCTACCTCTCCTTTCTACTTCTCCCTCCTACCTCTTCTTTCTACTTCTCTCTCCTACCTCTTCATCGTCACTATCCCCCTGCTCTTTCTGCTCCCTCTAGATTTTTTAGACAGAGATTGTTTCACGACTTGTTTTAAATTAGTGTTATTCTCATTTCATAAACACATGACAATTTTAAAGAAATGATCAAATATGAAAGCAGATGATTATTAATATTATGAAGAAAAGTAACATCATTGATGTCAGGGCATTTATGATGAAACCTCAAACAAAGCATTTTACAACTGAACTTAAAGACATAATATATAGACACACTCAAGTTGAGTTCAATATCATTTGTTCATCGTTTCTCTTTGTTTTAGAAATACGCCTGTTTTCCACATTGGAACTCACATGGCTCAAATAATCACTCCATTATTGTAATCAGTCTTGACATTTTCCATTGTTTTGTTTGATCCACTAAAATGTTAAACTTACCCTACAGGATATTGATGGATGTTGCTGTGTCAACCCTGGTCGTATCACGACAGGTCAAGCCGGAGGCACCTATGCAAAGGTCATCATCGACACACATGCCCTAAAGTCCACCTCTTCATCAGCTTCTTCATCACAAGGCATTGTGGGCCAGATTATCAAAGTATAATTCTTAAAATGTATCAAAGTAGCGTGGATCTGTCTTTGTAACTTGAAAAATAATGAGGAAGAAAGAGTCATCGTTTTGTTCAAGGTATCCATCTGTGCAAATTTGTTTGTGGATATGTTGAACCATTCACGAGTGTCTCTGTGAAAGGAAGGCTCTTTTCAAGGTTGGATGTCTCTGTGAAAGGAAGGCTCTTTTCAAGGTTGGATGTCTGTGAAAGGAAGGCTCTTTTCAAGGTTGGATGTCTGTGAAAGGAAGGCTCTTTTTTCAAGGTTGGATGTCTCTGTGAAAGGAAGGCTCTTTTCAAGGTTGGATGTCTCTGTGAAAGGAAGGCTCTTTTTCAAGGTTGGATGTCTCTGTGAAAGGAAGGCTCTTTTCAAGGTTGGATGTCTCTGTGAAAGGAAGGCTCTTTTCAAGGTTGGATGTCTCTGTGAAAGGAAGGCTCTTTCAGGGTTGGATGTCTATGTGAAAGGAAGGCTTTTTCCTTGCTCGATTGAGACTCCAAATAAAATATTCTGAAAAGAGCTTGCATGCTATATTTATGAATGATATATCTGAAAGCAATAGGCATTCCTCTGGTTCTGACAAGAGGTTGTTCATCTACATGTAAAATTGTAATTATTCTGCAGAGAGAAAACATTGTCTGTCCAACGGATAGTAGTAATGAGGGAAAAAAACAGAAAAAAACACATTCAATCCCTTATATTTAATGCGTTGAGCTGTGTCTTTTATCACAGTACCATGATAAATGTCCTTCATATTTTTCCCCTGAGGTACTGACAGACAGTCTTATTCTCATACACCGGAAGGTAAAATGGCAACTGATACAGAAAGAAAGAAAGAATCATCATTATGTCCTTTGCATATGAGGGGTGAGATGCAAACACCACTATATCCAAACCAAGGTAATATGAGACAATCAATTTTGTCTTCCCTTAGTTCTAAATAAAACCGGATCAATTTGATGCTTAGAGCCGAATTATAATATGATATAGTCAGTTTTTAAACAAAAATGACTTTATCATCAGAAGACTCTTCATTCAAAGTCCGAGATGGTGAAAAAAAACTCACCATATGTAAATATTATATGGCGCATATCGGGTTTTGCATCTCACCTCCCTCATAATATCCAATCAGCAGCCTTGGACTCATCTTTGAGTACACAGTCGTTAATATGCACAGCGTAACAATAATTCCATCCATGCTTGTACTGTAAATGGGTGTCTTATTTTCTGCAGGGTCTTACTTTTCCCAGCAGTAGTTATGGGGGCTTCTGGTGTGCTCTCCTTCTGTCCTTTAATTCTTTTTCATCTGTCTCTCATCTTGCTGTTTCCTCTCAATTCTGTTTGAAATAACTGCATATGGGTGGATGGAATGAAGTGTGTAATCATATAATTTCCTTTGTTCATGAATGTTAATTTTTTCTGTTCATACAAATTGTGACCTTTGAACAAGTTCATCAGGTTTTTTCGTGCTGTAGCCTTCCACAGTAAGTTAATCAAATATCTAAAGCTGGATGTTTTGCTGATATTTTTTCTCATACTCGTAGATTGGGTCGGCACCTAATGCTACTGCCGCTCTTAGTATAAGTCGTTTATTGCATCAGTGAGTTGGTAAAATTGTTGGTGTGCTTGTCTATTGGCTATTGGACCTGTGGCACTACTGAGCCAGTGTATTTCTCTCTTGTGAAATGGGAGGTTGACAGGGATTCTGGTAGGCCCTACTTCTTTCTTTTCACTCTTTCACACATGCCTTTCTTTCATCTTGCTGCTTCCTCTTCATTCACCGAGATCATTGCATATTGTGGATAGGATAAATTGCAATGAGAGAAACTCTTATACTTGTTAAAGTTTGTTTTGTTACAACGTACGGAGGGCAGGGGTGGTTAACTTATGATCTGACTAAGATTTCTGGTAGTTTCCTTGCTTTGCATTGCAATGTCAAAATCTGATGCATTTTGTGATCTTTTGAAGTTATTATTATTAAAATGATGGTATACACGCAATTCCAATAAAACAGCATGTATGATTGTAAATTCAAAAGAAGGTGGATTGGACAATATTTCTTTTTACATTTAGATGGGAGATACGAGTGTGTTTGTATGTTGGTTTGTCTATGTCCATACATTTTTGTTCCTTGTCCATTTGTAGATTCTACTCTCTCGTTCAGTGTCATATATTCCTATGTCCATACAGTTTGTTCCATGTCCATACATTGTGTCTCTATTACTAGATGTCATGATATGTCCACTGTCCATACAGTTTGTTCTATGTGAATATAGTTTATTCTATGTACAGTTTGTTCAATGTATACACATTTTGTCTCTATTTAGTATTAGTATTAATAGATATCAATATGTGTACACTGTCCATACAGTTTGTTCAATGTCCATACATTTTGCTAAGAGATCAGGCACTTGTGAGCTCATTATCCAAAACTGGGAAAATGGAGATGGAGCATGATAGCATTCAACTAATCTCATAAGTTGTGTTGCCTGCTTAGTTGGTGTATCACATCAGGCCATGATCATAACCTCAGTTGTCATCTTGTTTCTATTATAAAGTTAGATGGAATAGGTAATAATTATAATACAAGCTGATATTCACTGGTAATGAATAAGATATAAACCTTTACGTGATCTGGCAACTCTTCCATCCTCCTATTGATGTCAAGTTTCTAAACTAAGATAAGATCAATGAATCCATAATATTAATAGATGTTGAAAATGGAAAAGTTTCGAAAGATAGAAATTTGGTGGTTTATCATTATTAAAAGTCATGTGATTTGACAGGGGGTGGGGGAAATTAGCTCTTCTTTTTTCACTCTTCAGGGCTGTGTTGTCTTCTAAAGTTATTTTTCTGAAATCCTCAGGGTCTAAACTTTCAATTAGTACATAAGGCATGACAAATATCACATGTAAAATTTTGGTCAAAAGTAGAAATGGAGATGGCCATTTTGTGCAACCTGCATGTAAGTTTCTTTATCAACAAAAAGGAAGGTTAAAATGGTACATCCTAGTACATGTAATAATAACATTTTCTAGTATTTGTTAGCAAGAGGATAGGATGAAATTTAATGTAAATCCTCAAAGTTAAAGAAAGCTTTTCTTAAAAACACAACTGTAAAATAATGAATATCACACAAGTACAAGTATTATTAATTGATGTATGTTTAAGTGATCAAGTCAGTAACGTTCTGAAGGTTTGAGGAAGATATTTCTTAGTGACTTGGTTGATTTACTCTAATATTTGAACTGCACGTGAATCATTAACATAAATTTTAAAAAGCTCATAAGACGACCTGAAATTTCAAAGATGCTCTTCATTATAATTAGAAATTGATACCCCAGACATAAATTTCTCTTATATAGTTATTATGATATATAGGTTTGTGTGACTTTCTCAGTCATTTCATTGGCAAAAAGGAAACTAATTTGAAAGCACTGAAAAATAACATGATTACTAAATCATATTACACAATGTTACATGCTCTTTTTTGACTTTTCTGATTCCTTTTGGTTTGCCATTTGCATACCATATTTAGATGGGAGTATGTTAATGTTGTTATGTATAGATTGTGTCTGCTAGCCGCAAAAAAAATGCTTAACTTCATTGGGTTGCATATTATAATCTGCAGGCCGGGGTTTGCCCATCCCTGCCTTAATAAACTATAAACTTAAATTAAAAAATCAACTGGTTAATTTATAGTGGCCTTGTGGTTAGGTTGCTGGACGTGGGATCTTGGGGACCTGCCTTGAATTCTAGCAATACTAATTTCGGCATATTATTCCTTGGGAAAGGCGCTTAACACTACATGAATAACAAAGCCCAAATGCAAATTAGGGGAACTGACAACAGCTTGGGACTAAAATCATACGACAGACTAGCGTCCTTGCTAGTGTAGAAGGTAAATCATTATCACCTTTTTTCGCTTCATGCTACGGAAACCCGGATAAGCTCCAGCTTTATGGACTTTGTAGAAGAAACTTTATATACTTTTATTTATTTGATTTGGTTTACCCACAGCTAAGGTGATCTTGGTAGCATTTTGGATTTTGCCCAGACTGCCGTGTAAACAGCCAAGGGATATTTAACATGCACAGAGTTTTGTGATCTGTACACGGGACCTCTTTTTATCGTTGATCCACACTTACACGAAGGGGGGGGGGGGGGGGTAAGTAGACTTTGTTCGAAAGAAATGGAGAATTTTTTCAACTGTCAGCGGGGCTTTTGGTTGAAAGGCCGACACCTTGCCTCTGGACTATCGAGTCCTCATTTTACATATTACATGTACTTATGTTAGTGTAGAATATTTGTGGGCCACAAGAAAATGCTTAACTTAAACTAAACGGATCGCATGTGGCCCGCGTGCTGTGGTTCGCCCATTCCTGCTTTATTTTATGTTTAACGTTAAAGATCCCTTCGCTGTTTTATTATGTACAGAGCAGAATTTAAAATCTACCAAAAACCCTCTGATTACCTTAGTTGTAGATGTGGGTAAATCAAATCTAAGCTTTAGCGTTATTTCATGTACTCCATCAATGTCTTGTCTATTATTAAAGTTAAATGATCAGTGGAGCACGCTTGACGCCCAAGAAACCTGTAAATGCCCTGTGTGATCAAATGAGTGATAGTGATAGTTTATCTGAGTAAAACACGAGATAAATCCAAAGCCAACCAATCATCATACAAAAGAAATAAACCCATCGATTCATTGTATAGTAAAAAAAAAAAAATTAATTGTTTAAAGGAAGAAACATTTTGAGTTTGGAATTTGAGTGAATTCCCACTGATCTGCATACATACCTAATAAAAAATAGTATTGTCTTATCTGTGTACTATTATGTCTAAAAATATAAATTTTGAATCTATCTCCATTAGTAAATATTAATAGTATTAGTACAATCTAGTACTAGTACTAGGACATGTACTATGTGCGGGCAGTAGGTGAGTGCCACTGGTAGGTCTTACTTCTTTTCCTTTCTTTCTTTTTTCACTTATCTTTCATCTTGCTGTCTGTTTCCTCTTAATTCACCCTGAGATCACCACAATGGTGAACGGGGTAAATTTCAAAGAAACAAACAAACAATGAAACATGTACTATGTACCGTATGACCTAGCTCTATTTCAGTTTCACTTCAGCCCTGTTGTTAAGCGTTGCTACCTTTAGAAAAAAAAAACAATTTAAAGATTAAAGACCCATCTTTTCACGAACTATTTATTTTAAAAATGTCACGATCTTTTAAATTCATATTATTATTTTATGTATGATTTATTCTTTATACACATTATGTATTTTACTAATTTGGATAGCATTTTGTTTTTATAGTTTTTTTAAGATCAGTAATACCTATGACATTGACATTCTTCTTAATGTTGCTTTGGGTGAATGTGGTATGCTCGTCGTATGTGTGATTGTAAAGCGCCTTGAGACTTCGGTATAAGGCGTTATACAAATAAACTTTATTATTATTTATTATAATTATAAAGCAATCTACTTTGAATTGAGGAAGGGTTGAGAGCTTGCTGTTAGTTGTTATAGTTATAGTCAGGCTGTAGTGTTTGTTACCAGTGTTACGGTCAGTTTACACAAAATACAATATTAATATAGTAGTAAAGGCAACGCTTGACATTGTTTGCTTTACTTCTTTCCGCCCCGCCACGGAACAACTGAGAATGCTATTCTGAGGGTCCAACGAAGGAAAGGAAACATTGCCCCATACCCACCCACCCACCCCCCTTCCCTCCTGTTTGATTGAAGTCAGCTTATCCTTGCTTTTCGATTGTTCCTCCACGCTTGACATTTCTCTGGGTTCGTGGTCAAGCCGAAGCAATGGTCTACGCATACCTCCGTGATGTGTCATCGAAGAATCATTACACCTACGTGTTACTTGTATATTATATAAGATAGTTTGACCTGGTCGATCTTCGCGTCCACAATCATTGTTAG
>JAXRKP010000182.1:87500-117500 GCA_037039925.1 Doris montereyensis
TACTAATTTAATAATACATGTAGTACTAATAGGTGGTTGATTAAATTAAATCATTTGTAAATATTATAAATTATATCATGGTTAATTTCAAGATAGAAAATACAATGACAAGTATATAATATAATAATGTTTGTGTTGAATGTGAATGCCGTTGATACATACATATATATATATCCTGGAGCTCTCACTCTCGCTTTCATTAATCCGATAGTGAGTTCGGTTTCACTTTCTAGCGCTTTTCATTGAATGATTCTAAACTTCCATTTCCATGCCCCAACCCCACCCCCATCCCCCACCCCCAACCACCCCCGTACCACTCAGTGATTATCTAGATGGTGAGCTTCCATTACGGCAGTTGGGGTACTTAATGGACATTTTGATGAAAGGTAGGCATTTAGCTCTGAAGCCGGTATGTATGGTCCTCGAAGCTGCTGAACTGAACTGGAAATGTGGGGCAGGCGATTGCAATCAAAGTTATTTTCCCCTACACTTGTTACACGAGAGAGACAGTCAGATAGAGAGACAGTCAGATAGAGAGACAGTCAGATAGAGAGACAGTCAGATAGAGAGGCAGTCAGACAGACAGAAACACAGACATACGACTGCCAGGTAGCAAAATGATAATAATATATAGACAGCAGGTAGTGACTACCTAACAGTTGTATGACCATTCGTCAGAACACAAACGTAACGTTTCGGGTACGACCCTTCGTCAGATCACTCTGACAAATTACGTAACGTTTGGCGTTTAAATGTACACAACTTCAAGCTGTAGGGTTTAATTTAAACTCATTAAACGTTTATAATAATTTGTGCTCCAATAAGTTACTACCTGGCTGTCTATATTATATTATCATTATGCAATGCTACCTAACAGTTGTATGTCTGTCTTTCTGTCTGTCTGACTACTGTCTCTCTCTCCGGTAACAAGTTGGTTTTTTTAGTTGTAGGGAACATTGCTTTGATTGCAATCGTTTGCCCCACATTTCCAGCTTTAAAGTTTGAAAGTTTGTTACGTTCCTTTATTCCCGATGCGTGTGCACACATAGTTCTAGTTACAAATGCAACCTACTGTCACATAATAACAAGCAAAGGTGTACACGTTTAACCTAAAAACGACCATGCTAATACGCGAAACGTTATGTAATTTGTCTGTGTCTTCTGACGCAGGGTCATACTCAAAAAACGCTACTCGTTTGTGTTCTGACGAAAGGTCATACCTGAAACGTTAAGCCTTTGTGTTTTGACAAATGGTCATGCATGATGCCCGAAACGTTACGTTTGTGTTCTCGCGAAGGGTCATGCTCGAAACACTACGTATTTTTGTGTTCTCACAAAGGGTCATACCCGAAACGTTACAGGCTTTTGTTGTCCGCCATAGTGAATTTAACATATCCTTCGTTTGTAGCACTTATTATCATACTGTTAATGTTAGTTATGAATCCATTACTTAACTATGAATAAGAAGAATGCGGGTGGGGGGGAGATGAACAATTTATTTCGAACAAAATTTGGGTTATCTCATTGAGATTTTCATAGCAGCAGAAGCAGCAGCAGCAGCAGTAGTAGTAGTAGTAGTAGTAGTAGTAGTGGTAGTAGTAGTAGTAGCAGTAGCAGCAGCAGTAGTAGTAGTAGTAGTAGTAGTAGCAGCAGCAGCAGCAGCAGTAGTAGTTGTAATAGTAGTAGTAGTAGTAGTATTAGTAGTAGCAGCAGTAGTAGTAGTAGTAGTAGTAAGTAGCAGCAGTAGCAGTAGCAGCAGTAGTAGCAGCAGCAACAGCAGCAGTAGTAGTAGTAGTACAGCAGCAGCAGCAGCAGTAGCAACAGCAGTAGCAGTAGCAGTAGCAGCAGTAGTAATAGTAGTAGTAGTAGTAGTAACAGTAGTAGTAGTAGTAGTAGTAGTAGTAGTAATAGTAGTAGTAGTAGTAGTAGTAGTAATAGTAGCAGTAGTGCAGCAGCAGCAGTAGTAGTAGTAGTAGTAGCAGCAGCAGCAGTAGTAATATTAACATTATTATTATCATCATTATAATTATTATTATTATTATTATTATTATTATTAGCAGCAGTATTAGCAGCAGCAGCAGTAGCAGTAGTAGTAGTAGTAGTAGCAGCAGCAGTAGTAGTAGTAGTAGCAGTAGTAGTAGTAGCAGTAGTAGTACTAGTAGTAGTAGTAGTAGCAGTAGTAGTAGTAGTAATAATATTATCATTATTATTATAAGTAGTAGTAGTAGTAATAGTATTAGCAGCAGCCAGTAATAGCAGTAGCAAGCAGTAGTATTATCAGTCTTAGCGCAGTAGTTTTCATAGTGTAGTAGTAGTCTACTAGTAGTAGTAGTAGTAGTAGTACTACTACTTACTACTACTACTACTACTACTACTAGTACTACTAGTACTACTAATAAGTAGTAATAATAATGAGTGATGACGATATGATAGTGAGTAGTAGTAGTAAGTAGTAATAGTAGTTTTAGCCAAGTAGCAGTACCAAAATGCACGATTCGTCTTAATGCATATTTTATCATTTTTTAACGCTATTCAAAAAGTAGGACTGGATTGAGTAGTAATGCAACATGCATGACGATGTCAATTGGTCTTGTAACAAGCATGCGAAAATAAACTGATTAGTTTTGCCGTCCCAGTAATGAAATGACACGCACGTGTGTAGTGCAGTAGTAGTAATAGTAGTAGTAGTAGTAGTAGTAGTAGTAGTAGTAGTAGTAATAGTCGATAACGTCTTTGTCGTCCCAGTAACAAAATATTGTCCTTATTATTATCATTGTGTTATTAGATGTGTTTATGGGCACACGTGCGCACGATTGTATTATCGACGAGGGCCATTGATCTTTGATCACGCTGAGAAAAGATAAAGGTCTTTTGTCACTTTTATGGTCAACAAATAAAAACGTATTCCTCCAGGTGCCGAATGTCTCCACCACTCCACCTCACCCCTCCCACAACCCCCCCATTGTTCTTGTAGTCTTGAATGAGAGAAGAATAAACAATCTATGAAAAGAGATTAGACTATAAATGAGTCTTATCCTAAAACCAACAACAAACAAAACCCAACCGATTACAAACAGCTTACAAAACGAAAGAGTTTAAGACAAACCAAGAGTGGCACAAAACATGTAGTGGGTTGTCGTCCTTGACTCCGTCAAATGTTCGCCAAAATGAACGATTTTTAAAACCTGTGGACCGTGCATTTTGGCGGAAACTACTGTAATAATAATAATAATAATAATAATAATAATAATAATAATAATAATAATAATAATAAGGATAATAATAATAATGATAATGATGATAATAATAATAATAATAATAATACATGACGAGGCGTTTTCGAAACCAGTGTTGTGAACTTGTAATCACGACGACACTGGTTCAAAACGGTTGGCACAGGTGGGGTTTTATCCTCACAACGTTGATTTTTCGAAAATGTCACCGAATTTTTTGAACGCTGAATGAGTACCCAGCTATAGAAAGAGAAAGATGCAACAAGGACTCCCCGGGGAGTTGAAGGACTTTGAATGAAAATGAGCCTGCACAGGTTTGGCAAGTCCATCTTTACGTATCTTTCAGGATTGATGCTGATGCCGATGATGATTGATGATGATGATGATGATGAATGATGAGGATGATGATGAAATATAGTAATAACTCGATAATAATCTTAATAATAATAATAATCCCAATAATAATAATAATAATAATAATAATACGTAATAGTAATGCATGATAATGTGTGTCATGTGTGTGTGTGTGCGGGTGTAGGCGATATTGCAGTGCGTCTTCACAAATTTACCGCGATGGGTAAAGAAAATATGTCTGTAGAAATGATAACCAGTATTCATAAGCAACAAAAACAAATTATAAAAATTACGTTTAAGAGCAAGATGATGTCTTGTCATAAAAACTACAATTACGATTTGCCCGTTCCTGGCTCCCAGAATCCATTTTCAAAAGAATTGTAGATCGAGGGCCAAATAGAAAGCATCCTAGATTGTAAATAGGCATTATTATCTATTCATGTTTTATCAGGCTGGGAGAAAATCTGATAAAGGTCATTATTGTCATTTTTTTTTATGATAAATGCGTGTCAACAAACTGTGTTTTTGAAAAACGTTTCCTCCAGGTTGCCGAATGTCTCCACCACTCCACCTCACCCCTCCCACAACCCCCCCCCCCACCCCCTTCTTGTAGTCTTGAATGAGAGAAGAATAAACAAGAGAGAAAAGAGATTAGACTATAAATGAGTCTTATCCTAAAACCAACAACAAACAAAACCCAACCGATTACAAACAGCTTACAAAACGAAAGAGTTTAAGACAAACCAAGAGTGGCAATGTAAAAGATGTAGTGGGTTGTCGTCCTTGACTCCGTCAAAATGTACCTTCGCCAAAATGAACGAGAGAAAAACCTGTGGACCGTGCATTTTGAAGCGGAAACTACTGTAATAATAATAATAATAATAATAATAATAATAATAATAATAATAATAATAATAATAATAATAATAATAATAATAATAATAATAATAATAATAATAATAATAATAATAATGTTGTTGACGAGGCGAGAGAGACAGAGAGAACAGTAGTGTTGTGAACTTGTAAGAGAGAGACAGGGAGGGAGGGAGGGAGGGATCCTCACAACGTTGTAGAGAGAAAGACTTTAGAGATTTGACTCAAGAGTGAATGAGAGCTATAGAAAGAGAAAGATCGTGTCAAAGAGTTAAAGAGAGAGAGAGAGACAGTCGGTGAGCCTAGAGAGAGATAAGAGATAGGAGTTGAGAATGATGTGAGAGAGATGATTGATGATGAGAGAGATGAGAGAGACAGAGGAGATGAGATAAGAGAGACAGAGATAGAGAGAGATAGAGGAGATAATAATAGAGAGAGAGAGAGAGAGAGAGAGAGAGAGAGAGAGTTGATCAGAGGACGAGAGATGACAGATTTATAATAATAACCATGATAATGTATTAGTGATATTGCAGTGTTCATCTTCAAATTTACCGCGATGGGTAAAGAAAATATATCTGTAGAAATAAACATAAGAGCAACAAAAAGAAAGCATCCGGATATTCGTGATCATAAAACTACAATTACGATTTGGGATTTTCTTTCCAGACGTTATCCATTTTCAAAAGAATTGTAGATCAGAAAGCATCCTTCGTAGATTGTAAATTTTAGGCATTATTATCTATTCATGTTCATTATGCAAGGATATGTGGGTCGCGCGATAAGAGCATAGACATTATTTTCATTGATTTTTTTTTGTCGATAAATGCTGGACGAAAAATGCAGATACAGAGAGAGAGAGAGAGAGAGAGAGAGAGAGAGAGAGAGAGAGAGAGAGAGAGAGAGAGAGAGAGAGAGAGACAGAGAGAGAGAGAGAGAGAGAGAGAGAGAGAGAGAGAGAGAGAGAGAGAGAGAGAGAGAGAGAGAGAGAGAGAGAGAGAGACAGAGAGAGAGAGAGAGAGAGAGAGAGAGAGAGAGAGAGAGAGAGAGAGAGAGAGAGAGAGAGAGAGAGAGAGAGAGAGAGAGAGAGAGAGAGAGAGAGAGAGAGAGAGAGAGAGACAGAGAGAGAGAGAGACAGAGAGAGAGAGAGAGAGACAGAGAGAGAGAGAGACAGAGAGAGAGAGAGAGAGAGAGAGACACGAGAGATTGAGAGAGAGAGAGAGAGAGAGAGAGAGAGAGAGAGAGAGAGAGAGAGAGAGAGAGAGAGAGAGAGAGAGAGAGAGAGAGAGAGAGAGAGAGAGAGAGAGAGAGAGAGAGAGAGAGAGAGAGAGAGAGAGAGAGAGAGAGAGAGAGAGAGAGAGAGAGAGTGAACGCACAGAGAAGTTGATGGTTTACATTTAATATTGGCATTTTCTTATCAAACATGATTGTGTCAAACACTAAGCTCGCTTTACACGGCTCTCACTCCAAGAGTCTCAAGAAGTCATTGTATTAAGCCACTGGTGTATTATGAAAGAACAAACGAAAAATAAACAACCTAAAGAAACAGTGCAACGTGCTAACTAGATTTAACACGCGGTAGTAACTTTATCTTATCAGTGCATTTATCAATATAAATCACAGTTTTGTTACGATGTGCGTACATAAACTAAGATGAAAGACGCTACAAACACGACGTTGCGGATTTTTCAAGACAAGCCATCAGCAGACAGACGGATTGAATCGACACGTAATTCGTATTCGTATTCGTACCCCCCCCCCCCCGGCTGAACGTCGCTCTTGAGTAGGCTATGGTATAGTATGAACAAAACATCAGCTAGACGTGGTGATGGAAAGGAAAAGTTATGAGTGAAATTTAGGGAAAAGAAAATCGCTTCAGATCAGAAATTGTGAGAGTTGAATGTATCATCATGACTCATATTATCGGATGTGCAAGAAATTATGTTGTGTCGAGTATCCGTATGGTAAATCTAACCACGCTCACACAAAAAAAAAATACGCTTCATGCCTGTTTTCTTCATTTAACTTAGGTTTTTGTTTCGTTGCGATAAACATTTCCATGTTAGTAAAGATATTGTTTTAGTATATTTGTTGATGTTGGTTAGTCGTGGGTGACGTATCGTCACAGTATCGTAAGCCAAGCATAACAATTTTCGATACGACCAGTGGAGCGTGCGTAGTGGTAAACAAAAAGGCTGATATTGACATTAGGGGACCCGCAGGGCAATCTGGGAAAAATAAAAATCCTTCTAATAACCCGCGAGATCAGCTTAGTAATATGGGTGTGGGTAAAATTAAATCAAAATCAAAACTTTAACTTTGAAGTTACAACATTATAGCTCTATACCAACGCTTTATAATGATAATATTATGCATTCATTCTGTCCGAGTCCTGAGGGAGGGGGATTTGGTGGGCTTGAAAGCATTAAACGCAGCCAGCGATTCAGCTGTAGACATACGCTATGTACTTTATAACAAGATCTGAGACACGAAAGAGGCCCCAAAAATACTGAAAAAACGGCTATGTCGTAAAGTACAACAACAACAACAACAAAAAAGGAAACCTTTGAGACTGCAAGAACTGGCGAGGCATAACCCTTTTATACACACCTGGAAAAGTCTTCAAAAGAATTTTATTAGAAAGAGTGAAAAAGGAGAACGCTAAACGCCTCAGAGAACAAGCAGGATTCAGACATGACCGTTCATGCAGACCAAATAAATTATGCACCTGCCGCATTATAATTGAACAATCAATCAAATGGAACTCCTCACTTTATATGAACTTCATCGACATGGAAAAAGTATTTGATAGTGTGAATCGCCCAACAATATGGAAACTATTTGAATATCATGGAATCCCATTCAAAATAGCCAGTTGCAGTCAACAGGTGAATTTTCAACATGCCAAGTCATTCACAACAAAACTCTCACATAACCATTCGATACACTAACAGGAGCATGGGTGTTTATTATCACCGCTCCTTTTCTTTGTAGCAATGGATTAGATCATGTCAAAAACAAGAACAAAACACAGAACAAGAATTCAATTGTCTCTGAATCTAACTTGAGGATATTTATTTTGCGGATGATGTAGCACTTCTCTCTCATCGACATAATGATATCGAGGAAAAACAAACAAAATGGCCAAGGAGGCAGCAAAAATGGGAATGAATGTGAATAAAAGGAAAACTCAAGTTCTCAGAATTAATAACTTAAATAATAACAACATCACACTTGATAGAATAGAGTGATAAGATGTCGACCTGTTCGCATATTTGGACGTAAGCAAAACAGGAAGGGCATACCAGGATATCAGCGCCAGAATTGGGAAGGCGACAGTAGCATTAATGACCCTAAGACCATTAATTTTGGAATTCACAGACCGCATGCTCAAAAACAAAATCCCGTATTTTCAACACAAACATAAAATCAGTCCTTCTATATGCCTGTGAAA
Organism: Doris montereyensis; assembly: GCA_037039925.1. Classification (NCBI taxonomy): domain Eukaryota; kingdom Metazoa; phylum Mollusca; class Gastropoda; order Nudibranchia; family Dorididae; genus Doris; species Doris montereyensis. The sequence continues at coordinate 95,412 of JAXRKP010000182.1, forward strand.
CATGGCGCACCACTCAAACATCCACAAGAAGACTTCAAACATTTATTAACAGATGCCTGAGACAAATCCTAAACATCAAATGATCCGATAAAACTACAAATGAAGAACTTTGGGAAAAGACACATCAAGAACATAATATAGAAGCACAAATTAAGAGAAGGAAATGGGGATGGCTTGGACGCACCTTTAGAAAATCATCAGAAAACATAACGAGTGTGGACTTAAAGTGGAATTCAAAAGGGAAGAGAGGTCAAGTGAGACTAAAAACAACATGGAGGAGGTCAACCCTGCAGGGAGCTCGGCAACTGGGCCTTTCCTGACACCACACAGTGATTGATGGTGGCGCAGGACAGAGTGGAGTGGCCAGGCCTTATTGGCGACCTATGCCCCACTCGGGATACATGGGTTTAAGTCTTTTTTCTTTCTTTATCAGTTCCCATTCTACCTTTCGGTATATGGGTTCACATGGTAAGAGATGATCTTTCTCCAGGATGCCCTGTCCTGGCATTTTTTGTTTCATTCCATAAAAGTTAAATTTCTATGCTTCAATGCTTTTATATCTTCTCACTTTTTCCGAGGTCGGCCTTTTGGTCTTTTACCCTGGGCTTTAGCACTGTATACTGATTTAGCTAATCTATTGTCATTCATTCTGTTTACATGCCCAAACCATCTCAATTCATTTGTTTCAATTTAAGTCAAATCAAATAAAATAAAATAAAATTATGTCATATTTATCGAATAAATGGAAGGCCACATATGAGGCATGGTATAATATTGTTTTATTATGTATATTCAACGAACCAATGGATGAATGCATACGCTGAAAACGATACCATATTGCAGCTATCCAAATTTTGTTCAAGTAAGCAAAACCTAAAATCTCAAAAAAAAAGCCAGAACAGTATCGTCCCAAATGTTTTTTAAAGAGCACAAATCAATGCCAATGTGTAGGTAAAGTTCTTCCACTGCAATTACGGCTCATGGAGATGAAGTTTATCCCGACCTCTATAGCACGAAGCGGAACAGGTGATATTAATCACCTTCTGGACAGGAGGCTAGTCTGTCGCAGACTTTTACTTTTACTTCCAAGCTAATGACAGAGTTTGAGTTACGAATGAAGAAGTATGGGCGGTAACTGGGATGGAAACAATCAAAAGTAATCTAGGGGGTAGACGATGGAGATGGATCGGGCATAGGCATACTTTGCGAAAGTTTGCTTCACATGTATCAAGACAAACATTACAATGGAAATCGAAAGTTTGCTTCACATGTATCAAGACAAGGATTACAATGGAATCGAAAGTTTGCTTCACATGTATCAGACAAGCATTACACTGGAATCGAAAGTTTGCTTCACGTGTATCAAGACATGGAAGCATTACAATGGACGAAAGTTTGCTTCCCATGTATCAAGACAAGCATTACAATGGAATCGAAAGTTTGCTTCCCATGTATCAAGACAAGCATTAAAATGGAATCGAAAGTTTGCTTCCCATGTATCAAGACAAGCATTACAATGGAATCGAAAGTTTGCTTCCCATGTATCAAGACAAGCATTACAATGGAATCGAAAGTTTGCTTCACATGTATCAAGACAAGCATTACACTAGAATCGAAAGTTTGCTTCACATGTATCAAGACAAGCATTACAATGGAATCGAAAGTTTGCTTCACGTGTATCAAGACAAGCATTACAATGGAATCGAAAGTTTGCTTCACGTGTATCAAGACAAGCATTACAATGGAATTCGCAGGGAAGAAGATACCAGAGTAGGTCATGGGACGATTGGAGAAGAAGTATAGAAAAGGACTGGAAGAGACTGGAATGTCAACTGGAATGAACTAAAAAAGATCACACAGGAGAAGGAAAGATGGAAATCTCTTGTCAGTGACCTATACCCTGGTAGGGGTGAAAGGCTTTGATGATGGTGCTGATACATGTACCCATTTGCATATGGGGTCGAGGGGTGGAAATGTGTTTTTCGTGTTGAAGGATATCGAATCCACGACCTGATCCTTAGTCCGGCAGCCACTAGGCCACCGACGCCACTCTGTCAACGTGGCATTTAAGTAAAGTAAGTAAAAATGAAGTTGTATCAAGGCTGCTGCTACAGGGCGCTAGTCTGTCGCAGGTTGAAGGGGATTCCAATATATGATTCTCTTGGCTGTGCTTCCCTTTTGGCATACGGAAGGTGTGGCCTTTCCATCTCCATTTTGTTTGGCCCGCTTCTGGCTCAATATCTTTATGATAGGTTTTCTTCGATAGTTCTTTATTGTTTATCTTGTCTGGCCATTTGATTTTCATAATTTCCCTTAAACTTCAATTTACAAATGGCTGTATTTTGCTTGTGTTTGTTTTTTGTCATGCTCCATGTTTCATTGCCATAGAGTAATACAGATTTTACGTGGAGTTAAACAGTCTGACTTTTTGTATTTGAGTGATTGAGTTTGTTGAAATACAACTCTTGCTTTCCAGTTTCTTCCTTTGATATCAACCAGTGTACCGCCTGCATTTTCCATAATGCTGACTAGATAACAGAAGGTGTTTGTGTCGTGTATTGGGCTTCTTCCTATAAGTATATGCTTCTCATAACTTGCTTTAATTTTCATTACTTTTATCCTTCCTGTAGAGCCATTATAATGAAATAAACGTATACCTGCTATTAGTCTACCCATTGATGTTAGCATACGCAGTCGATTGAACTTGAACAAAGACAAATTCATTTTTTTTCCACTCCTAATTTTAAAAATGTTTTTAGAGGATTAAGAGAAATGGCGAAACGTTGTTTATTTTTGTGTGTTTTTTTTTCCTTTTTTAATTTTCAGTGACACTTGATGTTCAGGTCTAATCAACGAAAATGATTATGTGGATAATGTAATTTTATTAGTAATTTGTGCACTTGTTCTATTTCGGTTTGTAGAATTAATAAATAGAGGATGTCTGGTTTAAAAGCCCTGCGTGATTACACGATCGACCTTACTTCAATTACACTACCTATAAAGATAGATGTCACATTGCAGCTACCAGGTAGTCTCCGCATTATGACACAACTAGGTCAATTTTTCTTCTATTCAACATTCTTACCATCCTTGCGGTGGATCTGGATCTGGATCTGGTGTCGAAGTTTCTGGATCTCTCTGAAGGCGCATCGATTAGCAGACGACCAAGCCTTAAAATAAACATGGTGTTTATACACAATAATTATGGCTTCAGTGGACACACGCACATTCCAGCACCAATGCAAAGGCTAACGACAAATATCAGGGAAAAGATCTGTCTCTTTACACTCGGCGTCATACAGTTTTATCTTCTTCTTTTTAACATAGAAGTATAAGCAATAAAAACAAATAAAAGATTAAAATATAAGACACAGAAAAAATTTCTGAATCTGAATCAACTCATCTTAATTTAAATATTTGGATATGAAAAGATTACCCTGTAGGCTTATCAGTCAGTCGATATGCAAGAACGCGTAACATTTAATACAACTGCGTTTAATAATAGTATAGTGAAGACAATTATATTAAATTATATTATCAAAGCCCCATAGGAGCAAATACAAGACGAATACAAGGGAGAGACAGAAAATGAGCGTAGTTAACTCGGTAGGTAGCACGCTTTCTTTTCGTGGCAAGGCGATGTGTGCTGACACAGAGGTCGCGGATTCAATCCCTATCCATCATCATGGTGGCCACGATTTTTTCTGTATATTCCTTGTGTTTGTCTTGTCTTTGTTCCCATGGAGTTTTAATATTATTTTATGTCATTTCCTTCACTTTCGACATGCCCCTTGCCTCACTGCTTGTCTTTACGTTTAATAATAATAATAATAATAATAATAATAATAATAATAATAATAATAATAATAATAATAATAATAATAATAATAATAATAATAATAATAATAATAATAATAATAATAATAATAATAATAATAATAACAATAGGCCAACCCGAGGTAGATCTTATCGATGCAGAAGCAGTGACATAATACTTTATATTATATAACTCTACGATCGATATCATTAGCATGGTGCCCCACCCGACTTGGCCGTCAATCTTTACTTCACTTTAGTGGACAGCCAGATTAGTGTGTAGCACTGGTACAATAGGAAACTTAAGTTCGATCGTCAGTAATGTGGTCTGTGTATAATTAAGTACATATATTGTTGCCTACGTCACTACGGGTATGTAACTTTGTAAGACTAGTAATACATGTATTTCTAGTATTACCAGTACTAGTACGTGGACTAGTAAGCTTACGAGTAAGAGTAATCGACCATTTTCATTCTCCTCATATTTTCACGTATGATCGGAAAATCTCTAATAATAGGCCACCTCATTGAGGATACTTCTATGTTCCAATATAACAGTCAGTATAACAGTAATTGAAAAAAACAACATCGCTTTTTTTTTCATCAGGTTATCATGTTTTATGAATACCTTATTCGGGGGGAGGGGAGGGGGTACTTGTACTTTATTAGAATAGTGATAACTAATGTGATTTAAAGCGTTTTTGTTGTTGTGACACACAAACCGATTCAACCAAAACAAACAAACCAATACAACCAAAACAAACAAATCAATACAACCAAAACAAACAAACCAATACAACCAAAACAAACAAACCAATACAACCAAAACAAACAAATCAATACAACCAAAACAAACAAATCAATGCAACCAAAACAAACAATTCAATACAACCAAAACAAACAAACCAATACAACCAAAACAAACAAACCAATACAACCAAAACAAACAAACCAATACAACCAAAACAAACAAATCAATACAACCAAAACAAACAAACCAATACAACCAAAACAAACAAACCGATAAAACCAAAACAAACAAACCAATACAACCAAAACAAAAAACCAATACAACCAAAACAAACAAACCGAAAGCGATGCAGGTGACTCATATGACTTGACATCTCTCCCCATCGACGTTTGTCGTGCTGTGTTTGATTTTACACCTACGACACTTACTCACGGTAATTAAAGTGTAGCTTGTTCATTTTCTGTCTTCTATGCCTACTATTACTACTACTACTACTACTACTACTACTACTACTACTACTACTACTACTACTACTGCTTCTTCTTCTACCACCACTACATGTACTTCTACTACTATTTCTACTACTACCACCACCACATGTACTTCTATTACTACTTCTACTGCAGCTACTACTTCCACTGCTACTACTACTTCTAACTGGTACTACTACTTCTACTGCTACTACTACTTCTACTGCTATTAATACTGCTACTGTTACTACTAGGACTACCACCACTACATGTACTACTACTACTGTTACTGCTTCTACCACTACATGAATTACTACTGCTACTACTACTACTACTACTACTACTACTACTACTACTACTACTACTACTACTACTACTACCTCCACCACTACGAGTACTACTACTATTATTTCTATTGCTAGTTCGTCTATTACGTAACTACTACCACCACTACATGTACCACTACTACTGTTACTATTAGTACTACCATTACATGTATTACTACTACTACTACTACTACTACTACTACTACTACTACCATCACTACATGTACTACTGCTATTATTTATACTGCTATTTCTTCTATTACGTAACTTCTACCACCACTACATGTACTACTACTACTACTACTACTACTACTACTACTACCACCACTACATGTGCTACTACTATTATTTCTACTGCTACTTTTTCTACTACGTAACTACTACCACCACTACATGTACTACTACCACTACTACTACTACTACTACTACTACTACTACTACTACTACTACTATTGTCACTACTACTACCACTACTACTAGTAGAACTACTAGAACTGCTAGTAGTAGTAGAAATAGTAAGTAGTAGTAATAAGTAGTAATAGTAGTAGTAGTAGTAGTAATAGTAGTAGTAGTAGTAATAGTAGTAATGTATAGTAATACTACTACTACTACTACTACTACTACTACTACTACTACTACTACTACTACTACTATTACTACTATTACCACTATATGTACTACTGAAGGTAATGACATAAGATAATAGGAAAGCCCCATAGGAACAAAGACGAGACAAATCCAAGGAATAGGCAGAAAAACAACCCTGGCTACCATGGGGATCGAACCCACGACCTCTGCGTGCTACCAACCGAGCCTACTAAGCTACACAGCACGCTTTCTTTTCATGGGGATGCGATGGATGCCAACGCAGAGGTGGCGGGTTCGATCCCCATGGTGGCCAGGATTTTTTTCTGCCTATTCCTTGTATTTGTCTCGTCTTTGTTCTATGGGGCTTTTCACATTATGTCATTACCTTCACTTTCGACATGCCTCACTGTTTGTCTTTATATGTACTTCTGTACTACTACTAATACTACTTCTACTTATTACTACTACTGGTATGCTTATTACTATTAACCCCCCCCCCCAAAAGGAGCGTAGTTAGTTTGGTTGGTTGGGCGCTTTCTTTTCATGACGAGGCGATTGGTGCCGATGCAGAGGTCATAGGTTCGATTCTCTTGACGTCCAAGATTTTTTCTGTCTATGCATCTGTATTTATTGTCTTGTTTTTGTTCCGAGACTTAAATATCATTTCATTATGTTCTTGTCCATCGCTCACTACTGCCACCACTACTACTACTACTATTACTATTACTTAATTGTTGCTGCTCTTACTTCTATTACTACATGTACTACTACTACTGTTGCTACTTCTACTACTTACCACTGCCAGGCCTACTACCATTTCCAACACCACCAGGCCTACTACTACCACTAGTAGTAGTACTACTAGTAAAAACAAACATTCAAGCAAGGGGAATGTCAATAATTAAAATAATAACACATGACATTAAATAATACGCCTAAATAATATCAAAGCACCACAGAAAAAAGACTAGAGAAATTAAACACAAAGGCGCAGAAATATTAAAATGGAATTGAACCCGCCACCTCCGTGTCGGCATCCATTGTCACGCCGTGAAAAGAGAGCATTGTCCTTGTTGTGATGTGGCTGCGCCATTAAAGACTAAGTGTGTTATTGTTAATACAATGTGTACTACTGCTGTGCTAATGATAATAGCTGGCTCCACATTCTTCCTAACGCTGTAACTTATCTATAACAGTAACAGGTTACATTTCAAATTTACATTGATTCGAAGTTATACAACACAAATGGGTACTTCGTCATACTGAAAACAATGAGTACTGCTTAGACTATTTTAACGCCCCCTCCCTGTCTCTCTCTTGGTCTGTATCTCTCTCTCTCTCTCTCTTCTCTCTCTCTCTCTCTCTCTCTCTCTCTCTCTCTCTCTCTCTCTCTCTCTCTCTCTCTCTCTCTCTCTCTCTCTCTCTCTCTCTCTCTCTTTACCCGTTGGTACAAATTATTGTACTCTAACTCTAGTTAGGAAGCCTTCGACGTCCAGGGTTGAACTCAGCATACATTGCTTTTACTTTAAGTAGAGGCCAACCATTAAACACCATGTTTAAAACGTAAGGCCTCGGCGATGACACATTTGCTCTCACTCTAACGTGGTCGCCAATTAGTATGAATAGGAATAGGAACACAAATGTAATAGTAATAGGATGTAAATATTGTAAATGGGTTTCTCTACATTTGAATTTCGTGATGTTTTTTCTCTTTCTTTGGTGTCATCATATAACCAAGCACAAAACTAAGCAATTCTAGAGCGTTTGCCAGTAATCTGGGTAATAGCAAGAGAAATTACAACGAAATAATAAGAAGAGACAAATAGGCGAACCAATAGCGTGAACATTGATTGGCGAGTACCATGGAAACGGCATAGCTGTTGATGCGTTAACAAGTTATTGATTTCCTCAAATCGTACTTGAGAGAGAGAGAGAGAGAGAGAGAGAGAGAGAGAGAGAGAGAGAGAGAGAGAGAGAGAGAGAGAGAGAAGGAAGAGAGAGAGAGGAGGAAGGGGAGAGGAAGAAAGGGAGGGTGAGAAGGAAAGAGGGGAGAGGGAAAGAGAGAGAGAGAGGAGAGGGAGGGAGAGGGAGGGAGAGAGAGAGAGAGAGAGAGAGAGAGAGAGAGAGAGAGAGAGAGAGAGTGTGTGTGTATGTGTGTGTGTGTGTTGATTGCAGTTGTGAGCAACAATGAAATGATAACTGTTTTCACTCAGTGCAGGCATCATTATCTTATTTTTGTCACGATCGTATTATCAGCCATAGATATCTCTCTAGATTTCTAAATTTTTATCTACAAAATTCATTATCATTATATTATTACTTCATTATGTTATAATTAATATTTCATCCATTATATTAGCACTACTGTACCAATACTACATGTATTACTATCAGTACCACTATAAACTAGTGATAACTGTGAAATTTTTAAAAAATCTTCGACCTCGACGGTGGCCTAGATTCAAATCCCAGCAATGCAAAATCCGACGTTGTCTTCCTTGGGAAAGACACTCAACACGCATTTTCCACATTCGAACCAGGTGCAAATGGATATTCAAACAACAGTTTAAAATAAAATGTCACAGACAATTCAATATATAACACATATAAACATACCTTCGCCACTCTAGCAGACTTAGCACAGCCACAACAACGATGGCCACTCAATCATCACACAAGATACTACAGCTCAGTGGATCTGGATAAACTGGTTAGTTAAATCCATGGGATAATGGGCCAGTGGATAGACTAGGTTAATTAGGTAGGTAAATCCATGCGATAATCGGCCAGTGGATAGGCTAGGTAGCTAAACCCATGTGATAATGGGCAAGTGGATGGACTAGGTAGGTAAATCCATGTGATAATGGGCAAGTGGATAGACTAGGTAGGTAAATCCATGTGATAATGGGCAAGTGGATAGACTAGGTAGGTAAATCCATGGGATAATGGGCCATTGAGTAGACTAGGTAGATAAATCCATGTGATAATGGGCAAGTGGATAGACTAGGTAGGTAAATCCATGTGATAATGGGCAAGTGGATAGACTAGGTAGGTAAATCCATGTGATAATGGGCAAGTGGATAGACTAGGTAGGTAAATCCATGTGATAATGGGCAAGTGGATAGACTAGGTAGGTAAACCCATGTGATAATGGGCCATTGGACAGACTAGGTAGGTAAATCCATGGGATAATGGGCCATTGGGTAGACTAGGTAGATAAATCCATGTGATAATGGGCCATTGGACAGACTAGGTAGGTAAATCCATGGGATAATGGGCCATTGGGTAGACTAGGTAGGTAAATCCATGGGATAATGGGCCATTGGACAGACTAGGTAGGTAAGTCCATAGGATAATGGGCCATTGGGTAAACTAGGTAGGTAAATCCATGTGATAATGGGCCAGTGGGTAGACTAGGTGGGTAAATCCATGGGAGACTGGGCCAGTGGGTAGACTAGGGAGGTAAATCCATGTCATAATGGGCAAGTGGATAGACTAGGTACGTAAATCCATGGGATAATGAGCAAGTGGATATACTAGGTAGGTAAATTAATGGGATACTGGGCCAGAGGATATACTAGGTATGTAAATCCATGGGATAATAGGCCAGTGGATAGACTGGGTATGTAAATCCATGAAGTAATGGGCCATTGAGTAGACAAGGTAGGTAAGTCCATAGGATAATGGGCCATATGATAGACTAGGTAGGTAAATACATGGGATAATGGGCCAGTGGGTAGACTAAGTAGGTAAATACATGGGATAATAGGCCAGTAGATAGACTATGTAGGCAAATCCATTGGATAATGGGCCAGTAGATAGACTAGGTAGGTAGATCCATGTGATAATGGGACAGTGGGTAGACTAGGTAGGTAAATCCATGGGATACTGGGCTAGTAGATAGACTAGGTAGGTAAATCCATGGGATACTAGGCCAGTAGATAGACTAGGTAGGTAGATCCATGGGAGACTGGACCAGTAGATAGACTAGGTAGGTAAAGCCATAGGATACTAGGTCAGTGAATAGACTAGGTAGGTAAATCCATAGGATACTAGGTCAGTGAGTAGACTTGGTAGGTAAAACCATGGGATACTAGGCCAGTGGACAAACTAGGTAGGTAAATCCATGGGATACTGGGCCAGTGGATAGACTAGGTAGATAAATCCATGGGCTATGGGCCAGTGGCTAGACTGCTAGATAAATCCCTGAGATACTAGACATGTGGATAGACTGGTAGGTAAATTCATAGGATACTGGGCCAGTGGATAGACTAGGTAGATAAATCCATGGGATAATGGGCCAGTAGACAGACTAGGTAGGTAAATACATGGGATACTGGGCCAGTAGATAGACTAGGTAGGTAAATCCATGGGATACTGGGTCAGTACATAGACTAGGTAGGTAGATCCATGGGAGACTGGACCAGTAGATAGACTAGGTAGGTAAAGCCATAGGATACTAGGTCAGTGAATAGACTAGGTAGGTAAATCCATAGGATACTAGGTCAGTGAGTAGACTAGGTAGGTAAAACCATGGGATACTAGGCCAGTGGACAAACTAGGTAGGTAAATCCATGGGATACTGGGCCAGTGGATAGACTAGGTAGATAAATCCATGGGATAATGGGCCAGTGGCTAGACTGATAGATAAATCCCTGAGATACTAGACAAGTGGATAGACTGGTAGGTAAATCCATAGGATACTAGGCCAGTGGACAGACTAGGTAGTTAAATCCATGGGATAATGGGCCAGTAGATAGACTAGGTAGGTAAATACATGGGATACTGGGCCAGTGGATAGACTAGGTAGATAAATCCATGGGATACTGGGCCAGTAGATAGACTAGGTAGGTAAATCCATGGGATACTGGGCCAGTAGATAGACTAGGTAGGCAAATCCATGGGATACTGGGCCAGTAGATAGACTAGGTAGGTAAATACATGGGATACTGGGCCAGTAGATAGACTAGGTAGGCAAATCCATGGGATACTGGGCCAGTAGATAGACTAGGTAGGTAAATCCATGGGATACTGGGCCAGTAGATATCCTAGGTACGTGAATCCATGGGATACGGGGCCAGTATATAGACTAGGTAGATAAATCCATGGGATAATGGGCCAGTGGATAGACTAGGTAGGTAAATACATGGGATACTGGGGCACAGTGGAGGGACTAGGTAGGTAAATCCATGGGATACTAGGCCAGTGGACAGACTAGGTAGTTAAATCCATTGGATAATGGGCCAGTAGATAGACTAGGTAGGTAAATACATGGGATACTGGGGCACAGCGGAGGGACTGGGTAGGTAAGTCCATGGGATAATGGGACAGTGTCTAGACTGATAGATAAATCCCTGAGATACTGGACCAGTGGATAGACTAGTAGGTCTATCCATGGGATAATGGGCCAGTGGATAGACTGGTGGATAAATCCATGGGATAATGGGCCAGTGGATAGACTGGTAGATAAATCCATGGGATAATGGGCCAGTGGATAGACTGGTAGATAAATCCATGGGATAATGGACCAGTGGATAGGCTAGGTAGGTAAATCCATGGGATAATGGGCCAGTGGATAGGCTAGGTAGGTAAATCCATGGGATACTGGGGCACAGCGGAGGGACTGGGTAGGTATATAGTTATCAACCCAGCAAACATGCTCTGTTGTCATGCCCATGGTAGTATTGGCAGGTAGTCTAGGAGTAGTAATGTAGCCGGTTATGGTCATAATAACACCACCATAATTTAAGAATAATGGCAAGTTTTTGATAGAATAGCCTAAATTAACAATACTAACAAACAATTGTCACACACATTTAGGTTTGTTATGTTTGTTATGTTATAGTTTCATTGAACTTTACCCTGTCTAACACATGCAGTCACTTCAGGTTGAATTGAGAGGAAATATGAAAGAAAGACATGAAAAAGTGAGAGAGGAAAGAAGCAGGACCTACCAATAGCACTCACCAATTGTCCACACATGTAGATGACTAGATAAATGAACATACACATATGCAAAATTCATTATGACAAGCAAATGAACACATCAGTATTGAATTTACAGAAACTTTCTTTTATTATTCAGTCAGTTCTGTTTCAAACAAAATTACTATTGGTGGTCTTAAAATAGTACAAAAAAGGTTGTCCCGACAGAAATCAATCATCACTCATCCTTCCACCCACACAACCCTTCCACCCCCATGCATCCCCTGAATAGTAAACAGAACATTAATCACAATGACACATTTGAGAATGAAAATTAACTATTGGCTTTTACCTACACTAAGTTACTTCAATCTGTTTTGTTTTCTTGTTTATCTTGGTGTTTTTGCTATAATTAAAAGTAATTTTATAGTTTGTCTTCATAAGAAAGCCTGTTTAATTAAATTTTTCTACACACCTTAGCGACATACAATTCTTTTAGTGTAAGACTAACCAGTCAATCAAAGCTGATGATCTAACAGTTGGGAAAATAAACTAAATCATGCACAATGTAATGGCAAACTGAATAATTTAAAAAAACAAAACAAAACCCTGCAACACATACACTGAAGCTCACTATCAATAAAAGGAGAACTGAGTTTATTAACCCCCCCCCCCCCCCCCGTATCACTTAAACTCATACACACGCAATATAATAATAATATATTACATATTGTGAATGCATCATAATTTCATATCGTGCTCAACACCACGAGAATCAGAATCCATGTGATACACATGAAGAGAAGAGGGAAAAAAGGATGGCAATTGCATGTCATTCGCAACATATACATGATAGAAAACAAGAACCCCTAAAACAAAAACCCTACCCAATCAAATACATGTCATAAAATAACTAAGGCGACAAAATTATTTGTGCTTCTCAATTAATTCTCTCAGCTTCGCCTCATTGGCTCCAGTCATCTCACCAACCTGAAATATATAGAAAAACAAAACTCACAGGTAGCCTACATGTTCAAATGGCAAGACATGCTAGAAAGGAATTCAGTTAGTTTTTAAATAGAGAGAGAGAAAGAGTGTGTGATTCATAGGAAGTTACCCCGTCCACCACATGCGGTGACAACAGGATGAATTAAGAGTAAACAGCAAAATGAGGTAGAATTTGTTTTGTTTTATTTCTTTGAAATGTACCCTGCCCACCATTACGGTGATCTCAGGATGAATTAAGAGGAAACTGCAAGATGAAAGTTAAGTGAAAAAAAGGAGGAAAGGAAAGAAGTAGGACCTACCAGCAGTACCCGCCAACTGCCCCATGAGGTAGAGAGGCACACAGAGAGAAAAAGAGAGAGGAGATTTGTTTGTTTGATTAAAATTTACCCCATCCTTCATTGTGGTGATCTCAAGATGAATTAAGAGGAAACAGCAAGATGTGAAAAAGAAGGAAAAGGAAATAAGCAGGACCAACCAACAGCGTCTGCCAACTGCCTGTATGACGTAAGGGGGGGGGGGAGAAGCTAGCTCCATAGGTCCCTCATTAATACAATTGTATAGAGCATTGAAAACAAATAAAATCAAGACAAAACAACTTAAGAAATTGTCTTTGCAGGTTTAACATTTGTGAGCCTCCATGCTGTATACAGTAGTTACTGCCTAAAGCCCAGCGCCAAAATGCCTATTTCTCCTGAATGCCTGCAAAATGAGTGAAACTGATTATTTCTATACAAATTATCCAGGTCAAAACCAAGATTTTACACAAAAAGCTCCCCTCCATGGCAACTGCAGGTATAATCTTCTGCAAATTATAATAAAGTATTTCTATAATTATCAAACTTCTTCCTTTTTTAGTATACATGTAATTCCATCACTAATAGGGCTAATTTATGCTTGTCAACAATTTGCCATGCAGTGTAGCCACCCTTCACATATCTATCCAATGTACTAATTACATTTGAGCAGTCTTCCCTATTTGAATTTCTGAATCACAATTAAAGAACTATCTTGGTGATCATAGCCAATTTTTTGCCTCAAAAGAATTTCCCATAAATGCCCATGTCACTTAAATGTCTGTCTTCTCTGCTTCCAAAACCCAGGACGTTTAGCAGTAACTACTGGACCTCCTTTACACTCAAGACTGAATATGGAACTTATTGTAGTGTTTTCTATAGACTGAGAAAACATGAATACGCTATACACACCTTCTTGCCAGCCTTGTACAGGAAAAATGTTGGCATCGCTGAGATTTCACAGGCTTCCGCTGTTTCCTGAGAATGAAATAAAATGCGATTTGATGATGGTGTAATCATTAACAATACTTGGCAATTTTACAAAGTTTGACAACAAAATAAACAAAACAAAAACCCCAACAAATTTATGAAATCTTGAGCAGTTCTGGTAACATTTATATAAGCTATCTCTAAATCTTATTCCGTCTAGTGTACATTGTGACAGAAAAAATTCATGATGTCAGACACGACTCAATCACACCATACGAACTTTAAAGTTCATTACGCAAAAAGGATGACAATCATACTAATTTGTATCTGGATCAGGCTACACGAAATAGCACCCATGGTCTCCCTTAACAATGAAGACAACATTACCCAAGAACCATCCCACGGCAAAAAATAATTGTAGCATTGAGTCTTTAGAATATGCCAACCATAATGATCATGGAGGATAGAGTCAATGATAAAACAAACAAATGAAACAAAATGTTCATAATACTACTGTTTACAAAAGTAAAAAAATGAAATGGCAAACTGTCAAGAAATAACCTAACAAATGATTCCAGATTCATGCAAGAATTTCTAATCTGTGAAAAGCATCAATAGCATTTTCTAGACAACAAAATTGAGCAAACATGTCATCACCATTAGAAAGAATCTCCCACTAATTTTGGAGTATAAATTCTTGACAATACATAGCCTCCTATATTTACTTATATTAATAAAAGAAAGATTGGAACTATATATATCTCTAATCCAAACAAAGAATTATAATTTGGATAATACAATTTTCATTACAGATTATGTTTTCTCTCTCATCAAATAGTCTCAGGTGATTAAAGATAAATAAAGAATATGCATTAAAAATTCACCAAATCGGATTTACTTACGCTGTTTTCGTCACATCAACTTTTGTAAACTGAACATCTGGAAACTCTTTTTCCATTGCCTGTAACAGATGAAATGGAATTTTGTGTAATAAGGTGCATTAAATGAAACATACAACTGTTTGCTGTATGTTAGTAATATTACATTGCAATTTAATATGTACACCATGAAAAGACAAAAGTAATAGTGATAGTACCTTCGTTTGTGGAGGGATTAATTGATTTATAGAAATAAAAGATGATTTAAACAATGACTTTTAAAACAAGAACGTTATATTTCCATTTTTAAAAGACAAAAATGAAATTGAATCGTTTAATTTTGTAAAGGATTCTTTTCAAGAATAAAGTCTAACATGTAAACAAAAAGTACTGCATGTGAGTTTAATAAAAAATATATAGTAATAATATAAATAATATTAAAAAATGGATTTATTTTAAATTTCCTATATATTATACACGCTGAATTTGTGATTTAAGCAAACTCAGGGTCTACTGGAACAAACATACATCGTCCATCTATCATGAAGCATTTTCAATTACGTTTTTAAGGTCTAGCAAATAAATTTATCAAGAATTTACTGCATTTATATGACAGGATGGCTCACATAAAATGAAGTTCATTGAATATTGGGTTTTGTCCTTTGTAAGCTAGAGATCGAAATTGTCAACAGGTCTGGAAATATAATTCCTTTGGCACCATATTTTTCTTTAAGGACAGGGAAAAAAACCCAGTCTTATATTGGATTAACAATATTCAAAGGAAGATCTAAAGGGAAACAGTCATTTTGGTCTACTAAGACGATAATACATCTTTCACATATATCCGATCTTTACATTATTTTAAAGCTATTTATCATGAATTGAATTATAACATTCAAGACAGCTGGAGGTAATATGTCAGAATGCAGGATAAATCCCTGATTCCCCCAAAATACAGACATCTAGTTAGTACCGTAGGCTATAGAAGTCAATCCTGTGTGCCTTTTGATTAACTCACCTCAACCTTAGGACTTATCATCCTGCATGGGCCCACACCATGTTGCAAAGAAATCGACAACTGTCAGTTTCTCAGAAGCGATGAATGCATCAAAATCAGCCTGAAAGGAAATGTTTCTTCAATTAAATCTATAGGTTGATTTTAAGAAGTTTCTGTAATAGTGGCATAAATATTTCAACCCTGGATCCTTATTTATTGTTCCATGTCGATTGCTCAGATTTCAAATCTACAACATATTGTTTTTTTTGCTCTCCTGAAAACCGGTGTCCACGTTACCTACAAATGGATTTCTCCCCTGTATACATTTTTGGCAAAACAAATTTGGTGATATAATGTTGATTTTAAATATAATGTGTATGTAAAGACAACCAGTAAAGGGGCCTGTGTCGATAGTGAAGAATATGAAGGACATGAAAAAAATCTTGATTCTATTAACTAGGCCACCAAGCAGATCTAGAAATCTAACTAGCTCTACTAAAGAAAATGGGTGCGTCAAATTCTAGATCTAGTAATCTAAAACTAGTCTTGTAGTTTCTAGGATTCTAGATAACAATTAGACTTAGACCTAGATATATCTTATCTAGATTGAATACAGATCTATCATAAAATAGCATGTCTGTCTAGAATCTAAATCTAGAAGAATCTAGATCAACAACGTGCGCGTTTATCTTCAAGATGTGTCTATCCGACTAGAATCTAGATCTACATATCAAATTCTCTGCAACGCCTAGCAAGAAATAATTTTAATCTGTTAACAAGCTAGATCTATTTATATGCTGATACACTAACCCAAACTATGGCCTAGGGAAAGCTAAAGCTTAGATCTAGGGCTGTCAAGCTGTCATAATAAAAATCTAGATCTAGATCTCACAGACAAAGAATCTAGGTCATTTCACTCAAGCAGATTGTTCTTAATCTTGTCTAGCTCTAGATTAGACTATCAAATCACAAATAGGATTATAACATAAATCGCAAACAACGCAATAGGAAATTTTAAATGACTTCGCTTCGAGTTTCCTGGAATGAAAAAATAAAAAATCGTCAACCGCAGATCACATTCACAACTGAACCGTACAACTGCAGAGAGGGAAGTCAGTGCATCTCAACATTGTCTAAATCTATCCCAAAATCATTTGCGCGAAAGGCTATTTCGACAACAAATACGTTAGTAGATTTAAATTGAAAAATCTGAAGGAAGTATAGAAGGTTCCGATTTTTAAATCTGAAATCTTCGAGTGAATAGCAGGGCCTCACGGATCAGTGTGGAAATTGTAGTTTGCCGTGAAAGTCGCAAAGTTAAAATAAAGCAGCGTGCTTCCGCTGATGATTAGTATACAAATCGGCGATGGGGCAGGAGTCAAGAAATTTATCATGCTGTGCTAAACCATGTCTCCTATTCATAACAGCGAACATAGAAGTATTTTAGTAAAAGGGAAGAAAAGGAAACTTAAGAGAAAAATATGTCAAAACTAAAAAACCTCAAATAATCTGAAATCATAGGAAATCTGAAAGATTTACATCCCTGCCCAGATAGAATCAAACCCTTGACCATGAAAAGAGAGCACATCATCAACTATGCTGAAACAAAACATTAAAACCGCATCTTGCAGCATACATAAAATATCATCAGACCTGCCTAGTTGCAAACTCAAAATATAGACAACTCTTTCATCGTTTTGCAATTGAAAGAGAAAAACAGTAGCAACCTTTGTCTTGGAGAATTTAGGTCTGAATATCTAAGTAACGATTCAATTGCATTTAAAATTAAAGCTCACATTTGATTCCAAACCCACCCTTTACAGTATTTTGCCCACACATCTAGATCTAAAGATCCACACTACATAGGCCATGTAGACTAGACAGAAATGTTTTATGTTATGTCTAGGTTCTAGATTTGATCCTGGAATTCTAGAATGAACACTTGGTGACGATGTCACATTGAATTACAGTCTGCCACCATTAATTGGACATTCTGTTGAATCTGACATAATCATGGGAATAAAATAAACCCAAGATACCTGACAATTCCCTATTCTAATTTGGACACTTGATTTGGAAACAATCCAGTTCTTTGTAATTATCCCATTTCCTGTCAATCCGACATACAGATTTCAGAGCAATTGGGAGCTTTTGATTAATCCACATGGTCTTGTATTAAGTATATAGCACATGCCCCCTGGTGTTTTCACACCTTTCGTTCCTGGAGACAGGTCAAGACTACTGGCCTAAACGTAATGCAGGTCGCTCCATCTGTTTAGTCTGCTACTCTCTCTCTGTATCTCTCCCTCCGTCCCTCCCTCTCTCGTTGAAATGCCACATATCGCAACAGATTTCAGCTCTTGTAAATACAAATTTGTTAATCTGACAAACTGTCTAATCCGACATTATTTGCGGCGATGGACAGTGTCCGATTAATCACTGTAGACTAATTAGTATACCAGGATGCAACAATTCAAATGATATAATATATTATAGGCCTAACTGTATTTAAGATTTAAATTTTTTAGAATCAAATCTGAACAGCTACCTAAAAGGACATGAAGTAGAGATATAGAAAGGAACCTATTTGAGTGAATAAATCATCCTATGGCATTGGAGGAATCTAAACGTAGTCCATTATATTGTAATGAAATATGTCTCATTTGTAACTGCATTTCGATTGGTTGATTTCAAGGAACATCCCAAATTTCCTTTTAATACTAACACCGCCACTATAGCATCAGCTTAGCTACATTTAACGGCAAAATAACCACCCACACTAGAAGACAAAATATGATCACACCACTTGTTAATTTAAGATCTAGATCTAGATAGATCTAGGAGTTATTATAATAAACAAACATCTTTCTTAAAAATTGAAATGAGAGCTTTTTTACAGACATAAAGTAAAGAGAATTTCTATTGAAACAAAGAGAACGATATATTGGAGTTTAGGGTCCCAAATTATTTTTATCGGAGTTTGATCCTACATTTTAATTTGTCGAAGTTTGTCACACTTTGTCGACCCTGCTGATCCCATGGCCCACATACAAAGTATTGAAGCGTTTTTGGTCTCATGCAAAGAAGAAGATCAAACGAATGCATGGCACTATTGGCACATCTCGCAATCACTTCATCAGCTACCTACGGGAGTTTGAATGGAGATGGAGAAACGACACATTTGCTTCATCTGGCGGAAACACATTTGGGAAAATTCTAAATAAAATTAAAGTGCAATACCCTGTGTAACTTTTCTTGAAATAAATATCTTTTGGAAAACAAAATATTTTTGAAGTTATTCTTAAAAAATCTTATTTTTAAGTTCAAATAAATCTTGAAAAAAATATTTTTTAGGACTCTCAACTCCGTGATCGCCAAGAGAATTTTTGTGATCGCCAAGAGAATTTTAACAGACACATCAAACCGACCAGCTGTACTGATGTTATAGCCGTGTTGACGTTACACCACTCTCGATCTAGGCTACATGAAATATGTCCCAGCTGAAGGAGTGTATGGTTATAAATGTAGACTAGATCTAGATCTAGTGCGATCCTGCGAAATTGCCATTTAGATCTAATCTAGATTCTAGACTAGAAGTAGAATCCCTAGATTCTATGTCTACTTATATCTATATAACACTATAACTAACTAGATCTAGATCTACCACTGAGTATCACCATCTCTGACCCTGAACAAGCCGTAGCCCCCCCCCCCCCCCCTCTAGCCTAGAAGTAGAATCCCCTAGATTCTATGTCTACTTATATCTATATAACACTATAACTAACTAGATCTAGATCTACCACTGAGTATCACCATCTCTGACCCTGAACAAGCCGTAGCTGGCCCCCCCCCCCAAGATCTACACACCACATAATTGAATCTAGATCTAGGCCTATCTAGATTCTAGATCTGGACCTAGACTAGAATCACGTTATCATTTAAATCTTGTAACTATTTTAGATTTAAAAAAGACTGAAATAACTCTTTTAAATAGATCTAGATCTAGATCTAAATACGACGCTGTCGTTAGAGCATGTCATCTTTTTTTAGCTTCGTCATTGCCACCGGTTGCTCATATATCTCTAGATCTATATTTAGTCGTATTCTTCTGTGCAATCTTATCGAAAACACCGCCCCGCCCCGACCGGCCTTCTGAAATGACCGCAAGGCCTCTTCGCGCGTTGGCTTATCTAGAGTCTAGGCCTTCTGGATTTATATTCTTCTAGATCTAGACCCAGATCTAGCTAATAAGTCTCTTAATGAATTAAGAATTCTAGAGCTTTCATAATAAAGACCTAAACTAAATCAATATAGATCTATTAAATTGTTATGTAGGAGAACTTACTTTAGTTGCGATTTCTTTCATCTTGCCGGTTTTAGGACGGGTACGTGCTTCGGACTCGGAATCGGAAGTAAAGTGGTCGCCGTCACCGTGTTTTGAGCGGGTTTGAGGATTGACGAAGTGCGATGGCCCAGCCTAGAGTCGCGAGCAGTGTAATTCCGCTAAGTGAACGAACTGTCCGGGCCAAATAATGCAGAAAACCAATGTGCGACTGTGCAACTTCATCAACCCACTCAACCACTCGCTAAGGTCCTTCGTTCTAGTTCAAATTAAATGCATTTCTTTTTAAAGCTTTTCCTACCTCTCTCAGAAATAAGATCACACGCACACAGTTTGGGAATTCGGACAATAACAATCTAGAGAATGGAATAAGAGTTTATCATACATTTGTTTTTCTATTAACCGACTGACCGCGTTTCGGACATGTCTTGGTAGGATAACGGATCTCTCTCTCTCTCTCTCTCTCTCTCTCTCTCTCTCTCTCTCTCTCTCTCTCTCTCTCTCTCTCTCTCTCTCTCTCTCTCTCTCTCTCTCTCTCTCTCTCTATCTATGTATATATATATATATATATATATATATATATATATATATATATATATATATTTATTTTTAAATTATTTTTTTTTTTTTTTTATTTTTTATTTTTCTTTATCAGCTCCCATTCTACCTTCCGGTCTATGGGTTTTAGATGCCCGAAATGATCTTTCTACTTTCTCCGAGCTACCCTGCCCTGACAGTTTTCTATTTCCTTCCGTGAAAAGTTAAATTTCTTTGCCTACTGCCTCTTTTATATATTATTCCCACTTTCTCCGAGGTCTGCCTTTTGGTCTTTAACCTAAGTTTTAACACTGTATACTGATTTAGTTATTCTATTCTCATTCATTCTGTTAACATGCCCAAACCATCTCAGTTTATTTCATCTTTTTTATGCTATCTGCTTTGGTTTGATCTCTTATTGTTGTGTTTCTGATTTTGTCTCTTTTAGTTTTCCTACTACTCTTCTTAGATATTTCATTTCGGCTGCCTGTACTCTACTGTATTCCCTACTGTCTAAGGTCCAAGTTTCACTGCCATAGAGGAGAGTAGGACAATAAACAGTGTTGTATACTGCCATTTCAGTTTTTGTTGACAATTCTTGTTCACCTACAAATGCCTTTCCTAGATGGTTATATATTACACTTGCCTTTTGGATTCTCTGGCTGATTTCTTCTCTTAGTTTTCCTCTGAGTTAATCATTACTCCTAAGTAATTGTAACTTTGAACTTGTTCTAAATTCTCCTTGCCTAATTTAAGATTTTGTGTTTTAGCTTCCCTATTTACTAACATTGTTTTAGTTTTCTTTGCATTTACTCTCATTCCTCTTTTATTTAATTCACTATGTTGATATTTGACTGAAGGTCCCTTTCTGATTTTCCAAACAGAACTAAATCATCAGCAAATGAAAGCATTGATACATTTACTGGTTTGAGCTTCAACATACCTACATTCATTTTCTTCATTTTTGAGGATGCCTTTGCGACTAAATCCATAAATGTGATAAACAAAGAGGACTTAGGATACAACCCTGTCTTACTCCTATATCTACATCAAATTCTTCAGATACATTTCCAGCTATTCTCACTGCACATGTTGGTTTATTGTAAACTTTTTAATGGCTTCTATTAAATTTCGCTCTACGTTGTGTTCTTTTAAAGAATGCCATAGTTCGTCCCTCCTCACAGTGTCAAATGCCTTTTCTAAATCAATAAAACACAGGTGCAAGTCA
>JAXRKP010000182.1:127500-170000 GCA_037039925.1 Doris montereyensis
GATGTTGAGGTTCATCGGGGAGCGGGTGTCGGTTCGGATCGTCACCATGTTGTAGGGAAAGTGGAATGTTGACTGATGAGATGCAGAGACACACCGGCAGCTGTGACAAGGAGGAGATACGCTGTCAACCTTCTGGGGGAAGAAGGGAGAAGGGAAGAGTTTTCTCTCACGGTTTCCGGTCGATTTGAGGCTCTGACAGAACTGGAGGATAGTAATATAGAGGACCATTTGAGGGACCTGAGGGATGTGGACATCAACGTGTGATGAAACGCTCGGCGGGAAGCCGCAGCACCAGAGGGAGTGAATTTCTCGGAAGACCTCCATGAAGATGGAGACACGCAGGAGTACAAAAATGCAGCTACTTATGTCAAGAACTAGAGCAACCAAGGTCTAATCCCAAGCCTTATATACAGAGGCCAATGCTCAAGTAAAAAAAAAAAAGGTGTAAGAACAGACGGAGGAAATTGTTTTGAAGAGTTGGCTACGGGGTGGCGGAGGGGGAGGTGTGAGAAATGTTTATGCTGTGGCTGGGAGGCTGACAGGGAGGTGCAGGCAGGGTGGGGGGGGGGTTAAGTCATGGAGGGCAAGGAGGCGGTCTTCTTGCCACAGGGGAGGAGCAGGTGTCTCGTTGGAGGAACCACTTCTCGGAACTGCTGAATCGTGGAGGGGTCGTGCAGGACCTGGATGTGGCTACGGTTTCCCCAACGCCAGCGGAGATTCGACATGCGGCCGGAGAGATTGGGAATGGAGGGGAAGCGGGGCCGGATGGTATGCCTGGAAGGGCGCTGGATTTGGGGGGGCACAGAGTGCTCCGTTGCCATGTTGCATAATCTTTTCACAGGGATCTGGGAGGGGAGGAGTTTCCGAATGGCTTTGAGGGAGGGTCATGTTGTCAAATTACCTGAAAAAAGAGACCTCAGTGGGTGCAATGGCTGCGAGGGGAAAGTGCTGCTGTCGGTTCCGGGGAATATTTTCGACAGGTTTATCCTTGAAGGACTTATAAAGGCAATTTATGCCCAACTACGGGATGAGAGGGCAAGATTTATACAAAATAGATCATGTACTGACCAAATAGCCACATTGTGCATCATTGTTGAACAATCGTTAGAGTGGAATTTGCCCTAAACATCAGTTTCATCGACGTTGAGAAAGCATTTGGCATCCTCCATATGGATTCTCTTTGGAAACTCCTGCGACATTATGGAGTACCCTTAAAACTAACAAGAATAATACAGAGGTCATGTGAAGATATGACTGCGAGGGTAGTGCATGCTAGAGAGGTTTCTGAATCTTTCAGCATCAGGACGGGAGTTCGCCAGGGCTGTCTTCTTTCTCCTTTTCTGTTTCTTTTATCCATCGACTTCCTGAAGAAAGGTGCAACAGATGGGGGAAGATATGGCATTCGATGGACTATGACAGAACAAATTAACGACCTAGACTTCGCCGATTAAATTGCTTTGCTTTCACACACACACACACACACACACACACACACACACAGGTGGATGCGGGATGGGACTCGGACTCAACAACAAGAAAACCAAGGCTCTTCGCGGCTACGGAGCCTGCAGCGCTCTGTCAGTGGCCATTGGGGAGAGCCGCTGGAAAATGTTGATAAATTGTGCTACCTAGGTAGCATGATTGGTGGCGGGGGTGGGGGTGGAGGGGGTGGAGGGACTAGGATGCAGAAGGCGCGGCAAGCATTTTTGTGCCTTAACAACGTATGGTCCAGCAGGGGTTTGCCAGAGGAATCAAACTGCGGATATTCGGCTCAAATGTCAAGTCGGTGCTGACGTGTGGATCAGGGGCATGGAGGGCCACAGAAGCTGCCCTACAGAGAGTACAGTCATTCATAGATGGATGTCTGAGGAGGGTTGTCAAGATATTCTGGCCTAAGATTGTCTCAGGCATTGATCTATGGGAGTGGGCTGGACAAGTGTCGGCTGAGAAAGATTTGAGGCGAAAGAAGTGGAGGTGTATGAGCCGCACGCTTGGAAGGGACCCCAACACAATAACCAGACAGAGCCTTACGTCGAACCCACATGGTGGAAGATCGAGGCGTTGGCCGGGGACTGCGTGGGGGGGGGGGGGGGGGCTTGAGGGAGAGATGGGAAGACGGGGCTAGAATTAAAGTAGCATGGAAATATGTGGAGAAGCTGGCCCGGGAGAGAAGTGATTGGATATTATTTATTGATGGGCTATGCTTCCCAGCGAGCTAAAAAAGCAGAAAAAGAAATACTATTTCATTAGGAAATATTATTTCATTAAATATTATTTCATTTTGGCCTCTAATTTATTTTTCAGCAGCATCGTATGCTCATTTATCAAACTGTTAAAGGAAAAGCTTCGCGCACTAAATACACACAAAAAAACTTGCCAAACAATTATACGATCATTCTTCCACGCTTTGACACAATAATCATGGATGGACTGAAGGGATGGATGGATGGGATGGATGAATATATCATATCAAGATAATATGAATCAATAAATTATTCTAAATTTTTTACTACACTTGAACAGAAAAACAAGTTTTCTTTAAGAAAAAAGTCTTTGAATAGCTAACAGTGAACAATTTGACGTCCATGAAACATGCAGTGATAAAGATTTCAAATTAACAAATAAAAAAGTATTATGCGTTCGGTCTTCAAATGCACAACGGACAGTTTCAAACTGAATACATAAACACGTAGGCCTACACACAGTCTGTCTGTCTGTCTGCCTGTCTGTCTCCCTGTCTGTCTCCCTGTCTGTCTCTGTCCGTCTGTCTATCCATCCCTCCTCCCTCTCTCTCTCTCTCTCTCTCTCTCTCTCTCTCTCTCTCTCTCTCTCTCTCTCTCTCTCTCTCTCTCTCTCTCTCTCTCTCTCTCTCTCTCTCTCTCTCTCTCTCTCTCTCTCTCATTCTTTCTCATCTGTCTTTCTTTTCTCCTATCTGTCTTCCAGTCTTTGGATCTATCACTTATATCTATATATAATTATATATATATATATATATATATATATATTTAAGCAACTATCAGTCTTATATATACACACACAGATATGTACATGAAATTATAAAATGTGTTGGTGGTATGGTGCTGAAGGAAGGCACGGGTTTGTTGATAATGGAAGGAGATATTTAATGATTACAGATCACTCCCCCGTACCTGAAAACTCCATTTTGTGAAGAAGAAGAAGACATAAAAGAAGGCAAAGCAACTAAAGAGGTGGAAGGAGGAGGAAGAGGGATATACGGAGGAAAGAGATTTTGTTGTTGTTCGTGGACTAACTCTCCAAACTAGGCTTTTTCACATCTTCAATGTTTGTTCACTGACTAGGAAATGTTTTCCTTAGACTACATTGTGATAATGGAATGAGTCCTACAACAATAGCTGATAAGTGTTGTGTGTTTTCGTACTGCTGAGACTGTACCACGTCCTTTTCTACCTGTACTGTCGAGTTGTCGGAGAGTTGAATGAAGTAGAAAACGGACACGTGCCTGTAAAGACATGTTTCCAGTGTCTTATTACGATGATGCCCTTTATGTATTTTTCATAAGACTATTGTGTTTACATGTACAACCCACGCATATGACATGGTGGCAGCATGAGTAGGTTTTATATCTTATTTTGTCCACAATTTAAAAGAAAATGTAAAAATTTTAAACCACCTTCTGAATTCTTCTTCATCTTTTCTTCTTCTTCTGATAAACCCATAAATAATTTTCATTTTCTTCTTTGACTTGAACGGCGTCAGCTTGCTTCTAAGGCTCAAATCCTCCTCAAATCCTCTCACCCCCTCATCATCCAATTCATAGTTCAATTACTTCCGCATCAGCTATCAACTTTCAAACTGTTGTTGGATAGAAACTTGAGGGGCAGCAAGACCGGGTACAAGTTGACAGCCTGATTTGACTATTGGTGGGTTGTGATGGGATGGATGGATGAAGGGAGATGGAAGGATGGATGAATATATCATATAGATTATGAATCAATAGATACATTTTTACACTTGAACAGAAAAAGGGTGATATACTAAAAGAGGCATACATGCAGACATAAAGAGAAGGCAGTCAAATGCACAACGGACTTTTGACCATGAAATTATAGATGAAGGAAGGCACGGGAGGAAGGAAAGATATTTAATGTCATTTTGTGAAGAAGAAGAAGAAAAGAAGATCAGAGTCGTTGTTTTTTTAATCAAAGAGGGTCTCAACTGGAAAACTGAATCATCTTTAGACTAGGAAATGTATTAGACTACAGGTAGTGTTGTGTGTTTTCGTACTGCTGAGACTGCTGTACTGTCGAGTTGTCGGAGAGTTGAATGAAGCTGTAAAGAAAACGATGATGCCCTTTATGTATTTTTCATAAGACTATTGTGTTTACATGTACAACCCACGCATATACATGAGTAGGTTTTATTTCTTATTTTGTCCACATTTAAAAGAAAATGGCTTTTAAACCACCTTCTGAATTCACATTCGATAAACCCCATATTTGTAAACGCTTCAAAACTTGAGACCGGGTACAAGTTGACAGCCTGATTTGTGTGATGGGAGTGGAGGCAAAGCAAAGAGTCCTGGACAGGTTACACGAGAGAGTCGTTGTTTTTTTTTAATCAGTCTCAACTGGAAAATGGTCAGGTAGCGCCGTAAACAGTCTGACCAAGAGAAAGAATGTTTCGTTGGAGCTATAAACAATAGCGATACAGAACCTCTATGGAGAGCAAAAATAAAGCTGTTCCGCACAATGGTGTCCTTCAAGATAAACACAGGAGCCGATGTCAATATCATTACCAGCAAAATGTGGAAAACCATTGGCCAACCGAAGTTATAAGAAAACCATGGAGTTAAGCTTATCAGTCCTGGCGGTCTTCTAGTTGTTAATGGGTTTTTCACGACGAAGATTAAAGAAGACTTAAATGCAACATTTTATGTAGTGAAAAAAGACACATAATGTCTTCTCAGCCGAGCAACATCAAAAGCTTTAGGGCTAGTTGTTGTAAGAGGCAATTTAAATGAAGTAAGGCTGAAAACTTTTGGAAAGGTCAAATACGAACCAGTGAAGATACAGCTTCGAGATGATGCCACACGGTACTCAGTTCCAGTGGCCAGACGAATACCTCTTCTATTGATGAAAAAGTCAAGGCCGAGTTGAAGAGAATGAAGGAAGTAAATGTCATTCAAGAAATTGAGGAGCTAACTGATTGGCTGGCATCAATTGTACCAGTGTTAAAACCAAATGGTAACGTAAGAATCTGTGTAGATCTCAAGAAATTGAACAAGGCTGTAAAACGTGAACGTTTTATTTTGCCAACTCTTGACGATATTATCCACGAGCTCCAGGGTTCAACAATCTTTTCTAAACTTGACGCAGCCAGTGGATTTTGACAAATCCCGCTTGATCCAAAATACACAGCGTTCATCACACCGTTTGGCAGGTACTATTTTACGCATCTTCCATTTGAAATAACATCAGCCCCAGAATTATTTCAACCTACATGTATTATGATGAAATTACTGCAGGGAATAAAAGGCGTTATCTGTTACATGGACGATATAGTATGTCATTCTTTCTCTAAAAAAGAGCACACTCAGCTATTAAAGACAGAAGAAACGAAACTCAAAGAAGCTGGTCTGAAATTAAATGCAGAGAAGTGTGTATACTACAAAGAATAATTGAACTTTTTGGGACACGCCATAAGCAAGAATGGAATTAGAGACGACGATTCCAAGGTAGAAGCAATCGTAGGGATGATAGCACCCACTAACGTGAGTGAACTCAAACGTTTCCTGGGAATGATCAATTAATTAGGACGTTTTCTCCCTAACCTATCAACAGAGTTGTGTCCAATAAATGGATTGCTGAAAAAGAATTCGCATTACTCCTGGGAATCACTACAACAAAGAGCATTTGAGGGAGTTAAAAATGTACTCACCTCAGCATCTGTACTTGCCTACTTCGATGTTGCAAAGCCTATCATAGTTTCAGCTGACAGCAGTGCATATGGACTAGGCGCAGTATTATTACAAGAACACCCAAATGGCCCCA
Source organism: Doris montereyensis (assembly GCA_037039925.1). Classification (NCBI taxonomy): domain Eukaryota; kingdom Metazoa; phylum Mollusca; class Gastropoda; order Nudibranchia; family Dorididae; genus Doris; species Doris montereyensis. The sequence goes on from JAXRKP010000182.1 coordinate 133,533, forward strand.
GGCCAGTTGCTTTTGCATTGCGTTCCCTCACCAAAGCAGAACAACAGTATGCACAGATTGAAAAAGAATGTCTTGCTGCGACATGGGCTTGTAAAAAAATAATTGATTGCTATTTAATTGGATTGAAAGATTTTACTCTACTGACAGATCACAAACCTCTGGTTCCTTTAATCAATTCAAGGGATTTGATCGACATTCCAATTCGATGTCAACGACTGTTAATGAGAATGGTGAGATTTCAACTTCGAACAGTCTACACTCCAGGCAAAGAAATGCTTATTTCGGACACTCTTTCAAGGAGTCCCGTCAACGCTACATCCGAAAAAGAAAGATCGTTACAAGACGATGTCGCCGCGTATGTCCTCGAAGTAGTAAATTCATGGCCAGTGACAGGCATAAAACTAAATCAAATTCGCGATCAGTCACAACAGGATGTATGCATCAAAACAACAATGGAATATGTTGTAAATGGATTGCCAGAATACAAACGAGATGTTAAATTCGCATCAAGCAATTTCTACATGTTGAAAGGAGAACTAAATGTATGTGAAGGGCTGCTATTAAGAGGACAGAGAATCATGATACCATGCATTTTACGAAAGGAAATTATCGACAACATCCATAGTGGTCACTGACGAATCACAAAATGTCGCGAAAGAGCTAACCAATCTGTTTGGTGGTCAGGAATAAACATGGATAAAGAAGAACAAATATCCAAATGTAGGTACTGCATTGAGAAGAGGCCAACACGGAGACGAGAACCTCTGATTTCTACATCAATTCCAGAACGACCATTTCAAAAGGTGGCAACCGATTTGTGCGAAGTAAAAAATCAAATGTACCTAGTAACCATCGATTATTACTCTAGATACATTGACATTGCACACCTTACAATTGTGACTTCAGCAGGCATTATTTGCAAGCTAAAGAACTTATTTGCCGCACATGGGATTCCAGAAACAGTTGTATCAGACAATGGTCCACAATTTGCTTCAACTGAGTTTAAAGCTTTCTCCAGAACCTGGAATTTCCATCATATCATCTGTAGTCCACAGTATCATCAGTCAAATGGTGAAGTAGAGAGAGCTGTGCGAACAGCTAAAGACATTCTCAAACAAGAAGATGCCCACCTTGCGCTCTTAGCATACAGAGCAACGCCCATCCCGAGTCTTGGCACGAGTCCAGCAGAAATAGTTGTGGGTAGAAAGATACGCACAACCGTTCCTACTTTGCCAAACAATCTGCAAGCAAGTTCACAAGATCTTCCAGATCTTCATCCAAGTGATCATGTACGAGCCAAAACCGACGGAGATAAAATGTGGAATCTCCAAGCTAAAGTCGTTAGCAAATGCGCTCCAAGGTTATATATTGTCAGTACCGAAAGAGGAGAATTACGAAGAAATCGTCGCCATTTGCAAATGGTTCACCATAGGATAATTCATCACCAGAGAGAACAGCATCTACCAGCGATGAAGACAACAATGTCTCAGATGAATCTTCGAAAGCATTTAAAGGAAGTCCTATCAGGCCTCTTGAGCCTGACCCACCGTCTTCAGTTACCAGATCTGAAGCTTGTGCTCACACACCGCAGTGGTCGAGCCATCATTAAACCAGCACGATTCCCTGATGGTTAATTTCTCGTTAAGTTTTGTCGTGTTAAATTAATGTGTGAAATTCAATTGGATTAGCAGCAGTAATCAATGTGATCAGTTAAGAAAACAACTGCATTGTGTTTCAAGTATTTGGGATAGCAGCAGCATTCGCAACAGCATTCACAAGTATATTCATTAAGCGTGTCTCAATATACTTTTGAAAATGAACAGTCCAATTAGGAAGACAACACAACTTGCCATTCTAATTTGTGTTTAAAGACTTTAGTCTAAATCCATGTGGTTATTGTAAAAAGTCAAGTATTCTAATATGTCTTGTCCTTAATCAAACTGAAGTGTAATCGTCTTGATTATGTTTTGAAACTTTTAAATAAAGGGTCAGTTACTAAAAGTAAAAGAGAGAAATGTAATGGAATGAGTCCTACAACAATAGCTATAGTGTTGTGTGTTTTCATACTGCTGAGACTGTACCGCGCTCTACCTGTACTGTCGAGTTGTAGGGAGTTGAATAAAGTACACGTGCCTGTAAAGACGTGTCTCCGTTGTCTTATTACGATGTTCCCCTTTATGTATATTTCCTAAGTGTCGGGACTATTGTGTTTACATGTACAACCCACGCATATGACACATTGTAGTGAACATATCATACTTATTTTTATCTTCGTAATTTGTTAATTTATAATGTAATGTCTATTCTTAATAACGGGCATCTATTTGTTCTCTAATTATCAACATACTGATTATCAAAGTTTGCTTTAATTTAGTAACATAAATTTCTCAGCTGTATTTCTTACATGCATAGATTTTTTACATGCATTATTATTGCATAATAAAATTGAGATAACTTACAACCCATTAGACGTCTTTGTTGATGTTTGCTGAGAAGATGAGGATTTATTCAAGGACGCTTTCGAGTTATCGATGTAGAATATCCGATGAATAAGAATTAAGAATATTCACCACATTTGTCATCATTCAGAATACATGTAATTCTATTCAAATTCAAGGGCGTCGATCCTCCATGATAACTAATGCAAGAATTACCAGAGTTACTTTTCTTGAAATTGCGGACATGATTTCCGGTAGGTTCGGTAATTCGGTTTGATTTTCTTTCGCTGTGAAGGTCAAGAGAAGCTGTTCGACTAGCACGTTCACCGTAAGTTTTTTCTATTTTCTCGTTGTTATATATTAATTATCTTATTCCTTGTATTTACAATATTTTCCCGACATAATACAAAATCAAAACTTGGTCATGCTGTCTGTAGAACTAGAGCTCTAGATCGATTATATCTGATCTGTTCAGTTGTTACGATTCTTACTTTCTGTGTAGCTATTTATAATTGTTGACGTCTCGTTCACTAAACCTAGATCTAGAAATCTAGATCTAGATGATTAGATCTAGTTATAATCTAGATCTAGAGCTAACTAGATCTATATATAGCTCTAGCTCTAGCTAGATCTAGTTGTAGATTCTAGATCTAGATCTAAATTGTAAAATCCAGACACGGGATAATCGCACTTTAGCACCGCCAAGATTTCACATCGAATACGACTACAAATCCAGTTTATGCTCGATACTGGGCATGGTCCCGATATCACTCTCTCATGCTCCTCAATCGACAGCGCTGCGTGACGTGCTATGAAGGGCCTCTCACTTTACGTGTGTTGTCCTTCAGTCGTCGCCCTATTATTACCCCCATTTTAGCACCGCTGACCATAGTGTTAAAGTACGATTATGCCCCAAACACTAGACATTAAAATCTTAATGACGACATAAAATGATAGTAAGATCTAGATATCAGTCATAGTCCAAGTTCTAGATTCTAGACATAGATCTAAGTAAATATTATTTCACCCTCAAAAGTCAAGAATGGAATTATGATTGTAGTTACAGGCTCAACATTATGAGTGTTGGATAGTCGCACTTTAGCACTGTTAATATTTCGCATCAAATAAAATTCCAATCTTCAGTTTATATTGGATTCTCTCTCCTCGCTATTCTACAAGCACATCACTTCTTGTGTGTTTCTTTGTCGTCTTCCTTTGTTACTCCTGCATTAGCAAAGCCGACAATAGCAAAACAGGGGAAAATGCACTGCGGCAAGGAAGAACTTCCATAGTTGGGGTATCACCCAAGGGACATAATAAAGAGGGTTCATTTTGAAGGGTGAGATAAAAAGCTGGGGCAGGTTTTTGTGGGGGATAAAGAAAAAAAAGAAACAAGTAAAAAGAGGTGTGGGAGGAGCTACGATCAATGTGGGCCAATCAGAGATCGTGTGACAGTATTGCGACAACGGATGGGAATGAAGACTGTGACGACAACGGCCAGAACACAAGCAGTTCAATGAGTGAGTGAGACGAGTGACGATAAACTGACTGATTGATGAGCACGAGCAGTTCAAATGTGACAATGACAAGGGACCTAACCGAGACATTATCGTTAATCGGACTGAGACTGAAACCAACCATGGAGACATGATATTACAGAGAAGTGCGGGTGTCTCGTTTACATATGAGCATTTTTTTATAAACTTTTTACCAGTCCATGTTACCTAATTTGCATAAAAAGTGCGCAGTTTGTGTATAATGATTGATTGACATTGTGTAAGGGACAACAAACCGTTGAAAAAGTTTGTATAATGTGTGGTACAATATAATTACTAACTTACAAAGAAAAATAGAAGACCAATGGGTGAAATTTTGTTAAAAGATAAAAAATCCCACAAAAGGAATGTTTTTGTATTTTCTCTTTGATACTCATGGTTCCCTATCACGTGTGCAGTCTATTTAAAGTAACAAGTATTATAAAAAGTGTATGGATAATGCGAGTAACAAAGAAAGAAAATTTATCAACCATCCCTTACCCTGCTCCCTTAACCTGAAACAGAAGCTCTACTTGAGCGACACTGCCCCCAACCCTTCCATCTGAGGCAATCGTAGGTCGCCAGGGAAACTCAGACCTTCCATTTCTCCGCCTTTAGGTGGAATGCCAGCAATTTTATCATTTGCCGAATTTGTTGACATTTCCGACATTTTTCCACTGAATGAAAAAAATTTATATTTTCGGACATTTGCGATTCGAATGTCGGAAGAAATGAGTTAAAAAATAAAGACATTGTTGCTAGGGGTGAACATATGTGTTTTATTGTTAACTATGTATCAGCCATCCGTTACCCTGCTCCTTTAACCTGAAACTTATACCAATAGCTTTGTTGCTAGTGGGTGAACACACATGTTTCATTGTTAACCATTTATCAACCATCCCATAACACCTGAAACATATGCTCCACCGGAAACCCCCCCCCCCCCAATCCGAGGAAACGCATAGCAATAGCTTTGTTACTAGGCAGTGCCGAAAAGTTGAGTAGTGAAAAAATCCTAAATTTTATCTTGCCAACAGTGAGAAAGAAAAATGACGGCCGCTGTGTGGAGGCTAAAAGCTCGACTCAGTATTTCTCTATAGATTATTGTGTCTAAAAATGATTTCTGTCCATTGAAATATGCCAGAATAATATTTAAAGATGGTTTGAAAAGTATTAATATTATCTTTACTTTATATTGAATTAAAGTCACCAGCGGTAAAAAAGTTGGTACTCCGATATTGAAAGTCCTATATGCGGCAGTACTTAAGTGGGAGCATGTATACATTTGTCACATAAAGTTTTTGATTTAATTTTACCCACATCCACAACTAAGGAGATCTCAGGGTTTTGGTAGGAATTTTTAATTTTTGCCCAGACTGCCCTGTAAACAGCCAAGAGATCTTCACACAGGACCTCCTTTTTTATCGTACCTTGACCAGAGAGGTAGATTTTGCTCGAAAAAACTCGAGAAAATGTTTCAACCGTTGGCGGGGCTCAAACCCACTACCTATTGGTTGAGAGGCTGACACCTTGCCTCTGGACGACCGAGTCCCCTGTCCCGTAAAAGTAGACAGCAACTCCGGTCCTGGGGTAATGTTCAGAGAGTGGGGGGCTTGATCACTCAGGTGTTAAAAAAAAACACTTTGCCATTGTTTGATTTAATTTATGGAATTTAACATCTTATTGTGCAAGTTTAAAAAAAAAACTACGCTACTTTATGTTACAGTGTAATTACTAATACCATGCTGGATGTTTAATCTCTCAGTTAGACATTTGTGTGAGAGGTCTACCACTGCGTGATGATCTCTTGTTTCAATTGTATAATGGGTGTTTTGTGCCTTCAATGATGTTGTCTACTTTTGACAGACATTTTGTTTTTATGTACAGTGGGACCTCTCTAATCAGAAAGTCTTGGTGGATTGTATTTCCTTTGAGAGAAAAAGCACACCTTACATGTAGTTGCAGACCAGATTTAATGCCTTGGCTCTTGTCAGTCAGTGACATTTCAAGCTCTCGCCAACTGAGCTAATGAGTGAAACACTATGGTGTTAGAATTTATTATTTGTTTGTTACAAATTGTTTCTGTGAAATTATGTTAAATTCATTTGTTTTAATTGAGAGAGATGATTAGGTTTCAAAAACAGAATGTCACTTTCTTTACAGATGTCTGTTGCTAAACCTGCCATCCGCAATCTTTTGATTGAAAAAAAACAAAGAGAGACTTTGTTGTCGCTTCTGTTTTGGCTCTCGGTGTTGCAGTAGCTTACAAGTTTGGTGTCCAGGAGCGGCATGAAAGCTGTTTTCTGACTTTTACAAGTAATTCAAATTTTTTTTTCAATCACTTTGATGTAGCTGGTGAATTATCATCATGTTACATTATTAACAACCTTGTGTTTAATTTAAAGATCCATCCTATTTTATGTTGAATGAGAGATCACATCTTGCTCATTTATGTATTTGTAATATGTTAATCAAATATGTATTTGATTATCAGTGTGTGGCTTGAACACCCTTTTTTAGGCCTACTTCAGACTTCTTTTACATCAATTAGTCATAGTCCATTGATGCCAACCTACAGTCGATTGAACATAATCAAAGACAAAGTTAAGCTTGTCTGTTCCTAGTTTTTAAATTTCAACAGGGTTCAGAGAAATTATGGCAGAGCGTCTTCTTAAGTTGACATGTTCAGATCTAATCACCGAAAATATTTATGGATGATAAAAAAATTTTTTAAGTGTCTTTGCCTATGCCCACGTCTACCATATATTCTGTACTTTTTTTATTACTTTGCAGATTTTTTGGTTTAAAAGCATATCATGATTACACAATCAACCTTTCTTCCATTATATTGCGATACAATTTCTCCCTTTATTGTATGACGTCAAAAGAAAAATCCAATTATACCTCCTCATTATTTGTAAGAAAAACATCCTTCTAATTGTAAATGGATGTTGAAACCATTCCTATTCCATTGATTTTAATTAAGTTTGAAACATGTCATAACAACAATCCACAGTCCTTACTCAATTCTCTCTTTCTTTATGTTTTCTTGCACGCACTATATTTATTCAATGTGAGGATTTTACCCTTCAGTTATGTTATAATGACTTTCATGCATTTATAAGTCAAAAAGGATTTGAGTTTATTTCTTTTTATTTCATGTGTTTTGTCAACGACATAACTAATATTGATGGGACACTGTTGTCCCACTATCTTTTATCTCGTTGTCTGCTCTTAATTTACTGTGAGATCACCGTATTAATGGTAGTAAAAAAAGCAAAGTTCTGTTACGGCTCTAGGAGCCAGAGCGTATCTTGGTTTCAATAGCTAGTCTGACACAGGCTTTTACTCCCAAGCTAGTACTTGTACCCATTTGCACCTGGGTAGAGTTGGGAAAATATACATTAATGGTGGCCGGGATAAATTGCATTGAAAGAAAAGAGTAACGTTCTCAGAAAATGTGTACATGTATATATAAAGTTAAAGGGTATCACATCCTTGTTATTTTCTTCATCTACAGAACCTATGATTCTAGAAAGGATTACAACAGAATGAAGCAAGCAGGTGTTTTCCAGTCAATCAATCAAGCTGTGGAGGAAGGAAAAATGTCTTTGGAGTGATTGAGAGTTCCTTTGTAGTTGTAGACTTGGTAAAGCAACCATTTGTCTTTGTTGGTAGTTATTTACACCTGGGAACTGTTGAAACTCGTAAATCAAAAGTAGCGCTCTCTCCATGAAGTAGTAATTGCTTTAATTTATTTAGTCTTAAAATTTGTTATTTATATTTCACTATCTCTAGCCAAAACACTGGTCTCAATTACGCTTTTGATTTATAGACGGCTTACACACACGTCTTGTGTGAATTATTTTGACACTCAAATCGTCCCCTGTATTTTACGATATGAATTTTCTGTACCTGATTAAGACTACAAGAGTGAAAAATCAAGTTTCGTGAAAATGAATGAATTTGAACATATAAACTGTGGAGTTTAAAATGTTCTCAGATCACTTGGCCTCTCATCATTCAGCCCACTTTACAATTATTTAAACACTACTATTCAAGATTTTACTCAACTCTTGGGGTTCATCACATAAAATATCGAAATACAATGGAATCTCTCTGATCGGGGAATTGGGAAACTCGGCCAATCGGGAAGAAATCTCGGAACAGAATTTTTTCTATATATATTTTGCCTCTTTAAACGGGAAAGATCCCTGCTTATCGGGACAATTTTTTGCAGACTTGCATTGATTATCATCACCACTTCCCCCATATTTATTTATTCCAACACGCACTTGTTATTCAAATTTGGTTTCCGTGTTAGCAAAACATTGATTGCTACACATGTTATACACATTACATCATATGTACAAGATGTCGCAAGTGCCAGCACACGGCGACCATAAGTCAGACATCCATTACAAAGGTGTGAAGGCAGGTGTTGAGCCAGACCTTGCCCGTCCATGTAACAATACAGTATGGTATTAACACTGGGCGCGCTTAGAAAGTTGTGCACTGTCATAGTCTTTTATTGCCCGCCTCATCGGTCAATCCCAAGGATGGACATGCAAGGACCATACCTTTTTGATTACATGTCTTATCTATCTACGGTCCAACGCAGATCGAGTGTGAGTGACATCTCTGATGAATGCCATCTTCGTTTAGATACTCAAACTGCTGAAGGAAAACCAAAATCTCTAAATCCCCGGAAAATCGGGATGATTTTACAATCCACTGATAGTTCCAGATTAGAGAGTTTCCACTGTATTGGAAGAAATTTTGTAGAACCACTTATTTGACTTGTTCTATCTATCAATTTCATATTAAATCATACATAGTGTATTAGTATATTTTTATGTGGACATAACATATTGTTAATTGTGTCTTTTTCAGGCAATGGTTGTAACGTTTTTGTGGTACATGGAAATGTGAATCGAGGAGAGCATGCGATGGAAAAGAATCGAGAAAAATTGTCCGTTGTGACTGTGTAATTAAAATTTTCTTAAACTTAAATAAAGTAGACAAACATGTTTAAAACATACTCCATCTTGACTTTTTTATATATTACTTAACAAAGTGAGTGATGTTATAAAGAGAAAGATGGTACAGTAGTCATCGCCAAGTACACACTTTCTCGTTCTTACCAATTTTTCGTTATCTAAAACCCCTATTGTTGAGTGCACAGTCGCCTGGTCTTTTTTCAGCTAAGTGCACGGTCATATTTCCGCAACAATCACAATTATTATTATACTAGTCTGGCCAAGTCATGCCTGTTACAAAAGGTGTGAATGCTAGCCATGCACAATACAGCGCTGATGTGAAAGAGAACAGAGAGAATCTAACTAAATGTTTAACTTCAAAGTGATGATACAATAAGAAATCACTGACATCCAGCGCGTCCTGCCGATTGTCAATGTCTGGCGAGGTTGTTGAGCCAAAGTAGGTTGGTGTCAGATAAAGCGCTGAGCAGAAACACGCACAAACTTCTCTCCTCCTCTCTCTCTCTCACACACACATAGATGCGCAAACATACATTATTACTTAAGTTCACATCATAATTAATAATAACAGTACAACCACAACATAAATATTTTGCGTGTAGTGTTGCACTGCAGTGTAATTGTACAGTGTAATAATGTATGGCGGTATAAGCTGTACAGTGCCAAGTGTGGTCGATGGCCTTCACAAAATGGAATGACCATGAGCATGGATGAAAACCTAATTGTGTGAAGTGTGGAAGTCTTATTTTTATATCCTGGATCGCTAAGTGAAAAACTCGTCATAATTATGTCGTTCTGAAATAAGTAAATACATTATTTTTTTTTTTTAAAGCAAACAACAAAATTGATGCAATTTAGAGCAGTGCAACAACATGCCTATGCCACTAGATATGCAACATCCAAAAATCCTCCCATCCACTGTGCATTTGGGCGGCGACTGCTATATTTAGACTTGAACGGATCTATGAAAATATTTTGTCTGTAATCTTTGTGTCTGTCATTAAGGAGAGGAGCGGGACGAATCTACTTCATTGAATTATTGGATGAAGGAGTTCATTTCCTTCACAATGATGATAAGATAAAAGAAGCTCAGTATCGATTCTTTGAATTTATACAATTTTTTTTAGAAATGACACTTTCATTTTGTCTAAAGCATTGCAAGTTGGTATTCATTTTAATCATCATAATGTACTTTATCCCAAAAATCTATTCTTCACAAATTGACCTGAATATAATATTACCGTAGCCCTTAACTTGCTAGCCTCTTTGAGCCCTATGTAATTCCCATTGCTAGGTTTTTTCAAAAATAGTAAAAATTAGGTACATTCCATTAAAAAAAATCATAACTCAGTAACCGCTTGGAATATCATCATGAAATTTTCAACTACTGCCCCATACTCATTGCTAGATCTAGCTCTATCATCGTCTAACTCAACACTTTCTGTTGAACTGTTATAATCAGCATTTTCACCTAAATATTCATCCCCTGAGTCTATGCACTTCAATCTCATCATCAGAATCCATTCTCAATCAAAATGAAGTACGATCACGACCGAAAAACTGAAAAAAAATCAAGAATTCTGTGGTAGTTTGAGAAGAAAAACTCACAGATCGAGGTCAGCCATTACAAAATCAAGGGTTTTTTGCTTTCGCTCCTTAAAATTCGGTACATTGTGAATTCGACTTAAATCGGACTTAGCAATTGTGATGCATATATCGAAAGTTTTGATTTAAGTCGAAAATAGCAAGTTACAGGTTAGATATAGATCGGCTGGAAAATATGTGACATGTTTCAGTGCACATGTTATCAAAAGGTGCCATCCCAACACAAGTATAGTATAAGGGAGCCGGGGCAGTTGAAACAGGGAACACGAACTAGTTGAGAGTCTCTCAGTCTCAAGGTTTTATGACATTTTAAAGCATCTTCCTCTTCTTTAGGTTTTTGTTAGCCATTTTTCATTTCAAATTCAAAACTTTCACCAAAAACAATACATAAATTTCAAACACGAACATCTCAAACTCAAAGTATACTTTTTTTTGTTTACTCAGCTCCCATTTTTTCAACCCATTGATTTGAAATTTAGTACAGACCTTACTTTCAATGTATAAAATAAAACTAAAAATGTGGGAGATCTAAATTTCATAAGTTTCCCATGTCCATAAAATGTGTGTCGCTATAGTTAAAGCTATGAAACTGCGCATAAATACATGTACATCAATCCTTTTGTTTATAATAATTCCACATAAAGTTTTGTATCAAAATATTTAATGACACAGCATTTCATGATGCACAATGGTCAACAAAACAGACCTAGGATCAAAAGGATGCGAGAGTCAGATTATTCATGGATTTTCTCTGTAGAATAGATGCCAGAGACAGGAAAACAGAATTTTAGATAAAATCATGATTGGAGATGAAACCTGCGTTTACTTTTGGGATCCTGAGACTGAGAAAAAGACAGTCAGCAGAATGGAGAGACTTTGATGATCCATATCCAGAGAAAGCATGTAGCAAACCAGGATCACTGAAGGTCATGGAAGGTCATGCACATGGTTTTCTTTGATGCCAAAGGCGTAATTTTGCTATAGCCAGTCCTGACACTTACTACTATTAACGCCCCAGTACTATAAAATGGTCCTAGTCCTACAAGAAAAATTGAGAACAGCTTTCCAGAAGAAGCGACCTGATCTTCTGGAATTTTGAATTTGTTTTCCACCACGACAATGTTCTCGTCTGCAAAGCCAGGAAATTGACAAACTTTTGGACTGTTAGTGTTACACCTGGGAAACGTTTGAGCATCTACGCTTTTCACCTCATTTGGCTCCCTAAGGTGAAGGAACACCTTCATTTCTTTTTGAAATTTGTTCGTTTCTTTGAAATGTACCCCGTCCACCATTGTGGTGATCTCAGGGTTAATCTTCGTGTGCAGAGATTTAAATCAGAAGGAGACATTAAACTTGCCACAGAAGCTAGGTGTCTGGATAGTGTCGCTTACGTCACTGCATTTGATGGTTGTTTACGGCAAATACAAATTGATAGCTGCTTTGCTTATATTGAATAGAGCATAAGATAGAGGTATGTTGTACCAAATTTCATATGATTTGTTCAAACAGTTTTCCTTTTACTTTTATTTGTGAATCTGGGAAACTTTCATCAAATGGACCTCGTATACCAAATTTTATAGGCCACGAATAGGCCTTTGACAGCATAGTCAGTCTTTTGAAAATAATGAGGCATTATGGAATACCTTGAAACTTGAAAATGGTCAATTTGGTCAAAAGCATGTACGATGACACTTATTGTAAAGTTGTACATAATGGACAGCTCTCAGTCAGAGAGTTTTTACATCAAAACAGGAGTATGGCATGGGTGCTTATTGTGTCCTTTTCTTTTTTATCTTAGCAATAGATTGACTCATGAGGGAAACTATACTATACACATATTTAATGGACTGTGGTCACACCCACATGATCTAGATTTTGCCTATGATTTGGCCCTGATGGTGCACACCCAACAACGAATGCAGAGAAAAACACTGAATTAGAAAGGATGAAAAAGAGAGAACAGAGAGAGAGACAGAATGAGATTATAATTGTCTAATATATGTAATTGGTAACATCTCTATAATTACCATAATAACTGAAATGGAAGTGATGAAAAACCCGAATCCAACGTTGAGCCTTCAACAACTCGATCACGGACGCCACATGATGTAGGATACATGTATGTACCACATTTGGTGAAATAAAATCGCTTACCCCACGCGTTTGTCAAAACCAGGCGAAAAATAAGATAAATGTATGGCATCAGGTGTTGTAATTTGTCTGCCTTTTATTTTCTATTGCATTAGACATAAACGCAAATCAGTTTTTGTCTCCTGTAAAATTTCGGAAATGTGGATTCCGTGATTACATCAGTCGGCCAACAAAATGTCATCATCATCAGTCACTCCACCCTTGTGGGTATTGACCTCCATCTTCCTCTCTCCTGAATGATTATGAACAGTCAGTGAGCCTGCACTTGTGTGGGGATACTGAGTTAGTGACTATAAATTAATCTTTAATGTACTGATAATGATAATTGATATGTCATGCACTTGAATTTTAAAAAAGATAAGCAGCTTCTTTTCCAATAAGAAATACTTTAGCATTATTGTGACAGACGCGACATTATGAAGATTATGATTTAAGTGTGTATGTAACCATGAGAACATGGCTAATAAAAACAATAAAGCTATGAGGGGTTGAGAAGTTTGCTATAAAAAAACTCAGTTTTTTAAGGGATTCAAAAAGAATATGTATATTGGTAGAAAAACATAAAGACGCCAAAGTCAAACTTAACGTAAGAGTAAGATGCATAATTTATTGCAAAATGATATATTGAATATATATTGCACACATGTACTTGTAATGAACAAAACAGAATTTATTATGGCAAAAAAGTCTGAATTTATATATAATATACATTTTTAAAAATTAAAAAATGTGGACACTGAAGTATAAATATTATGTATTCAATAAATGAAAACGCGTTGGATTTATGCCTTTACAAAGAAAGTACAATGGAGTCTTTGTTTTTAAGTATCAACAACTCAGCAACAACAATAATAAAAACATAGGGAAAAAAAGAGAACACAAAGAAACAGTATATTTAAAAATTTGTTTTACAAAGAAAGTACAATGGAGTCTTTGTTTAAGTGTAAACAACACAACGACGACGACAACAATAAAAACATAGAGAAAAAAGAGAACACAAAGACTTATTATATCTATATAAAAGTTGTACGATTTGAAGAGGAAACATTAAATTTACACATGGATGTATGATGTAGTTAATGTGAACTGTATGATGGATGGGATGATAACGGATGCAAACAAAAGCTATAGACTATGATTATGATCTGACACTTCACAACACTGACGCATTTTTATATTAGCAATTGAATGTGCACAATGTCACTGGCAAATAGTGTGAAATAGTTATACATTGCAAATTTTTAAAAACAAGGACTTCATTAATATGCTTTATCTTTATCACTATTATCTCAGACATACAATAATAATATTAATCAGAGCATATTTGGTGAAAAGAACTGGTGGTACTGGGTTGTTGTTGGGGTTTTTTGGCGGGGGGGGGGGACAATTCAACTTCAAATCTAATCTATCAAATGTTATCTACTACATGTGTTAATACTAAGAAAAAGGATTAAATTTACTTTATGTAAAACCCTGAAAAGTAATTACTTTAAAATCACAACACCTCTAATAACAACAAATCAATATGGATTCAGAGACTGATTCATCAAAATTCATGTAATACTAGTAAATGCAATAGTAAGGTGTTAGTTGAGAGTGGGAAAGTGATGCTTTGTTTCGTCTCCAGCATCAGTTTTTCTTTCTCTAAATAAATCTTTTTTCTTCTTCTTAAATTCTTTTCCCTGTCTAAAACTTGAGCTGCTTGAAGTGAAACTAAAGATGTCATCGATCCAATTTATCCACAAGTTATTCCCCTTTAACAATTACCCACCATAATGCACATATGCATTATATATTAAATCCTCTGTATTCTGCAAATTTGAAACAGATTAATTTCATGTACTCCTATACTATAAAGAACAAATAAATAGATTGACAATGGTCAAGACCTCTCTTTCCGATGAGCGTTTTCCCCTACTTTATTAACTTTTTTAACTGACCAGCATTTTATTTTACTGATGTCAACTTGCAATACTTGCACGTCAGTGTCAGTCAGCTCCAGTGATTCAACCTGAGTACAGAGTTCACATGATAGATTAAGTTCACATTTTACTTTTGCTACACACTGGGACAAGCAAGGTAATCTTTATATTTGGAAAATAAAAAGGGCTGAGGTACCTCTGATGACTGTGTGTTGAATAAGGGTGGAAAGGGAATAAGGGTTGAGTTACCTCTATGACTGTCGAAGAAGGGTAGGAAAGGAGTCGTGACTGATCTTCAACACACAAGGCATAATGCCGCCAGAGTCAGTTTGTTGTGATATATTTCCTTCCACTTCCACTCCAGCAAGAGATTATGATGCATAATATATAATATATCATAATACATGTAATAATAAGAGAACATTAAATATTATAAAATTGTTGAATTTGAAATGGAAAACTTGTATCTCTCCGAATAGCATCAAGAGACTTGACTATTCTAATTCTATTTATACAGACTGACTGACTGCACACACACCTCTGCCTTGATAACATTTAATTATAAATTAACATAAAGCAAAACAACATCCATCAGATAGTCATACCAGCATGCTTTTATTTATAACTGTTCATGGATATAACCATGCAACTTCTTGCATAGGCCATGGTGTTTTAGTAGTAAGTTACCCCGCAGCCAATTGCACATACATGTATTACGTACACCTAACATAACACTTACAGTACACTTTAACTTAATGGTAAAAGAATTAATGTTGCCACAAATCAATGACAGTTAAGAGGCTTGTTCATTTGATAAAGACAATCACTTTTTCTATTAAAATGATATGGTCAAAAAGATAAAAGATGGATTTATAATAATATTAATAGAGGCTGTATTCCCACACAAGTGCAGGCTCACTAACTATACATCATTTATCCCCCAGCAGGCCATTTCATTCAGTCCTTCTCAACTCCTGGGGCAGCATACAGTAAGTAAGCCTGTTAGGCTTTTCGTACTTACACTCTAACAAGATCTTTATCTATAGCTGGGTATTCATTCACACCTGAATCAAGTGAGGAAAGTAGAGTGAAGTATCTTTCCTAAGAGTACAACGCTGTGAAAAAACTCCACCTGTGCCAGCCATGGGGCTTGAACCAGTGTTGTCGTGATTACAAGCTCTCAACACTACGATTCAGTTACAACGCCTCAACACACTCAATGTCAACGCACTCTTGATTTTGATTTTCTCAAATACAGGACACAGTCTGAGTCATAATTGCTGTAAAGCTACAAAAAAACCAAAACAAAACAAGCCAATGGCTGATGCTCCAAACCCAAAGAAATAGTCTTGCTACTACGTGTATAATATGGTATTTGTAGATTATATTAATGTAAATTTTGATTGTTTCTTTGAATTTTACTCCATCTACTATTGCGGTGATGTCAGGGTTAATTAAAAGGAAACAACAAGATGAAAGCAGATAAGTGAAAAAAAAAGGGAAAGGAAAGCAGTAGGACCTACAAGCAGCACCCACCAACCGCTCGCTATTAATGTAAGTTTCAGTATAAGAAATTTGATATAAATAAGAAAAGGAATGAACCACTTGTAGGCCTATAAATTAAATCAAAATACATTAATATCTGCCTCTAACTTTAACTACCTTTAAATATGCTGAGTAAACTGATAATATGCTTTGGAGGCTATTGCTTAAAACAATAACAAGTGCTACATGTAACTTAATGTCCTTTGGGTTATTTATACCATACATATCATTATCATATAAATATACATATATACATACATACAGACATGTTTTAATTTTACTGACAGATGAAGAAAGACAGCAAACTATACCGATTATCTCGAAGTTTAAACCAGTGAATCAATTGTAATGCAGTGGTACAATACTAATACAAAATGTACTATAAACGTGTAAGACAATATCTATACAGTCCTAACTCCTATATATATAATATAATATAGTGTACAAGCAGTCGCAGACAAAACTGGCGTTAGCCAGTGAGGACGGACTGGGGCTGCAGAGTTGGAACTCAGCCCTTAGAAAATGCTCTAGATGTCCTGTGAGGTGGCTAACAGGCAAACCGAGGTGCTTTTAGAACCTCCCCCGGGGTGAACAGAGCTTCTTAACCTGCAAGGCAGTTTGTTTAGGAGAAGGAAAACCCTGATTTCAAACCATGGGCAGACAGGGCTCATGAGTGGGAAAGCTACCTGTCTAGGAGTGAATCTCCAAAATAAATCCTTGTCCTCCAGGATGGGGGTTAGGCATAGGGTTAACGCCCTATCTTGTAAAAAAATAAAATGTTACAGAAACCGACAATGGATTAAAATATAAGAATACAGGTGAAGGAAAGACTGACACACAGAATTCTGGATCCGCAGCTTAACAAAACCAGACTGGACTGGCGATCCAGAACACTGTACCAATGATGGGTGAGGCCAAAGCCAAAGGAAGCCAGCAACCAGACTATGTCAAGTCTTCTGAATCCAAAACAAGCAATTTTGGTGGGCGCATGAAATGTGCGCACACTTTATCAGACAGGAAAACTTGCGCAGACAATAAATGAAATGGACAAATATAAAATAGATATCCTGTCTATATGTGGATCATGATGGACTGACAATGGCAAAAGAAATCTCGCTACTGGTCATACGATCCTCTACTCAGGAAGATATGAATGGAGTTGCCCTGATACTATCAAAAACGGCAAAAAAAAACTTTGTTGGAATGGGAACCCATGGGTGAAAGTGAAAGATTACTGAGATGAACGAGTGAAGAAGTAGAACCGAACCTATCAGCAACGCCCGCCAACCACCTACCGCATTACTTGTCCGTACATCGCACTTATCTGAGGCAGGTTGTAAGAAAGACGATAGTGATGCAAGCCAGGAGGAAGCAGGGTTGCGAGTGTGTGTGTGTGTGTGGGGGGGGGGGGGGGCTATAGTGAAAGAGACATGGTGCCAACTGACTAAAAGGGGAGAGAGAAATGAAATAGAGATTGAGGTGAATGGTAATGATGGGGGATGACGATTGATAGTGAAGACATTTACTTTATCATCGATCATGTGAATCAGTGGCCCAATGCCAACATTACACACACAGGCACTAATCAACAGTGTCTAGGCACACGCAGCATGTAATGTTCTCCTGCTTTAGTAATGGATATTACATCGTACTGTAGGTTTTCAAAAAATGCCTAGGGAGTAGTCTAGAGTTGTAAGTTTGCTTTGTTTTTCCTTCTAGTTCTAATAAGGACTAGGTTTGGGTTATGCTGATGTTATTTTTAAAATTTGGGCCGTCTGGAGAATACAATACTTTTTTAGACTTGAGGGACATTTCAAATTGAACTAGAGTGAAATTTTGGATTACACACAGGGGGCAATTTATAAAAGAGTTAAATCGGGACATGGCTAATCTCTCAGACATACCTAGGTTTTGGACTAAGCGTTTTCAGACTAAACGTTTCCGATTGAATTATATGACAAGCTACTGACAATGTCATTCAATTTCAAATTCTAGGCTCCCCATCGGCCCTTTTAAGCCTACCAGGTAGTTGGGTACATAAATGAGTTGTACGTGGTGAATATAAATGTTACAAAAGTGATAAAAAACAAACTATGTGACAACTCCATTAAAGAAGACAAAACAGACACTTCACGCAACTTCATTACTCATAGCTATATACAGATTGATACTTCGTTACCTCTAGATTGTTTTTCATTACTTAAATATATATATATATATTTTACTACTTTAACTTTAATTGTCACTGTCCCCCTTTTCTCGATTTCTTTTCCTCTCCACTCTCCTTTCATCTCTTTTTCTGTTCTTCCCTCTGACATTGTTACATTGCACTGTGTGATGCCTGTATAATAAGCGTGTCTGTTTGCTGTCTGACAAAGGGCTATACCTGGAGTGTCACCTTTTGTTGTGTCTTCGGTTGAGTTGTCACGTTGTCATTTATCCCTTTTGACTTCACTCCACTGTGGCTAGTTAGTGTTATATAAATATCAATATCAGTACGCTGACACTATCTCAGATTCTAATATTGTTCTACAAAATGCTCAGTATTTGCTCCTGAGACAAATGAGGAATACAGAAATGAGTATATTTTTCATGAAGGAGCCTGTATATGAAGAAGACAACAACCTCCCCATCCCAATATATTTCATGTGTGAACAGGTCCTCTAACATAACAATTCTCCCTTATAAAACCAATACTCTATGTATGTAACCCATTGTGCTTTAGCAGTAATCAATTCATTAAAGTTCAAAAGTTTCAAAAATACAAATCAAGGAAAAAATGCTGTTGGGGTGAGGGGACAAGGAACAGGATATACAAAACACAGCTAAGCTGAACAGTCAAGTACAGGTCAATATTTCAACAGACGTGATCATCATTACTTCATGTGTTCTATTTGTATTACGTCTGACCGGCAGATGTGTTTTTGGTGCTCTGTACTTAATGGACATTTTGTGTGCAATATCGATTTTTATATCACTATAATTGTGACACTGAGGTCTTTCACTTCATTTAATTTGTGCCAATTTTTAACAAGCTCTTTTACGTGTGTTTTCTGTGATTGTTACCTATCACTACGGTGGATTTTATCAATCATCCAAGTGTTCGCCATTTCTATTTGTTTACATTCACTTTACACATTCTATTCACATGGCAAAGCACCGTTAACTCTTATTGCACGATGTTCAATCAGAACAGAATTATTGATTATTGGTATAGAAGAGACAGAAGAGGGAGAAGAAAGGAAAGAAAGATTCAAAGCGTTGTAACTAATGAAAGACGTACTCTGTGCACTCATAGTGGTATAAACAAAAACAAACCTGACTACAATAAGGACTACTGATCAGGACAAAGGAAATAAAAACACTGAATTGTGCGTCAGTGTCAATATGATTAACGCATAGAGCCTCCTTCTTCGGGGGAAAAGCTGCAGGTTATAAATATCCACTGTTATTATCATTATTATTATCATCAAGTTCCCAGTATCACATTCAGCAAATTCAAATACTGTATGTTAGCATGTAACATTGTACAACATAGTAAAACTAAAACAGAGTACAGTTACAGTATACTTTTACATATGTTAAACAGAAAATATGAAAATTGTAGCATTTCCAAAATATGATTAAGGACATAATTATCTTCCATCCTTTTTTTCAAGAGAAAGAGATCTTTTGGTGTTGTGGAACATAGTTCCTGCAGTTCAAATCAAGCGATTTTTATTCCATGAGAAATAGGAAGCTGGGGGGGGGGGGGGTACAGCAAATGTTTAAATGGTTACAGAGTTTGCCTATTAGGCTTGGGATTCCAGGTTTCCATCCTTAATCCTAGTAGTAGTAGTACTAGTAGTACGGTAGTAGGCATATTGGAATGCAAAAAATAGTGTGTAGAGGAAGGGAGATCAGCCACCGTTGAGGCTTGAACCCACAACTTTTTGACCTTGCCTCTGGAGTACCTGACTACCCTTGTCCAACAGATGCCGTGATCTCAGGGTGAAATTTGGGGAAACAGCAAGATGAAAGATAAGTGAAAGAGTGTGAGGAAAGAAGTGGGACCTACCAGCAGTAAGCCAACTGGCCACTCGACCAAGAAAAAGGGACAAATTATGGTTTTACATTTCAGGTTTTACCTCTTTGTACCATACAGAAAGGTATAAACAATAATATACCCTTCTATTAGTAACTATTATACAAGTATAATTTAAAGGATAATAAGAGAGAACAAAGGAGTGATAACAGAAATAGGAAAAGCAGAGCAATATAGTGAGAAAAAAAAGCTTCTGGAAAATAGGATAAAAAACATAGAAATGAAACAGAAGTGAACATACGATTATGTCCAAAAGTGACAAGAAATGGATGAAAGTAATGAATGAACAATAACGAAAATTATTTTTAAAATGCGAAACAAGTAAAAGAATTCAGCATATGAATGAAAAAATTCAATATCCAATCTGTCTAAGTCTAAGTAAGTTGCCGAAAAAGACAGTTGCCAAACGCAGGTAGTTTTGATGAGAGGATGTATCCCAGTGGTGATGTTAATAATATAGCATCTTAAAAAATGGAAGGTTCTGGGTGCTCACACTGAAGGTATGACTTAGATCCACACATGCAAAAGTATATACATACACATAAACATAACATAATATCATGCACACCTAGTCCATATCATAAGGTTCCTTAATTCACGCCCTTCAATTTCAATCAAGCCCCTAGAGTAGCATCTGTAAGTTTGAGGTGGCCAGACATGGGATCGTGAGGTCTAAGGTTCAAATTCTGGCTGTGCTAGTAGTAGTACTGCAAGGTTTGATGTGGTGTTCCATGGGAAAGACACTCAGCACATATTCTCCCCGTTCAACCCAGGTAAAACTAGGCACCAGCATCAGTTTGGGAGTAAAGCATAAAACATTCAACAGACTAGCATCTTGTCCAGGAGGAATGTATTATAATATCTTGTTCCGTTTCACATAAAAAAAACCAAGATAAGCTCTGATTGTATCAACAGTGATGGCCTTGAATAAACTTTGTAAGAGAGAAGTATCGTGTTCTGATTTCAATCTGAAGGTTTCATGTAAAAATAGTTGGCACATGAGGATCATCACTCTGAATAGGACGTTAGTCTATCTCAGGCTTTCCTTCCTGTTGTTGCAGATACCAATCTGAGCTTGGGTTAAATGAGGAAAAATGCACTGTGGGCCTTTCCCAAGAAAAGAACCTCAGGCCTAAAAAAAACAAGGATTGTAACCCACAATCTCATTAGTGTCTGATTATCTACCACATGGCGATCATTACATAAAACACACATTTCTACTATTACACAAGCATCTAACTGAAATGTAGCTACAAGACAAGTTACTACAAGTCACACATTACGGTTTAAGTCTAGGTTTAGGTGGTGGCTTCGGTTTGACAATTTCCCTCACTGGTTTAGGTTGTAGAACAGCAGGTGGAATTTGAACAACAAAATTTTTACCAGTCTTGTCCATGACTACGGGAGGACGAGAATCTTTTCGTCTTTTGATGTATCAACCCACTTTCTTCTCCTTTATCAAAAGAATCGTCCATAAGGTTCGAATTTGCTCTCTTTTTCACACCTCTTGGTTTTGGCACAGGTGGCTTAACATTACTGTTGCTGTTATCAGTCAACTTGTCACCATCACTATCTTGGTTCTTCCCGGCTGTTGACGAATTTTCCTTGTTCACATCTTCCGTGCTGGGTGCGTTATCATTCATTTTAGCACCGGAAGGATCAGAAGTTAATAAACATCTTTCATCCATTGATGATTTGTGGGAAGATACTTCAAGCTTCTTTGTCCTACGAGGCGGTACAGGTGGTTCTTCAGACATTTTCTTGCTTGAAGTCATGTGAGAAAGGTGATGAGCATTTTCATCTGACTCGATAGGCACGTTCTTGCCATTTTCTCCTCAACGAAATTTGTTTCTACAGCAGGTTTCGCCGTATTGGTGGATTTGATGTCTGGTAGAGGTTGAACATAATTTGATGGGGAATTGTGTGAAAAGTCTTGATGTGATGGATTGTCTTTTTTGCAAGTATCAGAGAGGTGTTTGTTTATTTTGTTTCTTTGGAGGAGATCAGAAGAGGAAAAAGAAGAATCCTTGCCCACAGCTCCATCCGGGCATTCATATATGTGATCATCATCATCATCCCCACATTGCCCGAGTTGTCTACTTTCTATTTCCTGGGAAAAGGAGTGCACAGATCTCTTGCCTTAAGTTTGCTATCGTTGTTCATTTCACTATGGTGACTGATTGCACGTGACTTTGCTTTTTCTTTCCTGGCTTTAGAATGTGCTAAACGGCGAGGTAAAGGAAGTGACTTGTGAAAAGTCCCTGAGAAGATTTTGCGTCGAGGTGGAGGCTCCTCTCTGATTGGTCGAACTACAACATCTTCATAGATGTTGTTCTCGCTCTGAAATAAGGAAAGGGACGTGTCAGTTTGTGATGTATAACATATGAAAATATTTTATGAGTAAAACAAGCGATTGTCATGGTTTCCATAGTAAGGTTATTCATGATGTGGTGACAAAAGATTAATAAGATGAGAAAAAGATTTTTGTTCCTTTTGTGGCCCTGAGACAATGAAAGTAAAGTTCCTTTAAAAAGGTTACGGCCCATAGAGCTTATCCCCCTTTCAATAGCATGAATATTCACCTCCTGATCAGAGCACTAGTCTGACGCAACCCTGAGACAATTCCTGCACTATAATTATAATATTAATCATGTCCCTTAGAGAATTGCATTTTAACAAATTTGATCTAATGTCTCCTACTCAGTGTAAATGTGTACATGATCACACTGTGCCGTCTGTTTTTCTGTTATCGCCATGTAAAAGTTACAACAACCACTATTGTATCATTTCCCATCAGTGTATTATGTATGACGTACATGTATTTATGCATTCCATATATAAATATACAAAAGTGTATTCTGTTTTGTTGTTATGTGTATAATGCAATACATTTACTGTGATTAGTAATAATAAAGTTTGCCTGAAACACAAACTCATCCCTTGTTTCATTATTTGAAGGCTCTCGCAAATATAACAGATTTTTCACATTTGACTTCTCACTCTGATATTCTGACGGTAAGATAACATGGCATCTAACCTTAAGAAGGACTGACAGAAATCTAAACAATCAAAAACTAGGGCCGAAAAAAATCAAAACCAGGACCAAAAAATCTTAACGGGGACAAAAATAAATCTAAACAACAGTCACACTTTAGGACATTAAGAAATCTAAACAGGGACAAAATAAGTCTAAACAGGGACAATAGACTTCTGAACAGGGACAATAGACATCTTAACAGGAACATCAAGAAATTAAACAGGGACAAAATAAATCTAAACAGGGACAAAATAAAAATAAACAGGGACATTAGGCATCTTGACAGGGACAATAGACATATGGAAAAAATATATACAGGGACAAAACACACAGAAAATTTAAACAGGGACAAAATTAAATCTAAAAATGGATAAAATGAAAACAGATCTGAGCCATAATATAGAGATCTGAGATAAAACTACTTACGACAATAAAACAATTTTAACATGAAATGTTTTCTACTATTTCTACCTCCATCACTGGAACCCCGAAGGATGACCAAGTTTGGTCCAAAGACTTCGATGCAGATGACTTCATGTCTATCAGGTAGTCGTTTGGCTTTTCGTAATGTGGTTTTACGGCGAGAGCCATGAGTCCCATCGCCTCCGGGTGCGGCAGAGGATCTGGGATTGATTTTGCTGAGCGCCACTTTTTGGGGTTCAATGCACGGCTCAGCCTCCTGATTTTGTCCTTGTCCTTTTTCTTTTTAGTCTCCAAGGCTCTGAGGAGGAAAAACATCAGGTCAGATATAAACGTCAACACAAGGTACTTGTAGAATCTTGGTAGCAAGGTTTTGTTCTTGTTCTGTGTCTGTGTGTCTGTCTTTCTCTTAACAGAGAAGAGTATGACAAGAGAGAGAGAGAGAGAGAGAGAGAGAGAGAGAGAGGGAGGGGGGAGGGGGGGGAGGGGAGAGAGAGAGAGAGAGAGAGAGAGAGAGAGAGAGAGAGAGAGAGAGAGAGAGAGAGAGAGAGAGAGAGAGAGAGAGAGAGAGAGAGAGAGAGAGAGAGAGAGAGAGAGAGAGAGAGAGAGAGAGAGAGAGAGAGAGAGAGAGAAGAGAGAGAGACAGACAGACAGAATGAGAGACAGACAGACAGAAGACAGCCAGACAGAGAGAGAGGCAGAGATAAAGAGAGAGAGAGAGAGAGAGAGAGAGAGAGAGAGAGAGAGAGAGAGAGAGAGAGAGAGAGAGAGAGAGAGAGAGAGAGAGAGAGAGAGAGAGAGAGAGAGAGGGAGAGAGAGAGAGAGAGAGAGAGAGAGAGAGAGAGAGAGAGAGAGACAGACAGACAGACAGACAGACAGACAGACAGACAGACAGACAGACAGAGACAGAGAGAGAGACAGAGAGACACAGAGAGACAGAGACAGAGAGAGAGAGAGAGAGACAGACAGACAGAGACAGAGAGACAGAGACAGAGAGAGACAGAGACAGAGAGGCAGAGATAGAGAGAGAGAGGGAGAAAGAGAGAAAAGACAACAAATTACAGAAAAATTTATGAAACTTGCACTGTGTGATTATGACAGATCCCTGAGTTCTATATGATGCATTTGTGAGAATATTGTACAAAAATTTAGTAAAGCATGTAAAATCATCACATTACTTATCTGACATGATAAATTAGAAGAAATATTAATATTCCTCTTTTTAATTGAAACTGCAATCCTTAAAAGAAGAAAGAAAGAAAAGAACTGATTATAAATATGTAATGACCATATCCAATTATGATAAGAATTTGAATGACATGGATTGAATTTGAAACATTTTGGTTTTCTCATCAAGTAACATTTGATATTTTCCCTGCGGCTGCTTCATGCTTTAAGGTGTCCAAATACACAAAAGTATCATATTCCAGAAATAGGAAGATACTTTTTTATGTAAGATAAGAAGGATAAAAATTATCATTTAAAGAGATTTTGTTTCACATCCTTCATAAACACAGAGCTCATTAGTGGTAAGGCTATCCGACCTGAGATCATGAGGTCCTGGGATTGATTACTGGCAATTCTAGGTCTGATGTTATGCTCCATCGGAAAGAGGTGTAACATGAATTTCCTTACTCTGCCTCAGGCGCAAATATATACAAGCATCAGCTGGGAGTAAAATCTGCGTCAGACTAGCATCCTGTCCACATGGTGATCAGTTTTCATCAAATGTTCTGCTTTGTTTGATAGATGTAAAAAAGTAAAGTTCCTTCAAGGCCATTGCGGCCCATAGAGCCAGAGTTTAACTCGGTTTCTAAAGCGGGAAGAGGAACAAGTGCTAATAATCACCTCATGGACAGGATGCTGGTCTGACACAGGTTTTTACTCCAAAGCCAGTGCTTGTACCCATTTGCACCTGGATTGAGTGGGAAAGAATGCGATAAATGTCTATCCCAAGAAACGCAACATCGGGCGTAGCATTGCCAGGATTCAAACCCGGGACCTTGTGATAGAAACCAGGAGATATTTCTTCTCTATGCACAATGAAGTTGCTTATAATAAGAACAAGGCCAATTTTTTTAAAAGTGGTTAGATTCGACCAGCCCTTTGTGAGGAAAAAAGTTTAGAGGAGAGTTCTTGCTTATAAAATCATAAAATTCATGTACACCCCATAGATTTTTTCTAGATTTTTTTATTTTATTAAAAAATGTTAGATACATCTCTACATATATATATTAAATTTCTTCGTTGAATGAGAGAGGGGTCCTGCTTTATTCATGAATTCATGGCATTCTGGCACTCAGAGATTAACGTCTGTAGCAATATGTTTAAAGGTGAAAGGTATACTTTGTATTTATGCACAGTTAACGAATGATGTGTGTACAGTGGGGGGAAAATTGGGGCAAACGTGATGGCAGAGCTGAAAATATTGCTAAGTCCAAGAGAACCAGATTGTGTTTGTCTGTGGCTTTTGTGATCAGTAAACAAAAGAAAAGATCATATAATTCAGGAGAGGCAACATGCTAACATGAAAAAGATTTGAATTTAGGTTGATTATAACTTATAAAGGTAAATAATACAAAAAATTGTGCCTTTCACAAGAAGATCACATAATAAGCCCCTTCCTTATCCCTCAAAACAAAGGAGAAGTGGGCAGGGGAGAGAAAGAAGAACTATTGGACTAAAACTGTGAAGTTGTTATTGTCTGATTTAAATAATACATGTATTAGTAGGTGATTAATTGGCCCATTTTATTTGAATTTTAGTCAACTGAAAATTTCATATAAAAACAAATTGCACTGATTTTCTTTAAAACTGTCAAATTACATACCATGCATAATTTTATTATATCAAATTAGGAAATCATAACAATCTCTTTAAGATCAAATGAATCATAATTTAATATGTGATAATGTGCATCATTTACTTCAACTCCAATTCTCAACCATAACATGAAACAAGATTTACAACGTAATTTTTCTCTCCAAGTTAACAGAGTATTTTTAACAGATTCAAGTATATCTATTATCATATGGAACACCTATCATGTTCCTTAAATTTGTTGAGAATCACATCGTTATCCTTACAGTCGATAATGCAAAATGAACTCAATAACCATAAATCAAATGAAAACAAGGAAACACAGTTACACATAGATACATGTGTTGTATTGTAATCAGAGGTCTTAGTGTTGACAAACTGAGGCACAGAACTCATGTGAGAATTAATTGTCATATAAATGTTAACATGCAGGATTTAAATTTTATGTTACACTACAAATACGATATTAATACTAACAATCAACAGGTTAGGTAAAAAATTTGTTGAGATTTAGGGTTCCATTGAAAGGTGGCACACTGCTGTTAAAAAACTATTTTGAAAATAACTCATAAACACATGTGAAAAGATCATACTCAAACTTTTTAACTTATTGATTTTTCCTTTTCATCATCTCCATCCCATCCTCCGAAAGAAAGGAGGGGAGGAAAGGAAAGAAAGAAAAAGCCATCCTGACTAATATATAATCTTAAATATGGACCAACAAAAAAATAAATGATTGAATTTGTCACATAAACTAATAACGCACCTGAAATAACTTTGTATACTATGTGAAAGAATTATTTATAACAATTGAGTTTAAAATCTAATAGACATTCATAAAAAAGATGCTCTTTGTCTAAGCAGATATGATTATTCAGCTGATTCTTCATAAATCTCCTGATCCGTGAATAGCTGAATGGACAATCATTGGTCATGCTGCTTTCTGACATTCTTCTTAGATCTGGTAATTCTTGAGGCTATTTTTTGGTGCTTTATGAAACAATAGTATCTTTGAGAGTTAGAGGATTTACAAATGATAAACTCCTCAAATGCATTGTTATTTTGGGTTTACATTTACCTGCTTTAATGAGCAAAGAGGAAGCTGTGAATTAGTCCCAATCTGTTTACAATTTCCACAATGTAATGCTTCAGGAATTCCTCTCAGAGAGTGATCATGCACTTTATGTTGACAAAATTTGTTTGTGTAGAAAAGCTTGGACAACATGGGTGACTCCGTTGCATCGAGCATAAGTCTAGTGATAGTCTATATTCCTTTCTCTAAAGAAATTAGCACGACGATTCCAGGGCTTGCGCAGACGATACTAATTTTGTGTTTGTAACAATTTTTCTAGAAGGAGCGGGTCATAGATGTAATTTTTATCTTTATTAAGATGCAGAGGACATAAAACTCAGATGTTATTATTCTACATCCTCACTGGTACAAACTTTTTATAAGGTGCTATTACATTTTTCTTTCTTTCTATTTTCTTTTGTTACTAAAATTTCTGCACCACAGAAAGTTATAAACTTTAAAACTTATAAAAACATTTTGAAATAAAACTGTCAAAATTTAAATCACTGGTATTTCAAAAGGAAAACTTGAAAGCAATTGTTAATTTAACAGGTTGTTAATTTAACCACATGAATACCATTAGCAACAGTTACAATGAAATAGGCATCTCATACACCCAAACTTTGCAGGGATGAGAAGGTGATCATTTGAATACTACCTGGAATGCAATACAAAGCTGTGAATACTGTCCCTGTGATGTGGCTATAGACACCCAACATAAAGAAATAAGAGTTTTTTTCAAAGTAAGGAATGATAAAAATCATTGAAATATGAATATAAGAGACAAACAATTTCTAAAAACGAAAAAGGATTATTGATCTAATAAAGAAAATAATAATAATAATCATAAAATATAATTTCATTTTTAGTTATTTATACCATTATTGTGGTGCAAACTTCATATACATTGGATAGCCCAATGTCGTTACATTAATTGAACTTACTGTTAACAGCATCATGGAAATTTAAATGAATACAGATGGTGTAAAAATGTATCAAGTCCACATAAAACATATATTATGTTATAAATATTATGTAAACCAGTCCTCTTGGTTTAAACAAATTTACTGGGAGAAAAATATACAGAAATAATATTTACATAGTACAGTAGTTTGTTGTGAGAGCAATTTCATGGACTTAAGAATGAGAATGAGACATCACATAAGCTGAAGTCCTATGAAGTCAAAGAGAAGTGTAGATAAATCTAGAAATAGAACATAGAAAAGCGAGAAAAAAAAAGGAAAAGGACAAAGGAGAGGAAAATGCGAGGGAGGGGATGAAAGGAAGTACAATCAAGGTAAAAATGTAAAACAAAGGTAAGAGGCCTCTGCCTAGAAGGTCGTTCCACCTATGAGACCACATTTTACATGTAACACATTTCTTCCCCTTTATCATGCCTAAGTAAGAGGCTACTTGAAAAATTTTAGTGGGCTAAGAGGCTGGTGTTTCATTCATATAGCAAACATTCAAACCGGCATGTCGAAAGTGAAGGCAATGACATTAAATGATATGACAGCCGCATAGGAACAAAGACGAGACAAATACAAGGAATAGACATAAAAAAATCCTGGCTACAATGGGGATGGAACCCACGACCTCTGTGTCGGCACCCATCACCTTGCCAAGAAAAAAAGCATGCTACCAATTGAGCTAACTACGCGGGTTCCATCCCCATGGTGGCCAGGATTTTTTTCTGTCTATTCCTTGTATTTGTCTCGTCTGTGTTCCTATGGGGCTTTTCATAATATTTAATACAAAGGAGCTGTCATTTCCTTCACTTTCGACATGCCCCTTGCCTCCCTGTTCGTCATAATCTAAAATAGAGAGAGACAGCTGTGGGAATCTCGTAATCATCCAGAATGTATTGTCGCACAAGAATATCAACTGTGATAGGTAGATATCATTTAATGTCCTTTCCTTCACTTTCGACATGCCCCTTGCCTGACTGTTTGTCATTATCTAAAATAGAGAGAAACGTTGCTATGCCTCTTTGAGTTTGAATTTTTGCTTCTTAATAGCATTGAGCTTCATATTATTTAATGTCATTTCCTTCGGTTTTCTCTATCTGAAGCATGCACATCCTGTGCCAGCATCAGTCTCTTCGTTTGACACTGACACCCAACAACCACCAGATGAACGAGGGACTTGATAGCATCGGTTCGCATCAGCACGCAACACTTTAAGACATATTGCTGTCATTGGAACATTGGAAACAGCTTCGTTCTTTCTCGTACATCCTCCTCCCCCCTCGTTTTGAATATGAGCTGTAGGCCTAAAGATCTGACCAATTTTAGTGTTATGTTATGATTATTTTCTTTATACCAAAGAATGCCTAAGAGACAGTCCGCCTAAGATTTAGTAAGAGGCCGTTTTTTTGTTGTCTCTTAGGTGAAGACTACTATATTAACAAAATAAGAGAAACATTACATGGTAAAATATACATACTGCCTTCAATACGTGTAAGATAAAAATGAATTAATTTGCAAATTTCTAAATTACGATAGTGTTTTTTAAATGTCATTGTGTCTAAGAACACACATGATGATTTCATTAGAGATGAAATGATTGATAGTACAGAACATCGAGTATAAATTACAAACACATCTTACCCTGTTGAATTTGTTCTCTGCAGAGAATCCCCAGATACTGAGTATTTGTCGCCTGAACTGACTGATTCAATGTCCTGTTTGTCTTCATCCATCTGCAGTTTGCAAATCTCTTTCCGATCCTCATACTGATCTAATGTTAAAATTTCCATTTCTTGTTGAACAACATGCATTCCTAACACAAACTTATCAGCCTCAGTTGATTTTAATCTCTGTCTAAATGCCAACACCAAACCACTATTAAGTGAAATTCCAATCATTTTATACTGAATCTCTCCCGATCTTTTGATTGAATTGTCAGGAACAGATGCTATTAAAAGCTGTTCTGGTAAGATCTGAAGGTCTCCTAAATTTGGTGGTAAATCCTTCAAAACATTGTCTTTATCACTGTCGACAAGAGCAGCAACATCTCCAGAAGGCACAGAGACTTCTCCAGAAAGCAATTCTTGCATAGTAATGATTTTTTGGCCATAGTGATCTGTTGAGATCATCATCTTGATTTCAAAATCTAAAGGCAATTTTATTTTAGTAACAGAACCTTTATTATTGTCATTAATTCTTTCACACTTGAGTATATTACATTCTAGGTGTGTATGTTTTACTTTCATCATAGAAGGAACATTTGAAGTTATCACGAATTACATCACCAAATTGTAATGAAAAGGTCTTGGGATAGTCAGATGCAATATCTTCTAACACAACAATTTTGGTACCAACAGGTAAATTGACTAATTCAGACACAACATTGAATTTTTGAGGTACTCAAGAATTGAAACTTTGGCATCTTTTGATAAACTGAAAATTGTATCCGTTTTAGAGTCCTTTGCATATAACCTTTTTGTATTTTCTACGCTATGAATAGTCAAATCACTACAGTCAGAAAGAGCAGTTGTATAGCATGAACTACATTCAGACATGTCCATGATTTTTGCCTTGACAGGAAAAGAAGTGCCATAGATGTCTAAGAACCTGTTCACATTGATTGGAATTAAAGGTTGTGACAACTGTGGTGTCGGAGGTGCTGGATAATCTGGAATGTTGTCAACTTCTGGGACAGATATAGGCTCTGTTGGTATTATACTTGACTTCTTAGCAGTGACAGCTGTGGGAACCTCGTAGTCATCCAGAAGGTATTGTCGCACACGAATATCAGCTGTGACAGGTATTGTCCACACTGTCTCTGGATAATTTAGAGGACTTACAGTGACAGACACTTCAGGCTTAAGCATGTGTAACACACCCTTAATGGGAAAAGGTAAACTTTGAGGAAGACATGAAATATCAGTGGATTTATCAGAAAGGCTTGATTTGGGTTTGCCAGTAATGGTTTCCTTTATTGGAGGGTCTGAACAAAAATTAGGGGTATCAACTGAATGTGTGTTTAAACTTTCTTGCAAGCTTTGCTCAACAAGTTTTAAACGCCTTGGCACGGGCAAAACTTAATAATTCTCTCAGGGTATAGCAGTTACTATCTTCCAGCTGGTAAAAATTTCCTCGGCAATCCATACTTAAAAACACTATGTTCCCTTTCTCATCTAATGTTTTGAGTCTTTTGTGACCATCAGTTGGGCTGACAACAATACCCCTATATCTGAATCTATCTCCACTGTGGATGGAATTTCCATGGAAGGTCTGTTCATCATAGGATGAAGTTGCCTCAAAATAAGTTGGACTGTCTATCAATAAATCAGAAACTGATGGGTACATTATGACGGATGCAGCTCTGCTGGATACAGATTCCTTGGGAGGGAGGACCATGAATTTTTCAGGGCAATCACAGGAAACATCAACGCTTTTGCGATGGCCATTAACTTCATCTCTGCAAGATAACGTAACGACTTTGGCATCACTAGATTTCAAGACAATAATATCACCTTTCGTTATTTGAACAGATTTCGTTATAATGTGTTTTCCCTTTACGACAGACACACATTCTGGAAAAAACGCTGATAGAACATAATCGCTTAGCTCTTCGGAATGTTGTGTGTCTTCAAATGGATCCATTTCTAAAGGAGAATCCTGTTGGGTCACGACCCATCTACACACAGTTGTTTTGCTCCGCCATGTAAGCCTTGGGAATGGGATTCCTTGTCATTTTTCTCACCTGTCACCGAAAGCGAGTTGTGACCTACTTTAATCGTCGCTTCCTCTTTCGATATGATGACACACAGGGTTTCCCCATTGAACACAGATGACGAGGGGCGTGTCAGCCTGAATACTCGATAATCGACGCGCACAAAATTTTGCGACGTTTCGAGGGGCATTAATGTTAAAGTTGATGTTGACGTTTCTCTAATTCTTCATACACCATTCCAGTCCAAAATCTAACAAATCAAACATTTATCCAATGGCTGTTTTAGTTTTTGAATGCATTAAAAAAATCAATTACTCTACAACCTTGTTATCAATAAAACCTACATACACATAATATTACAGTTTCCAAGAAGACTTCACGACGGCTACATCTTCTAGTTTGCTGAGATCGATACTAGATGAACCCTATCAGTACATGGGATTGGAGGCTTTTCTCTAATAATGAGCTTGATTGTTAATTGTTATCGACACTATACTCTAGCAATTCCTGAGGAATTTTACAAGCGGGGTAGAAAAAACAATACTTCATTTCTATGACGATTCATACTGACGTTAGCCCGTGCATTTGACACCCCATCTTCTACGTCAGGAATTCTGAGAATGTTCCTATATCAAGATGAGCTGGCATCCATCTAGTTCCATTCCTTTCTGACTTTGCCCCTCGTCATTGATACACTGAATGATTCTCTGAAGTACCCTGTCGGTAATAAAAAAAAGTCTTGAAGTGTAAGCCTGTACTGCATCAACAAAACTTCCACAATGCGCAGTATTGACTTTAGAAAACCAAGTAAAAAATGGTAAAGACGAAGAGTCTTGTGTATGGGTGGGAGATCTAAGACCACTAACAGCCATCCCGGCCCTGGCGAATTCTGGGCGGCGTACATTGCTTTAGAGAGCTTGGCTACAATTCTGGAGACGGTACCAAATATTCTAGCCCTCTGTGACGGTAGTCCTCCCTATGTTTGGATCTGAGTAATTATGTTTGAAAATTGTTCCTCATTGTTAATTTTCTCCTTAGGTTAAAACTGGTCGAGATCTTCTTCCTCATCACAGAGACCAAC
The DNA here is from genome assembly GCA_037039925.1 of Doris montereyensis. NCBI lineage: Eukaryota > Metazoa > Mollusca > Gastropoda > Nudibranchia > Dorididae > Doris > Doris montereyensis. The sequence goes on from JAXRKP010000182.1 coordinate 166,923, forward strand.
CAAAACTGCTCCCATTGTCTCAGAAAAGCTCTCACCTTCTTCTTCTATGATAGTTGACTTGAAGCAAAATATCTCTTATTCTCTATGCCCGATCTGGACCTAATTCTCTGACTGACTATATGTCTCTCCCTCCCTTGTTGCTATCTTTGCTTTCCTTCCTTCCTTTTCTTCTCTTCTCTCTCTCTCTCTCTCTCTCTCTCTCTCTCTCTCTCTCTCTCTCTCTCTCTCTCTCTCTCTCTCTCTCTCTCTCTCTCTCTCTCTCTCTCTCTCTCTGTATATATATATATATATATATATATATATATATATATATATATATATATATATATATATATATATATATATATATGTATAAAACTATCTCTATCTTCGTACGTCATTGCAATGGTTGCAAACAGTCGCTGACCCTTGAACAGTTAAATAAATACCGGTGTGCCTATTACATATATTACCATTATCAACATGGGAGATCTCATACAGCGTGTTTAAAACATGCACGGTTTTAGAACATGCAACGGTTGTTCAAAACTGTGCAGACTTTCTGTTCTCATATCATTTGCTTTGGGGTGAAGAACAGTCGCACAAACATGGATTTGGTTGTACCAATTCGATTAATTGTTCGTAGATTTGGAGATTACACTTCATCTTGACTGGTTGTATGTCAAGGATGTAGACTAGAAGACGGCGAAAAATGTGTGTAGTGAAACCGAAAATACAACACGGGGTTGATCTTCGACATGTGTCACAGTGTGTGTGTTTGGGGGGGTGCGTGTGTGTGAATGGGGGATGGGATATTTGGAAATCGTTTGGGGACTTAAAAATATTAATCTTGAACAGAGCAAAACACAGGTCCCCGCGTGGAGTTTTCTTAATTTTGATACACTGGTTTCAGCAATGACCTTCTTTTTACGACCAGATAAACATTTGTTGATTTTCCAGGTGTTCGGGTCACGTAGGCCACTTCTCAAAACAAGCAAGGGTGAATGACAAAAAATCGCTCTCCAGAGCGGTTTTTGAAAACGCTACACGGCTTCAGTCCGGCTTCTAGCGTATCCGTCGTAAAGAAGCGGTTTTCGAAAACATGCAGCAGACTTTTATTGGACAGAAACCGTTGCCGGAACACCCTGTATGAGATGTCGTCTTAACGCTGTTTTAGTTTCAGATTGACCTGAGTTCAAATCAATTCCAACTTCCTTTCCACTCAAATTCAAATTTTTTCTTCTTTTTCTTTAGGTTTGTTTATTTTTAGGGAAAAGACTATATAGATCTAAGTAATATGTTATATGTGTTGCCCCAAAGTTCGATGCCACTTCCTTTCCGTATCGCTTCCATTCAGTCTCAATGCCAAATTCACAACAAATTTTGTTACCGTTGCACTGACTAACATTTCTCCTCAATTGCAATTCACAAAACCTAAGTGAGTACATTATAACACTCACCTTTCACAGAACAACATCAGTGGTTTCATGTTGAGTGGAAACGTACCGAGAGAATAGAAAAAAACAGTCATTCCCTTTGCTATTCATTCCATCGTAAAATTTATTAGATGTGGAATGGCTTGGAAATGAAAAGTGGGTTAGAAGTGATTGTATTGTGGAAATGGGCTTGGAGTTGATAGCACTGTGGAAAGCGGGTTGGAGTTGATAGCACTGTGGAAAGTGGGTTGGAAGTGATTGTATAGTGGAAAGGGGTTGGAGTTAATTGTACTGTAGACAGAGGGTTGGAGTTGATTGCACTGTAGACAGAGGGTTAGAGTTTATTGCACTGTATATAAAAGATTGGAGTTGATTGACTGTAGACAGGGGGTTGGAGTTGGTTGCACTGTAGAAAGTGGGTTGGAGATAATTGTTTGTGGAAAGGGGGTTGGAGTTGATTGCACTGTAGAAAGGGGGTTGGAGTTGATTGAACTGTAGAAAGGGGGTTGGAGTTGATTGAACTGTAGAAAGGGGTTGGAGTTGATTGCACTGTAGAAAAGAGGTTGGAGTTGATTGCACTGTAGAAAGGGGGTTGGAGTTGATTGAACTGTAGAAAGGGGGTTGGAGTTGATTGAACTGTAGAAAGGGGGTTGGAGTTGATTGCACTGTAGAAAGGGGGTTGGAGTTGATTGAACTGTAGAAAGGGGGTTGGAGTTGAACTGTAGAAAGGGGGTTGGAGTTGATTGAACTATAGAAAGGAGGTTGGAGTTGATTGCACTGTAGAAAGGGGGTTGGAGTTGATTGAACTGTAGAAAGGGGGTTGGAGTTGATTGAACTGTAGAAAGGGGTTGGAGTTGATTGAACTGTAGAAAGGGGTTGGAGTTGATTGAACTGTAGAAAGGAGGTTGGAGTTGATTGCACTGTAGAAAGATGGTAGGCACTGGTTGAACTGTAGAAAGATGAAAGATTGTAGGCACTGATTGCACTGTAGAAAGATGGTAGGCACTGGTTGAACTGTAGAAAGATGAAAGATTGTAGGCACTGATTGCACTGTAGAAAGGTGGTAGGCATTGGTTGCACTGTAGAAAGATGAAAGATGGTAGGCACTGATTGCACTGTAAAAAGGTGGTAGGCACTGGTTGCACTGTAGAAAGATGAAAGATGGTCGGCACTGATTGCACTGTAGAAAGGTGGTAGGCATTGGTTGCACTGTAGAAAGATGAAAGATGGTAGGCACTGATTGCACTGTAGAAAGGTGGTAGGCATTGGTTGCACTGTAGAAAGATTGTAGGCACTGATTGCACTGTAGAAAGATTGTAGGCATTGATAGCACTGTAGAAAGATGGTAGGCACTGATTGCACTGTAGAAAGATTGTAGGCACTGATTGCACTGTAGAAAGATGGTAGGCACTGATTGCACTGTAGAAAGATGGTAGACACTGATTGCACTGTAGAAAGATGGTACGCACTGATTGCACTGTAGAGAGGTGGTAGGCACTGATTACACTGTAGAAAGGTGGTAGACACTGTTTACAATGTAGAAAGGTGGTAGGCACTGATTGCACTGTAGAAAGGTGGTAGACACTGTTTACAATGTAGAAAGGTGGTAGACACTGTTTACAATGTAGAAAGATGGTAGACACTGATTACAATGTAGAAAGGT
>JAXRKP010000182.1:185000-192500 GCA_037039925.1 Doris montereyensis
CCATACCATACCATACCATACCATACCATACCATACCATACCATACCATACCATACCATACCATACCATACATACCATACAATACCATACCATAACATAGCATAGCATAATATACCATACATACAATACCGTACCATAATATACCACACCATACAATACCATACCATAATATACCATACCATACAATACCATACCATAATATACCATACCATACACTACCATACCATAATATACCATACCATACCATACATACCATACCGTACCATAATATACCATACTATACAATACCATACCATAATATACCATACCATACAATACCATACCACAATATACCATACTATACAATACCATACCATAATATACCATATCATACAATACCATACCATACCATAATATATCATACCATACAATACCATACCATAACATAGCATAGCATAACATACATAGCATAGCATAGTATAGCATATCATAATATACCATACCATACATACATACCATACCCATACATACCATACCATACCTTTCCATACCATACCATACCACATACCATACCATACCACACCATACCATACATATACATATATACATACATACCATACCATACCATACCATACCATACATACTATACCATACATACCATACTATACCATACCATAATATACCATCCATACCATACCATACCCTACCATACCATATACTATACCATACCATACAATACTATACCATACCATACATACAATACCATACCATACCACGGCATACATTACTATACCATATCATACCATACCATACAATACTATACCATACCATACAATACTATACCATACATACATACCATACATACATATATATACCATACCATACCATACCATACCATAATATACCATACCATACCATAATATACCATACCATACATATTATTCCATACCATACCATACTATACCATACCATACCATGCCATACATATACCATATCATACATACCATACCATACCATGCCACATATTATACCATACCATACCATACCATACCATACATACCATACCATACCATACCATACCATACCATACCATACCATACCATACCATACCATACCATACCATACCATACAATACATACCATACCATATCATATCATACCACACCATACCATACCATACCATACTATACCATACCATACCATACCATATCATACCATATGATATCATACCATATCATACCATAACATACCATAGCATACCATATCATACCATATCATATCATATCATGCCATATCATATCATATCATACCATATCATACCATATCCTACAATATCATATCATAACATATCATATCATACCATATCATACCATATCCTACAATATCATATCATAAAATATCATATCATACCATACCATACCATATCATACCATATCATACCATAGCATACCATATCATACCATATCATACCATATTATATCATATCATGCCATATCATATAATATCATACCATATCATACCATATCATACCATATCATATCATGCCATATCATTCAAGGTATAAAGAATAGGAAAAAGTAGGCACAGACAACGACAACCTACTGGCGTTATATTGTGACGGTTCAGATGCTCTATCTGTTCTTCCTTTTGTTGTTATGATACTAATGATCAAATCCAATTGGGGATGCAAGAAATATTCGATGGATCTCTTTGAATTCGAGCATTTTAAAATCATTCACTCGCTCACTCACTCGCTCACTCACTCATTTACTCACTTACTCCCTGACTGACTGACTTACTTACTGGCTTACTTACTTACTTACTTACTTATTTCATTACGTACCTACTTAATTACTTACCTCTTTGCTTGTCTTCTTCATTCCTTCCTTCCTTCCTTCCTTCCTTCCTTATTTACTTATTTACTTACTCACTTACCTACTTACTTACTTATTTGTCTACAGACATACTGATTTTCACAATAACTTACTCAACTTATTGATTTACGTATTAACTTACATGTACGTACTTGTTGACTGAGTTATTGGCTGTATAGATGACTGACTGGCACTTAATCATTAAGAAACTGATATACAGACTAACTGATTGACCGACTGACTGACTGATTGACTGGCTTACCTACTCACTGATTGAGTGACTTACTGACTGAGTAATTTACTTACTTACTGATTGGCTGACTGTTTGACTGACATACATACTTACTGATTGACTGACGGACTGACTATCTGATCGACTAACCGATGGCCTAACTGATTGACCAACTGATTGGCTGATTGACTGACTAATTGACTGGCTGACTTATTCACTGATTGAGTGACTTACTGACTGAGTAATTTACTTACTTACTGATTGACTGACTGTTTGGCTGACTAACTTACTTACTGATTGACTGACTGACTAACTGATTGACTACCCAATGGCCCCCTGGGCCAGGGCCCGCCCGCCCTCGATCGTCGAATGTAAGGTCATTTTCACGAGAGCTCAGCCAAAAATGGCAGTTTCCCCCAAAAAAACTCAATGACCAAGTGTAAATCTGCTCCCGCGAGGGGAGTTAAGCGAGCCTTGGCATTGAAAGTGTGGCTCCTTTATTGCCGAATGTAACACAGTGGAGCCAACTCGATCGCCGATAGGCGGGTTAAGCCCACGGACCAACAACTGGCCCAAAGCCAGCTTTGAGTCTCCGTTTCAAGGGTTCTCTAGAGTAACTTAAAACGTACCCCCCCTGAAGAGGAAGACTAACTGACTGACCAACTGACTGACTGACTGATTCAGTCACTGACAAACTGACTTACTGATTGATTAACTGGCAAACAGACTAATCGACCTGATTGATTAACTGGCAAACAGACTAACCGACTTACCCATGATTGGCTTACTGACTAACTGATTGGTTGACTAAATAAATTTACTTACTCACTAACTGACTGACTGACTGACCGACGTACTCACTAACTGGCTGACTGACTTACTCACCAACTTACGTACTCACTGATTGACTTACTTACTGACTTACTTACTCACTGGCAAACTATATGACTGACTAACACGTTTACTTACACGCCTATTGACTAACTGACTAATTGACTGCACTCACTAATTAGCTAATTGACTAACTAACTAACTGACTAACTGAGTGATTGATTTACTCACTCACTAACGGATTCACTAACTTATTTATTTGCTCATTGGTTGAGGTACAGACTTACCTGCTGACTGGCTAACTTCCTGACTGACTGACTGATTGACTGACTGACTAACTTATTTACTTATTTACTTACTTACTTACTTACTTACTTACTTACTTACTTACTTATTTACTTACTTACTTACTTACTCACTTACTTACTTACTTACTTACTCACTGTTATACTGACAGATTTATTAACTGACTGACTGACATACTAACTTTCGTATTAACGTATTACTTAATAAAATTTACTGTTCGTTACGTCGAGTGGCCAATAGGACACCAACAAGAATCTCTTTTTTCAAATTTCATGACAATCCAACTACCAAATCTCGAGATCACCGTACATGGTAGTGTGGATAAATACAGCACCAAATCCAATTTAATTGTACGCTTTCTTCCCTATAATCTACCCCAGGTGCCAGATGCGAGACCAGGGGTATATCAAAGATCGCCGCCACCATTTCCGGAAGTACAAGACATGTTTTGTTGGAAAGGACACAGTTGATTGGCTGGTACGGATGTGCCACGCAGAGAGCCGATTGGAAGCCGTTATGGCCATGCAGGTCTTGAAGGAAATTGACTTCATTCATCACAGTGTGTAGCTTTTGTTTTGGATACAGTACTCACTAAGAGGACTGTAATTGATCGCATTGGAAATGACATGTTTAGAAGAAGAAACTAAAGCAATGCAAAGCAAAGCAAAATAAAGTTGAGCAAACAATGATTTATGTCAAAAGATCTTAAGGAAATCCACAATTAAAGCAAATATGCCCAGAGAGTTTCATGGTCATAGTAAAATGATATCTCTGTCCTTCTATCTGTCCTTCTATCTTTCTCCCCCCTCTTCTCTCTCTCTCTCTCTCTCTCTCTCTCTCTCTCTCTCTCTCTCTCTCTCTCTCTCTCTATTTAAAATCTCTTATTCTCTCCTCTTCTCCCTCTCTCTCTCTCTCTCTCTCTTTCTCTCTCTCTCTCTCTCTCTCTCTCTCTCTCTCTCTCTCTCTCTCTCTCTCTCTCTCTCTCTCTCTCTCTCTCTCTCTCTCTCTCTCTCTCTCTCTCTGATGTTTTTATGTATCATTTAAAATATCTTATTGTCATAATAAATTACCTGCCGTGCATATTCCATTTACATGTAATTTCAGTCGTGGACGAACACGATTTCAAGGATCAGAATGTATTGTATCGATTTGCTCGTGACGACGATACCTACAAACTTAATAAAGACTTGGGTTGTTTTTACCGAGGTCTTGAGATCTATCAAAGGTAAACACAATATATCGCTCTCTATTTAACTTTTTGAGACTTAAATCAGGAAAAAACGTTGAAAGCTCATTGGTTTTGTTTTTTATATTACATGACTTAGGTTGAATCACAGAATTTTCAAATTCTCAGAAATTACAGAAGCTGGTGCATTGAGGTAAAGTATGGATATATTGAGGTAATAGGCTACTGATCGAGAGATATTGGACCAATTATCTGACTAACAAACACAAATTTTAAAAAGTGGGACGAATTTTTTCATGTAGATTTCAAAATATTTCTTTCATGCAGTTTTTAATCAAAATTTTGAAAAAAAAACTACCTTGTTACCTAAGAATGATTCTACAAAGCTATATTCTAGCCTTTATTTACTATTTTTATGATTTTTTTGTGGTCTGTTAAGAATCTTACAAATAATGTGTATTTTCGAAAAGGCTGTTTCCATAGCAACCACGACATTTTTAAAAATAATTTTGCGACAGCTAATTCTCTTTTGAAGCATTAGTGATAGTGATGCAAAATATTATGTCAAAACATTCAATAATTCAAAAACCTGGAATTTCCACACGAGTAGGCTACTCACTTATGACGGGGTTTTTTGGGTGAGGTGGGGTGGTTGAATTGGGCTTTTTTTGGGGGGGTGGGGGGTTCTCAATTTCATTCGCTTGCTGAGTAAAGGTATGGCACAAAGCAGAGGACAATCAAATTTTCATTGATAAATAGACGTAAACTAAATCTAGAAACCTATATATGTACACAGAGAGACAGAGACAGAGAGAGAGAGAGAGAGAGAGAGAGAGAGAGAGAGAGAGAGAGAGAGAGAGAGAGAGAGAGAGAGAGAGAGAGAGAGAGAGAGAGAGAGAGAGAGAGAGAGAGAGAGAGGAGAGAGAGAGAGAGAGAGAGAGAGAGAGAGAGAGAGAGAGAGAGAGAGAGAGAGAGAGAGAGAGAGAGAGAGAGAGAGAGAGAGAGAGAGAGAGAGAGAGAGAGAGAGAGAGAGAGAGAGAGAGAGAGAGAGAGAGACGGGGGATAGACAGACAGACAGACATAGACAGAGATAGAGACATACAGAGACAGAGAGATTTACAGAGACAGAGACAGATAAATTACGGTGTAAAAAGTCAGGATAAGCTTCATGGACAGAAGTGGGATCTATCGAATGCTCCCACCAACCACGCAGGAGGGGAAATGACATTAAATTTTACTAGTACATGTACTACATAACATAGGCTACTACATATTTATTTACATTGCCAACGGTGACAACTTTATGGTGTTTGACACTTGAGTCTGGGGGCATACTGCCTGTGTCTTGCAGCCCGATGGAGTTTTAATATTCATTAAGGGGGGAAACTTTTCGGTACCCAAAGAATTTAACGGAGTTCTCCTTTCTCCGAGGAAATTAATGTCACACGTTTCCGCAGCCAGGTCTTTGACCCTCTGGCTTAGTAAACGCGATGATCGCTGTTTCAATGGCTCTCTCAGCGCTCCAAAAAGACCCGACAGTGTCGACCTGTAAAGAAAACTACAGCGCCATATTATCATTGGTGTGTGCCTGTGCAGCTGTGAGACGGTCAAAGGCAAGGGAAGTAATTGCCCCTATAAATCTCCTCTGACGCCTTTACTTTCTTGTGCAGCTACCCTTCAATGCGATATTTGTAACTTCTGAGGTCTAATTCTGGTAATGGCAGGTCCGACCAATGTTCCCTCTAAGCTGTGCGTGTGTACACTTGCACACCAGGGGAGAACAAGTGCGCACAGTTGAGAAGTTTCTGGGTACGCCAATAAAACAAATCTTCAACTTTTCTTGTCTAACGTTCATTGTCATGCGCACAGTGCACACGATTGGGAATAAAAATCGTTAAAATTTGGACAACGCCAACAATATAAGCACACAGACTAGAACAAAAAATAGAGGGAACATTGGTTCTTTGGGACAAACGTTTTATACTAGGCATTGTCCCCATTCAACTCAAAGGCCAAACCACACTCCTCTTTTTCTGTATTTCATATCAAGTCATCCACATGCGTTATCTTCCAAAATCACTTGAGTCGCAGTGCCATTAGTCACTACTTCATTTCCATCCTCTTTTTCTTTCTTTATCACAGGCCTGGGTCTTTCTGGGCTTCAAAAGAGCCCTTAAAACGGCGATCATTGCGCTTTTAAAGCCTCATAATTGAGTGAAGACGGGTTACGGAAACATGAGTCTCAATTTTTCTAGCGTTTCGTTTGGGGAAACTCCACTAAATACTTTGGTTACCAAGGGATCTCGCAGTGAATGCCAAAACTCGTTCGATCTGCAAGGCATGGCTGAATAATGAAAATTCTACCTTATTTCATAACAACTGACTGACTCACTTTCCTGAGTTTTAGGTCAGCGCGCATGATTTGGAATTTAGCAACAGCCAATCCATATACTCTTATATACAACCAGATCAATGCAATCTGGAGTAAACTGAATATATTGGGTTTTTGTTTTAGGTTCGTCTTTGATTGTTTTGATGTTGTTGTTTTTTCTTTGTTCTTGACTTAACTTACACCCTTAACATGCTCCTATAAAGTATCAATCGCGAAATACGATAGGGCCATACAAAAATTACCATTCTAATTTCGAGTCATTCTGTCTGTCTCAATACCTCCCGAACCACCCTCCTCGCCCATTGTTCACAAAAGAAACGCATATCATATCTCAAAAACTAAAGGTACAAAAAGGACAAAATCAATCACGGAAATGAAATCCTCAGACATGTACCTTGATTTATTGACTGCAACAGAATTAAAGTTTTAAAAAAAAAGGAAATTGAAAAGAGCTTCGGCCTTATTGTGAGAAGTCACAATAACTTAACAAAATACTTCAAGGAAATATGAGCGATTAGTTGTAGAGAGGAATTTAAGTCACATAGAAATATTATGAGCAACAAGAATAACGCATCACTTTTTTAAAGACTATAACTTCTATAATAATCATAACCAAACATTGTTTCGATGATAATGAAAACAGTTCAACCGTGAATCCGATAACGTGTAACATGATAACATTACTTAACACTGATAACTTT
>JAXRKP010000182.1:197500-235000 GCA_037039925.1 Doris montereyensis
ATGCGCACCACAAACACATCGTGTACACATGCGCACCATATACATATTCACACTATGTACAGTGCGCATTATGTACACAACCAATTTTGGTGCATGCTCACTTCAGGTAATGACTACATGCACTTATCACACTTGCTTTTAATGCGCAACATTCATATCATATACACCATACCATGCGCACCATATACACGTGTATACCATGCACATCATGTAAACATGTACACCATATACACGTGTATACAATGCACATCATGTAAACATGTACACCATATACATGTGTATACCACACACATCATGTAAACATGTACACCATATACACGTGTATACCACACATCATGTAAACATGTAAACATGTACACCAAATAAACATGTATACCATGCACATCATGTAAACATGTACACCATATACACGTGTATACCACACACATCATGTAAACATGTACACATATACATGTGTATACCACACACATCATGTAAACATGTACACCATATACACGTGTATACCATGCACATCATGTAAACATGTACATCATATATATGTGTATACCATGCACATCATGTTAACATGTACATCATATACATGTGTATACCACACACATCATGTTAACATGTACACCATATACATGTGCATACCATGCACATCATGTTAACATGTACACCATATACATGTGTATACCACACACATCATGTTAACATGTACACCATATACATGTGTTTACCATGCACATCATGTTAACATGTACACCATATACATGTGTATACCACACACATCATGTTAACATGTACACCATATACATGTGTATACCACACACATCATGTTAACATGTTACACATCATAAACATGTACAACATATAAATGTGTATACACACACATAAACATGTACAACATGTACATATATAAACATGTGTATACCACACACAACATGTAAACATGTACAACATGTACACCATATACATGTGTATACCACACACATCATGTAAACATGTACAACATGTATAACATGTACAACATATAAACATGTACACCATATACATGTGTATACCACACACATCATGTAAACATGTACACATGTACACCATATACATGTGTATACCACACACATCATGTAAACATGTACACCATATACATGTGTATACAACACACATCATGTTAACATGTACAACATGTACACCATATACACGTGTATACCACACACATCATGTAAACATGTACAACATGTACACCATATACACGTGTATACCACACACATCATGTAAACATGTTAAACCATATACATGTGATACCACACACATCATGTAAACATGTAAACCATATACATGTGATACCACACACATCATGTAAACATGTAAACCATATACATGTGATACCACACACATCATGTTAACATGTACACCATATACATGTGTACCACACACATCATAAACATGTTAAACCATATACATGTAAACATGTACATCCATCCTATACACGTGTATACCATGCACATCATGTAAACATGTACACCATATACACGTGTATACCATGCACATCATGTAAACATGTACACCATATACACGTGTATACCACACACATCATGTAAACATGTACACCATATACACGTGTATACCACACATCATGTAAACATGTACACCATATACACGTGTATACCATGCACATCATGTAAACATGTACATCATATACATATACGTGTATACCATGCACATCATGTAAACATGTACACCATATACACGTGTATACCATGCACATCATGTAAACATGTACATCATAAACATGTACACCATGTATACACCATATACATGTCTATACCATGCACATCATGTAAACATGTACACCATATACACGTGTATACCATGCACATCATGTAAACATGTACATCATGTACACCATATACACGTGTATACCATGCACATCATGTAAACATGTACATCATGTACACCATATACACGTGTATACCACACACATGATGTAAACATGTACACCATATACACGTGTATACCACACACATCATGTAAACATGTACACCATATACACGTGTATACCATGCACATCATGTAAACATGTACACCATATACACGTGTATACCATGCACATCATGTAAACATGTACACCATATACACGTGCATACCATGCACATCATGTAAACATGTACACCATATACACGTGTATACCACACACATCATGTAAACATGTACACCATATACACGTGTATACCATGCACATCATGTAAACATGTACACCATATACACGCGTATACCATGCACATCATGTAAACATGTACATCATGTAAACATGTACACCATATACACGTGTATACCATGCACATCATGTAAACATGTACACCATATACACGTGTATACCATGCACATCATGTAAACATGTACACCATATACACGTGTATACCATGCACATCATGTAAACATGTACACCATATACACGTCTATACCATGCACATCATGTAAACATGTACATCATGTACACGTGTATACCATGCACATCATGTAAACATGTACACCATATACACGTGTATACCATGCACATCATGTAAACATGTACATCATGTACACCATATACACGTGTATACCATGCACATCATGTAAACATGTACACCATATACATGTGCATACCACACACATCATGTAAACATGTACACCATATACACGTGTATACCATGCACATCATGTAAACATGTACACCATATACACGTGTATACCATCATGTAAACACATCATGTAAACATGTACATATACCATGCACATCATGTAAACATGTACACCATATACACATGTATACCATGCACATCATGTAAACATGTACATCATATACATGTGTATACCATGCACATCATGTAAACATGTACACCATATACACCTGTATACCACACACATCATGTAAACATGTACACCATATACATCGTGTTATGTACACCATAATATACATGTGTACATCATGTAAACATGTACACCATATACATGTGTATACCACACACATCATGTTAACATGTACACCATAATATACATGTGTATACCACACACATCATGTAAACATGTACACCATCATGCACATGTGTATACCACATATGCACATCATGTTAAGATGTACACCATATACATGTGTAAACATGTACATCATGTAAACATGTACATATACACGTGTATACCATGCACATCATGTACAAACATGTACATCATGTAAACATGTACACCATATACACGTGTATACCATGTACATCATGTAAACATGTACATCATGTACACCATATATGCATGCATGGAGGTTGTAAACTTGCACATCATGTGCACAGGTACACCATCAACGCATGCACATATGTATCTGCCCACAAATTATAATATTACTTAGCTACATGCACTAGTTACACTTGCTTGCTACCAATTGGAGCACAGGTTAGTGGGGAAGTCCTTCCACTGCCGTCTGACTCTATACATTTTCGGTAAGTTAAGACCTACATGTAGGTCTACCACTACCAGGTGTGTCCTATCAGTACCAATTTTTTCATCTTTCTTCCTACTGTTCTATTTATATGCCATACTTTCCAGCAAATGCCATATCTTGCTATTTTCCTCTCACATTTCTCAACACGTGTCCTAACCATAATCAGAATCCCTTCTGGATCATTATTATGAAGGCCTGGATTTGATATCGATATCATTTGGGGGGGGGGGGGGCGGCGGTCGATTATTAATATGCTCGGAATTCTTCTCAGATACATGTTTAATGCGATTCGCCATACACTATCTCTAAATACAATATGCACTATCAAAAGTTATTTCGAAGTCTTTCAAATTAGTATACAGTTGTCTGTGCCGCTTATGTTCTATGGCACCTCTGATGTAAGAATATCTGATCTGTGCGTCCTCATCGCTCTAAATGACTATAATAACCAATAAATATTATAGTTTGTTTCATGTATAATCACTGTTATAAGTTAATGCTTCTTTAAAAGCTTGTTAGTACCATCAGATTTGTCATGAAGGACATAACCAACACAAGTATTGTATTTCATGCGTGGTGATCAGGTGAACCATTGTGTGTCAGGCATCAACGGACAAGATGTGTCCAGAATGGATCATCACCAAATTGGCAAGCTGATTGCCCAGCTGGACACACGTGAGATGGAAATCAGAATGATGTCCCCCAGACCTGACAATGGCCAACTGTCTTATCGTGGTTTGAATTGACTGTAACTGTTAAATAATGTTATTGCTGTTTCTATTCGGACAAAGGGAGAGGAGGGAGGGATGGAGGGGAGAGAGAGAGAGAGAGAGAGAGAGAGAGAGAGAGAGAGAGAGAGAGAGAGAGAGAGAGAGAGAGAGAGAGAGAGAGCCAGCCAAGGGGTGAGACAATGGACAGATTAGTTTTATCCAGAGGAAAACTGACTTACTTTACATCGATTTTTAATTTAGAATTTAAATCAAAAAACAAACTTTTAAGATATTTAAAACGATGTTGATATTATTCTATGAAATCTATCTCTGTGTACAATGGGGATACATGTACTTGTATATCCATTTCAATATCATCATAATCGACATGTAACAGGCCACACTATGACACAAAGAAACAGAAGTGATCAATATGCAAATATACAAGTAACAGACAAATCACCATCTATAGTTTTCAAACTAGTCACAAAACTTAACAACTTAACTGCAAAATCATTCCAGTTCCAATCATTGATCAGTAATACACAATGTATTTATTAGAAGAAAAAATACTGAACAAAACAGCAATTCAAAATTTAAAATTGCTCTTCATTACAAATGTCGATCGACCATAGAAAAAAATATTTAAAAATCACATGCATGCCTGTCTGTCCAAGAAGTCGTCTGGCAAATTGACACTCAAATTAAAATCACCTGCCATCATTGTGAAAATAATGACAGGAAGGAAATGAATATCTGTGGCACTCTTCTTATCATGCAAATAAACAAATAAGCAAAAACATGAATGGAACGTTTACTTTCACATTGTATGACATATTACATGTATCACATGGGTCTCAGCCTTGATTCGCCTATGTTGAGCGTGCATTGGAATTTTATCTCTAAGGAAACAGTCCCAGCTTCAATAGCAGTGTTTGTATTTTGTTGCTTTTTGTCATGTTGTAGCGATTCCATATAGGCCCTTCTACACTATAATTTGACAGTGGGGGTCGCATTCATGCTTTAATTCAATGATTTTACTTTTACAGACAAATGTGTAATATTTTACTACCATTAATATTAATCTACATACTCTCAAATATTATACATTATGTTTTGATGAGCATACAAGGAATTATAAGCAAAATAATTGTTTTATTAGGAGAACGTACATATTTAACAGATTCTTCTCACATGACACACCCTGCATGTAAAACATTTAAAAGAGTGATCTTTTTTCTTCTTCAATGGTAGCAAACATTTTTCAATGCCAATATTTCAAAATTGAGACTGGGGCTTAGATCTATGTTTTACTTTGCAAATATGGAGAATGGATTAAAAAATAATTTTCTTGCTTTCAGAATTTAAGAGTATCTAATAAAAAAAATAGACGCATGGCAAACACTTTTTTATAGAAAAAAAGCATACAGAAATATATGTGGATAACCAAAAGTAAGAATGAAAGGGTTCAATCAACGTAAGGACGCAATCTGGGCTATGATATAAGGTAATTTTAATTTTGATTTTGAAAATATCAATTCATCTGGCACAAATTGCCAGCATCATCGTGAAAACATCCAGGTTTTAAAACAAACCTTATCCACTCAAAAACATGAGAGGTGTATGTCAAACAGACGAACAACCATTGTGTGAAAAAGTATTTTTAAAAAGGATGACATGACAAAAAATGGCACAACGGGTTTGATTGATTCATTAAACTTTACCCCGTCCACCATATACAGTGATCTCAGGTGAGTTAAGAGGAAACAGCAAGATGAAAGGGAAGTGAAAGCGAAACAGTGAAAGGAAAGAAGTAGAACGTACCAACCACCCGCTGGCACAACAGGAACATCAAAACAAGCCTCCAACTGAAAAATATGAGAAGATCCTTCAAGGCCCTTATGGCCCGTAGAGCCAGACCGTATCCCTGTCTTTATAGTGTGAAAGAGGTGATAATAACCACTTCCTGGACAGGACGCTAGTCTGCCACAGGTATTTATGTCCAAGCTGTTTTGCTGGTCCCCATTTACACCTGGGTCGAGTGGGGAAAATGTGTGTTAAGTGTCATTCCCAATGAACACAACATTGGACTTAGCATTGTTAGGATGCAAACTCAGGACTGGATGATCCAAAGTCTGTCAACCTACCAACTAGGCCACCGATGCCACACCCAATGGAAGGAGCAGGCGCAAGAATACAAATGAAAAAATCATTAGTGAGCAAGTTCAAAAGATTTAAATGGCAATGCTATTCACAGACAACATGGCGACTTGAAAAACACATTTCATGCGTTTACACTCAGAGCTACGGGAGAGCAACACTGATTGTAGAATAAGCAAAGTTTTTTCATTAAGTATCAACCAGCAAAGAAAATCTGATTGATGAGTGAGTGATTTAGACTTTATGTACAGAAACTAACATTACTAACAAAAGCAATGAACAATTTCCGCCTCCCTATTCCCAAAACAACCAGACAAATTAATATTATCTTAAAATAACTTATATAACGGTAATGTAATAGTAATAATTACAGTAATGGTAATAATAAAAGCAATAATAAAAGTAAAAAATTTAGTATTAATAAAAGTAATAATTACTCTTCAACATTAACATAAGCGCTTTCAAACCTCACACTCACATGGAAAGTGCTATATAAATGATCTTATTAATATTATTATTAATAGTAATAACAATAGTAACAACAATCTTTAAACAATTAATAGTCATAATAATAATAATTATAATAATAATAATAATAATAATAACAATCATGATAATAATAATAAAAATAATAATAATAACAATGATAATAATAATCATCATCATACTGACCATATACGGGAATGGAATTTCAAGTGTTCAAAAACTAGTCCAATGCATTACCCATTTTCAAGTACACAAACATTACAATAAATCATTAAAACTGCTCTTGATGTCATACAGTTAATATCAGAAAAGAATGGACGCAGAGATAGTGCAAATTTCAGGGATGGCACTTCACCAGCATGCTGTAAAAAGCGTTAATGATGCATTTGATTGGTTCATCAATCCAAACTCTAAAGTAAGTAAAGGTCCTTCAAGGCCATTACTGCCCATAGAGCCGAGCTTCTCCCGGTTTCAATAGCCTGAATCGGAACAGGTCATAATGATCATCTCCTGGCCAGGACGCTAGTCTGACACAGGTTTATATACCCAAGCTAGTGTTTGTACCCTTTTGCACCTGAGTACAGTGGGAAAAATGCATGTCAAACCTCTTTCCCAAGGAACACGATGTCGGACCTAGCCTTGCTGGTATTCGAACCCAGGATCTCCTGATCCCCAGACAAGCAGACAAACCATTGCCATGAAATCCAAACTCTAACCATAGAATAAACTGGTAGAAAAGGAAACATTATACACTTTTCAATTTCATATTCATGTTTCTACTCAACAAAATTGAAAGTATTATTTAATGCCATTACGACAGAGAGTGAAATCATATCAATTTCATTTGAAGTTCCTTTCCCTCCAGCAAAATGTTTAATGTATTATTTGAGATGTGCATGTATAGCCTTACATATGCCCAAAAACCCATAAGAAATGAGTGAGTGATAGGTTAATTTGATAGTGATATTATGACCTAGAAGGATGATTACCAATCAATTAATTTTGTTTTATGTAATTAATCTAGTGCCAAAAATAAACATAAATAAATGAATAATAGCTTAATCTGATGTTATGAACTGAAATAAAAAAAAAAACACACACAAAAAACCCATTAATTAATCATACAAATTGAATGATAAATCTAGTCTGATTTCATGAACTGGAAGAATAACCATTGATCAATAAGTAATTCATCTAATGCGAAAGGTTTAGTCTTGATTTTATGAACTGGAAGGATGACCATCGATCAATTCTGTTCTATATTTATACATATTTCATCTAGTGTGAAATACCCATAGAGAATGACTGGTGGGTTAATTTGACACCATGAAAGAGTTAAGATAACAGTTACTATATTATCAATTTTTGTCTTTATTTTTTGCAAGACCAATTTGGGCTTGTATTATATAAATATTTACAGCTTATAAATGATTTTCAGTACCAATAGCTTGAAGGGAAATGCAGAAGTGAAGATAAAAGTGGACAAATGTATAGTCCTGATTTACGTCTTTAATATAAATGAAAGCATTACAAAATGATTGCATATGAAGCAGGCAGCGCCAATACTATGTACAGCACAAAGAGAAAGATAAAAAACGCTGAAAGAACAAACAAACAGCTTAGTTTGATCAAAGGGTGCAAGCATAACGATACATCAATTTTTCTAAGTAAACATTTGGTCATAACCATATTCATAGAATAGAACGACTTTAAAACGGATTTAAAAAAGAAGAGAAAACATTTATCATACACACTGTTGTTCACGACTCAAACTGGAATTGTAAGACATCCTATGTCTGTGAGACATCAGAAAAGGATCAAGTTTGGTTCTTTCCCTCACCATAAACAGCGACTTGTGGATTTTGAATGGAATTGATGACTGCACTTTGCCGTAAACGTATTTAAAACTGCCAAAGGATCCTTGTGTGCACTGGCATAAACACCAAGCCTCTTAGCTTGTATTTGGTCTATGAAGGGACTAAGCAGCCTTTAAAAACAAACAACACGTTTTCATGACCCATACATATCTTGATGCGAAAACTATTGCTACAAAAGGAAGAATTCAACAGCATGGTGAGTATTGATATATCACATTGGCTATTTTATAACCAAAAAAAAATAATGGGCTTTGTAACAAACTATAATAACAAAATTTATCCTTAATTGTTGGCGTGCCTGATCTACAATCATTTCCCTTACATTTCATGATAAAACAGGAACTCTCAAAGCTGGAAAAGCTGCATCAGTTCTCACAAAATTTTATTTGAAAACATTTTCGATGTCAACCAATCAAATTATGGAGGGGGAGGGGAGGTGGGGGGGGGGGGGGGGGAGAATGTTAATACTGTTCAATGACAATTTTTCTCTCTCTCATCCAATCCAATAAGAAAAAAGAAGGTAATTTCCCTTTTACCAAAAATACTGGAGGTGCTGCCATACCCCAATTAATGTGAACTGCGTCATCCCTCCAAAGCTGAGCAGTTTTATTCAATCATACTCATAGCTCTCTTAGTCTCAAGTGTTAATTTTCTCAACCTTTTGTACCCACATTATACATCCTTCAACAAATGCATAATGATTGTCGTTTCCATGATGACAAAAAAACTGAAATCATTACAATTTTATTCAAGGACTGATGATGACAAAAACAGACGTTACCTTATCATAACTCATGTCAATACATAATAAATAAAAGGACTACATGTACATGTCATTTCATTGATTTTACGCACTCTGAAATACAAAACAAAATCAACACCCCCACAACAAACAAACAAACAAAATTTAACAAAGTTGTTAACCTAATGCTAGATCTAAGCAAGACACGAATATGCTTGTCCTACAGCTGGATTTGCTCAATGCAAGATGAACTGACTTGGCATTATCAGCATCAACATGAATCTGTCAACACCGGTTGCAAATACTCATCGAGTCTCATTGATTTCATAATCCGTCATACTGCATAGCGTTTGTGCGACAGGAAAATTTAAGTACAGATAAACAACCATTTTTTCTTCATTTCGAACCCACTAAACTTTCATTAAAGTTAACATGAGTGTGTCAAGACTTTGAATAACATAATCCACATGGAATTTAACAAAATGCAATAAACTAATAAAAGTATTAAAGCGGAAACATGCGTACTTCCCATTCTTCTACAGCTTTGAGTATCACAACACATACACTTAGTGAAACATTTGAGTCATTTGAAGATGAAACTCATTCTATCAAAGACAATCTATTTATTAGTTTTAGTTTTAAGTACGAGATTTCAAACAGTAAATCACAGTTTGTCTCTCTTTTAAAAAAAACTGAGATCAGTGTTGTGATAAAAGAACAAACAAATAAAAATTGTACAATTCCTGTGAGTAACAGGTAAGTCTTTCCATGTAAACTGAATCATTAATGTTACAAAAAAAGAAAAAAAAAAGGAGAAAAAATGTGAGTATTTTTTTACTGTAAAGTGTTTCCTTTCAAATAAACAAACATAACATTTAACAACACTTCACTAAAGGCTGGTCCCTTTCCAATTGTGCGATACAACTTCCAACTATTTTGTTCTTATCTTATATACTCACTTTAAAAGCATACCAATTCAAAATCAATTTATTCATATCTTTCATGCCAACTGGATTAAGCCTTGTGGACACCGACTGTGAGGATACCTGTTATTCACAGCGATAACACAAACAACGTCGCAAATGTTTTGTCTTCCACTTTCACTTATGTGTGGGATTTGTTTTGAACATGTGATCATGCGCCATGTGTCACGATCTTTTCCTCTTTTGTTTCCATACCAGTGTCAAAAACATGAGAGAGAAATAAAGAACAATGTGAGAATCCCTTACAAAGGAATAAAGCACACACAAAAAAACCAACAAAACACAAAAACAACAGTGTGCTCTTACATGTATTTCAAACATTCGACACAAGTGATTCAGTGATATATCAAAATCAGTAATGAAAATGATGCCATTAGTTAATGACAGAAGACACAAAATTATATTTGATGACAGCACTACTGATAGAGACACTCCACAAATCATAACTAGCACATACACACACAAGTAAAATCAACACACAAAAAAAGAAAAAAGGGGAGCACACCGTATGGTTGAGGGAATGGCCACGTTCACCATATGTGCTGATCTAAGGGTAGACAAAAACAAAGGGCAAATGACTAAAAATCCAGCTTTGATGATGGCACATCAACTTATCACGTGTTAAAACATCTAAAATGCTAAAGGGAAAAGGGTGATGATGGATTATTGACATGGAAAACTGTCTTCATTGAATCATTGCTATTCTTGATGTCATGCACTCTATAACATACTGTAAACATAGAATAAAAAACCCTCCATGGTTTGCTATGAAACATTTTAAATGAATGTGATTTTCAATGCTGTGGCTTTGACTCTTGGTAGAGAAGAACAAAATTTTAATCATGGCCTTACTTACGACTCTGCGTGGAAAATAAATAAATAAAGGATGGTATTTACATTTCACGGTCAAAAGACTTTTCAAAATTACATACAAGGACGACATTGTAAGATAACATATTATGATTGTAACATGATACACTTGTGAACATCATGAAAGGACTTCATATTAAAAGTCTTGACATGATTTAAGGCTGAAAATCATGACATGACTTGCGCTGAAAATCTTCTTACAATGTTATGCTAAAGATCATGACACAATTTTATGCTGAAAGTCATGACACAACTTAATGCTGATAATCATGACATGACTTTATGCTGAAAATCATGACATGACTTTATGCTGAAATTCATGACATGTCTTTATACTTGAAATCATAACATAACTTTATGCTCAAAATCATGATATGACTTTATGCTGAAATTCATGACACAACTTTCTGCTGAAAATCATCACACAATTTTATGCTGCAAATCATGGCATGACTTTATTTTGAAAATTATGACACGACTTTGTGCTGAAAATCATGAAGCGACTTTATTCTGAAACTCATGATAAACAACATTATGCTAAAAATCATGATAGTACTTTAAAAAAAATCATGACACAGTTTTTATGTTGAAGATTATAATCGGTTGAGATATTTTGCTGAAAAGCACGATACGAGTTAATGAAAGCGTGATTGGTTCACTGGTCAGTCGACGTTCCAGTCAAGTACACAGACAGACTTAGAGCCTTGAGCAAACTTTCATGAGGGAATGGAGACAAAACTAAAATACCATTGGCATACACTTACTGTATACATGCTCTAAGGGCAAAAATAGAATATCTTATAATCAATGAAAGTCTTAAGTTTCTGTGTATATAAAAGCAAATTCTTCTTTACTGTAAAAGAACAAGGAAATGCATAAATTTACCCTGAATGCAAAGTCAGAGAAATTGTCATATATAAAACAAGATTTACTTTTTATTATAACGTTATAAATTAACATAAATTAACGAATGCCATGTCATAAATAAATACAAGTGTAAAACAAACCGAAATACTTTGTATCTTTCATAACAGTTCAGTGAGAAACCCTAGGGATGGAGAAAGCATTGATCTTCAAATGCTGACACATTTCCTTGACCTGCAGAAAGAGGAGACAAAAACAAAGTTTATAAATACTAAAAACAATGATATGAGAGGTTACATGGGGTTTTTTTTTCCATCGAAATTTACTCCGTCCATCATATGCGGTGATCTCAGGCTGAATTGAGACATAAAAGCAAGATGAAAGATAAGTGGGAGAGGGAAAGGAAAGAAGTAAGACTTACAAGCGGTGCCCGTCAACCCCCGCAGAGCATGAGGGAAAAATCTCATTCTTAACAATATCTATCCCGTGAATGCAAATGCTCCGTTTGAATATGCTTGTATATAACGGAAGTCACAGTGATGTTTGCACCTAGAGCTGTTTTTATACAGGATTGCCTATTGGGCGCCATTTAAATGTTCATCATTATTATTACTGTTATCATTAAAAGATAAAATAAAACACTTATCAATAAAGGTTCAGAAAGAACATCATATTTTCCAGCAGATGATTAAATTTGCACTTGCGCACTTGAAAATACAAAATAAAAGAAGAAAACACAAATTGAACAACTGTTTTCTTACCTTTTTCTGAGAGTCATCATTCTCTTTAACAAACATTCCATTGTAAGGATGTTTTAGTCTAGTTGAATTTCAACAAGAAACTGGCATATCAAATATTTTTCATTATTAACATAGGGGTTTACTTCTTCTGATTTCTTTAAAACTATATGAATACGCATAATATGAAGGGGGGAAAAAGGGTCTTTACTTACCACGCCAACTCCAAAAAGTATATGGTTGACTGTGACATAGATACAATAGGCCCACAACAGGTAGACCTCAATCAATTTCAACTCTAGAAAACTGACTAACAGAACAATGGAGATGAGAGGCAACAATGTATGGTTGAAGAGTTCACACCTTGTGCTGCTCATCTGAGCAATGATGAGATGGCACTGGAAAAAAACCCAACCAAAAAACACAACACAAAGTCAATATAAATGAAAGAAAGATCATACTATTTTAACACTAACGATGATTTGCATAAATTGAAAAGAAAACTCACTTCAAATGCAGAGTATTTTTTACCAAAGGGTCGAACAGAAGTAGATACAGATATAGCAATGAATAACACGGATAAGTTGATTGGAATAGTTTTAAAATTCATATGGCCTGTGTTTCACCATTTTTGTCGTCTGTTGGGAATGGATGATACGAGAATTCTTGTAGACCTTTGGAAATAGCTTGAAGCTAGAAACTTTCTTAAAACAAAAACAAGTGTATAAATCGTTACAAGATGAGAAAAGGACATTTCAAAAAGGCAAAGGATCACCCCCAACGAAATACAGATGGCTGGCAGACTTTTACCCAGAGCAGAAAGTAAAAAAAGTCAAGTTCCTTCAAGGCCCTTAAAGCTCATAGAGCCAGAGCTTATCCAGTTCCTATAACGTAAAGTGGAATAGGTGATAATCACCTCCTGGATGGGATGCTAATCTGCCGCAGGTTTTTACTCCTAAGCTGTTGCTGGTACACATTTGCACCCACCTGGGTCGAGCGGAAGATGCATGTTAACTGTCTTTCCCAAGGAACACCAACATCAAACCCACCATTGATAAAGGCTTTGAACACAGGATGTCATGATGCTAAGTTTGGCAAACTAACCACTAGGGCAGTGACGCAATATAACACGGAATACACGCCAACATTAATTTGTTACAAGAACAAGAACGCACCAATTTTGATGTTATTCTATGCACAGAAAACTTACGGCTATGTGAGAAAAGGCAGTGCCTGTGGTCCAGAAAAAAGCCTTGGCTGGACTTCTATAATATCGCATGACGACTGCAACACCCAGATGGTCAATAGGCTCATTAAGGCAAACGTGGACACCAAAGGCCGCATAGCTTCACCAAACGAGTGGTTCTTGCCTGTTCCACATTTGTACGACCTGAAAAGGTAATAACAGAACAGAAATCAGTCAAACGAAAGTCCACGTTTCACTTCTAAAGAACATCCAAGGTCACATTCATGTATCATTAACGCACATCTGCTTTCTAATTTCCCAATCTGAAGTAGAAATATCCCCAGTTGTGATGTCACCAAGGGTAGATAAAAAAGCAAAATCATAACAATTTAGTTATATACTAATACATAAGTAACAAGCTGAAAACCCTCCATTCTGTGGGACCTTGAACTTGGCAAGTATGAAGCCGATAGCCAGAGAAAGCTATTGCTACCAGATTGGCATTTTCTGTCACATAATAAGTGATTTTCTGTGCCTCTTTCTCGTTCAAATTTAGGGGAATTGATGCCAAAGTTTTGACTATTTTCCCTACCGCCTACAAAATATCCTTTAACAAATAATTTATATAGCATATGGAAATTTTTCTACCATAAACTTGTAGATAAATGATTGTTCTACCTGGATATGCAAAAAAAAGAAAATCAACATTTTGCATCAATGGCAGGGGCCATTAACCATAATACCAACCTAACCCACACTCAAGACATCATAAATATCCATAACAAGCATGTTACATCCGTTATCAAGTACAATTATTAGATCAAGTCAGTACTTGACATTGTGGTTACACAGGCAGGTGTGAATGATATTATTCCAACTTTTAATTATAACACCTGTTGAAAATGGCTCCATTGGTGAATGAAAATCGTACCCAAAGAGGGGAAACGATGAATTTTTTTTCTTAACTAAACATCACCTCTGGTAAAAACAATTTCCAGAAATGAAACCACCTTGGGATAATTTAGAAACTACATGCAAAATATGGTTACTCTTCTTGGCCTGGCAACAGAGCCTTTGATACACAAAGAATGACCAACTCAGAATTATATATATATACAAGCATATTACACCCCGGTGGTACCAAAGATGATTATTAGATCAGGTAAGTATTCAATTCAATTCTGAGGTCATGCAGGTAGGCGTGAAGGTACTATTCCAACTTTTTAATTACCCTGGTCAAAATGACGGGCGAGCTGAATGAAAATGATACTCACGAAGACGGGGAAACAATGAAGTTTACATTAATTCAACATCAATTTTGCAGAACATATTCTCAAACAAAAACGATCTATGGATGATTTAAAGCCTACATGCAAAATACGGTTACTCTTAGTGGCCTATCAACAGAGCCTTTGGTGAACAAAGGTTGACCAACTCATAATTATATACATATATTTTTAAACAAAAACAGCAACAAAGAGTATGTATTATTAAACTTGAGTCTTTGCGATAATTATAGTTAAACACTGAGCGAAAAATAAGAGCATGATAGGTTAAAGTGAATGGAAAATCTTACTTGTATATATTATAAAACGTTGGAGGGAACGTCAGAGCTAAGAAGCCAACTGGGGAAACAGAGGTAACAAAAAATAAGCTAGAGAGAATATCTGCAAAACATTATGGCCAACATTTAAGTTTACTGGTTACTTTTGATTTGATGGTGTTTCAACTTATCAGTTTTCAATGCAACGCAAAGGCATATCAAACCATTTGCTATCATGTAATTGGATGACTAAAAGTAACACTAAGTAATTGAGTAAATTAATATGCAGAAAAAGAAAAGTGTCTTTTTATTTATTTCTTCTGATAGTGAGTGAAAATGGTAGTTTCGATCTCAAATCTAAAAATAAAAAGCATTTAAGCAGAGAAGATGGATAAAAAACCATTTTAAAATCCCATGTCACCCAAATGCCTTCTTTTAACCGGTTCAAATTAACAGCACAAAATTGTAAGAATGGAACGTGACGTTGCTTTTGTTGTTGTTGGGATAATAAGTTTTCTCTCCAGGCTCAACTATTTTATAAAAATGTTATTCACACACAGAAAAATTTTAACAAATGTTAAAATGATAACGAAATAGATGGGGTATTTTACATTTGATGTGTCAAGCACCAAAAAACACCAAATCATACAGCCATTTGATAAATATTGAGGTGGTGGATTATGGAATCTATATGAAATAAAAACAAACTTTTTTTCAGAGCTTTATTTATTTATGATTTTGCCTATTTGTTTACTTTTAAATTGCAATTCAGCAATTCCATTTGTTAGCTCTAGTATTGGATAATTTGCTTAATTGAAAAATTTAAGCGAAAGCAATTTACGGAGATAAAAGACACTGTTTAGAACATACCATAGACTGTGACTTCAAAAACTTCCGCAGGAGTAAATCCGATAATTGGAAAATGGAATTTCCACATGTCATGTCCACCAAAAAGGTAACAAGATACACAGCAGTCATTATCTGATAGAAAAACACACACACATAGAAATAAATCTGCAATCAGCTTAGCTATCTTCATTAAAATTATCAAGACATTGTTACAGCAACCAAAAATGAATTTTGGAGTGTAAAATATAATTGAAAATAACGGAAAACATTTAAAACAAAAATGCATTTGACTGTTTCCATTAAACATCAGATCTTTTATTTTCTTACAGGATTCAGTCTACAATCTGGACCTGCCTATCTCAATGTAGGTGAAAGTGTGTATGTGTATGTATGCGTGTTTGGGTCACAGTGGGTATAGATAAGCCTTATAAAGGAACACTTCAATCTTTGACATTAACTTGTTGGTTTCATGGGACTTTTCTTGATGATTCCTCAAAGGTGGAAAGAACTGACATATTTCGTTCTGAAGACTAGAATTCTGAAGCTCTGCACTGCCAAAGGTCAAATTTTTTTTTCTTTTTAATTGCCACGATTCATGGTGATCTCAGGGCCAACAGTCAGGAGTTAAAATACAGACAACGGTATACAAAAGATATACCTTAAATTTCCCACCTAAAGTGAAAGCAGTTGCTTTGCTTCTCATCCTAGGGAAGAAATATCTAGCATATATACTAATGCATACATATGGTTGATGTTAAAAATACCTTCTTAAGAAATATTTGAGGAGAATTCAAAAACCGCACGTACAATTTGCCACCAATTGTGTCATGGTTGATAGAGAAACACATGAAATGCTCAATAGACTTACAGCCTTCTTGGAAGGTGTGGATGAAGAAAAAGAGGAAAAACTCTACAAATTTACACTTCTGGTAGGAGTAGATTTATCAGCATCTTATGGGGATACAGTGTATCTGTGCCTATAAGGGCATATGAGTACTTTTCTTACCATTAAACACCTTGAAGGGTATATTATGATGCTTCACTTTTAATAAGCAGCTTGAAAAGTCTATTATATACACTTTGTGATAGAGGCCATGAAGGGCTTGTGATACACCTTTTTTATCCAGCACATTGGAATGGTGAGACCAATTGTAGAAAGTGTCAAAACAAAAAAAACTTGTTCAGCCATTACAATAATTACATCTCTGCAAAATTAAACAGCTTGAAAGGGGTTTAGGGATATCCGTTGTACAAATGTGTAGCAGGGGATTGAGCAAGGACAAACACAATGTCTGAGGAAATATAATCCAGAGGTTGATTGATACGTCTGAATGAATTTTAAAATGTGAATAAGATATCAAATCTGAACGCAATTTGTCTATTGATATTCCATAAAATTGGCTGATTCACATTTTCATCTGCAAGAACTTAGCAAAAAAGTTTTTCAACATACAAAATTAAAGACAGTTGTAATTAAAACCATATAATATTACTTTGAATATCCGGAGTGCCAAAGAGAAAACACTCCCCAAAAGGACTTACAATCTGAGCAATGTCATAACCCCAAGGCAGAAACAGGACTCCAGTGTTATATTTTTTCCCAGTGGCTCAACACAAAGCAGATCATGATGCCTATCACTATGAAGTACACTCGAATACACCTACTCCATATTCCCCACGGCCAAAAATACAAAAGACAGCCACTGGAAAAAAAGGGTGGCCCAGCTATCAAGTCCGTGGTCAAAGAGTTCACCTAGGGGAGAAGATGATTTGGTTCTTCGGGCCTGTTTGCCATCGATACCATCTAGGGGAAAAAGAAGATTTTAAAACAAAAGCAATAAGAAATCTTTCAAAAACAAAAACAAATTTGATTTTCATTGAAACAATTGTATTATGATTCATTGGAATTTGTGCCATCCACTGTATGTGGTGATCTTCGGGTGAATTAAGAGGAAACAGCAAGATAAAAGGCACTTTGGAGATAGTGGAAAGAAGAAGGACCTACCAGCAGGGTCAGCCATCACAATACTACCCCCTCCAACCAGCCTTCTTAATCCATCTCCTCGGATGTAATACACAGTCCATACTTATATTGACATCTTGTCAAATAAATTATCTTTTATTTGCTGTTAATTAGAAAACTCTTTTGGTCTTTAACAGGACTCAGTGGTCCAGAGGCAAGGTGTTGGCCTCTCAACCAAAAGGTTGTGGGTTTGTACCCAACAGGTGGAAAAAGATTCTTGAGTTTCTTGAGTAAAACCCAACCCTTTGCTTCAGGTAGGTGGAATGACACCTAGTCCAAGTGGATTGACACATAGTCCCATCAGAGACGGACAATAAGAGGGAGGTCCTGTGTACAGATCACAACACTCTGTGCATGCTAAAGATACCTCAGCTATTTACAGGGCAGTCCAGACTGAGATCACTTTAGTTGTGAATAAAATCAGATCAAATTGACTTAAATAAAGTTATTTGGCCAACTGAATTTAAAAGACTATTGTATTGAAATAAATTAAAGCCATATTAAAGATGCTGATACTTCGATGCTAGCAAGAATATCTATTGGACTTAATTTTGTTATGAGATGACAAAAAGCAACCGTTTATTTTTCTGTGAAATAAAACGAGAACCAGACAGGAAATGTGTCAACAAAGGCAAAAAATAAAGGTATCTAAACCTACCTCCATCAAAAGAAAGGCAAATGGACATCTAGAAAGAGAAGGGCTAGTGCTTAAGGGAATGCATAAGATGAAATTTTACGAGAAGTAAATCTCGAATATGGATTCAGTCACAACCGTCACTTTGAACATTTGCAATTTTAATTACAGTTGGGCATAAAAACCATGGTTCAAATGTCTGATAGTTTACTCTATCCCTTAATTCATTCTTCCTTCTTTCATTATCATTTCCATTTCTCCTTTCCATGGAAGAGTTTGACTTTACTGGATGATTTTCCTCCTATCTACACTATCTAGACACTTTTTTCTTCGTCCATATAAACGCTACTGAAAGTTTTCATTTCCAAATTTGTATATCAATCAACAGGCACTCATTTCATATTGAAATAATCAAAGTATATCAGGGCTGACTGAGCAATTTTTTCTTCGTCCATTAAAACGCTATTGAAAGTTTTCATTTTGAGTTTTTTTTATACAAATCTACAGGCACTCATAAATTTCATGTTCAAATAATCAAAATATATCAGAACTGAGAACAACATGTATATTATTGAAATTTATCAAAAAGACATTTGAGAAAATCATTCTTTTGAACTCTCCTGCAAAATTTGGTCCATGGCATATTACAATGTTTTCATCTCCTGGTACTTTTGACACTCTCTTTTTTTTTTTGGCTCTTAACATAATCAAATAGTTTTTCCTTTGAACTTTATTAATGTTAACTTGCTGCAGAGCTTTCACAAATGGTTTTATTTAAATGTACAGCATGTTTGTGCTGTCTTATCACAATCTAAGTTAGACAAAGAAGAGAGAGTTAAACAATACATACTTCAAGAGACAAAAGATAAAAATAAATTAATATACAACACAATATAAACATAACAGAACCTTATTTCCCCTGTAACCTTCCCATCATTGAATCATTTCTTACCTAGTGTGTGGGACAGGAAATTATTGACAGCTCCCACAAGCCAGACCCAATTCGGAACAGGAGAATATTCTGGGTGGCCCTCACTTGCAGCAAAGAAGTGAGGGTCATAGTAGGTCATCACAGCAAAATTGACCAGTAACATCACAAATCCAGTGAGTGTCAATAGATTTGGAGCTATAAATAATGGTACAATCTGAAAAAAGAGAATTAAGAAATAACAGTGGTTATAAGGATATAATAACATTTATAGAATTGTATTTCTCACCGGAAATAACCCAAATAAAAACCAAAATGAAAGCACTATTGAAGGAAGATTATAGTCAGAAGAATTATTAAAATGAGTACTCATGAATTCATATTGAGCGATAATCTCAGGGCGAAAATGGACATGTTATGACTCCTCCTGAGCAAAAAAAAGTATATATACAAAAAAGGAGGGAAAGAAACAGAATTTTATAATTCATTGTATCATGTATCATACTTTTCGTTGTATAATTGTTGTGACAAGCATTCTTACTTTTACGACTGCATTCCAGAATGGATGACATATGTAATTGCTGACCGGACTTGTGTCAACAGCACTGTACTATAACATCGAAGATAAAAAAGAACATAAGCTACGTTATTGAATGTTCTCAATGGTTAAATTATTTTATCAATTTTGCTTTAATAAACATTCTATTAAAAATTGATTTAAAACAAAGGACCCCTCCATTAATTAATATTCATTACCTTCAAAACTATTAAAATTCTGAACCCACTATTCTTGAAATACATTATATTAGCATTGCCCTAAGTACCAGATATTTCAATGTATTATTATTCATAATACCATGAAAAAAATATTAAAAAACAAAATTCTTAAAATCTGTTATGGATTGGATGTGGTTTAAAAATGTTACATTCTTTGCACCAAGATGTAAAATGAAAGACGTCTAAAATCGTAATTTACACTTTATATTTTCATCTTCATGATCAGCAAGATAAAACGTCAACACACACACATGTTACGTATAAAAACCATTACATCCATCTCAGATCTAATGCCTTCATCTCTCTGATAGACGACACATTGTGTGGCCACTTTTGGTTAGGTCCGCTAATATGAACATAGTAGAGACAAAATGCCTCAGACGTCTCCACTTTGATTTTTCAATCATCCACGTCTTCTTAAGCTAGATACATCAAATTTATTGATTCTTTGAAATTTGAATTATATATAAGAGATGTATTATACCTAGAGTGCTCCTTAGATGAACTACTAAAAGGTAGAAAGAAGAGATCATGTAAAGAAAGGAATCCATTTATGTCAATAAAATCATCTTATGACGTCAGGAGATATCTAAAAATAACACATATTTGACCCATTTGTATTGTATTATAAACAGTCTTTTGATTGGTTGATGCAATAGAATGTACTAAGTTTCCCTTATTTCATCGACACAACACTCTAACATCAGTGCACATACATATTAACAGTAGTATGGCCATCCATTAGAAGACAAAATACGATCACAATAGATTCTTGTAAGTTATTTTATGAAACAAAAGATGTTTCTAATGAAATGATCTCAGGGTGAATAAAGAGGAAACAGCAAGATGAAAGATAAGTGAAATAAGGAAAGGAAAGAAGTAGGACCTACCCAATAACTGCCGCCAATTTCCTGAATTAAAGATAAATGTTTGACAGACACGACAAACAGAACTGATCTAACATTAGAGCCGTATTGACATTGGACCACTCTAGACCTGTAGAATAGTTTAAAATGAGATTTCACCTGATTGTAGTTTCAACTTCGCGATTCACTTTGTTAGGTTGTTCTGACGCCACTGCCAGTCACTGCATGTGGCTGCCTGGGCCTAATGGCTACATCGTGTTTTTCATGCCGTATTATGTATTAATCTAATTTATGATATTTAGATGTGAAACCTATATATTCTGAAAAAGTTTTATCAATAATTCCTTTCTTTCTTTCTTTATCAGCTCCCATTCTACCTTCCGGTGTATGGGTTTTAGTTTTGGATGCCCGAAATGATCTTTCTTCAGGCTGCCCTGTCCTGACATTTTCTGTTTCCTTCCGTGAAAGTAAAATTTCTTTGCGTTAATGTCTCTTTTATATATTATTCCCACTTTCTCCGAGGTCTGCCTTTTGGTCTTTTACCTTGAGTTTTAGCACTGTATACTGATTTAGCTATACTATTGTCATTCATTCTGTAACATGCCCAAACCATCTCAGTTGATTCATTTCTATCTTAGTTTTTATGTTATCTGCTTTGGTTTGATCTCTTATTGTTGTGTTTCTGATTTTGTCTCTTTTAGTTTTCTCTACTACTCTTCTTAGATACTTCAATTCGGCTGCCTGCACTCTACTGTATTCCCTACTGTCTAAGGTCCAGGTTTCACTGCCATAGAGGAGAGTACGACAATAAACTGTGTTGTATACTGCCATTTTGGTTTTTGTTGACAATTCTTGTTTACCTACAAATGCCTTTCCTCGATGCTTATATATTGCACTTGCCTTTTTGATTCTCTGCCTGATTTCTTCTCTTAGTTTTCCTCTAAGCTAATCATTACTCCTAAGTAATTGTAGCTTTGAACTTATTCTAACATCTCCCTACCTAATTTAAGATTTTGTGTTTTAGCTTCCCTAGTTACTAGCATTGTTTTGTTTTTTCTTTGCATTTACTCTCATTCCTCTTTTATTTAATTCATTATTCACTATAGTTGATATTTGACTGGAGGTCACTTTCTGATTTTCAAAACAGAATGAAATCATCAGCAAATGCAAGCATTGATATATTTACTGGTTTGAGCTTTCACATACCTACATTCATTTTCTTCATTTTTGAGGAGGCCTTTGCGACTGAATCCATAAATGTGATAAACAAAAGAGGACTTAGAATACAACCCCTGTCTTACTCCCCTATCTACATCAAATTCTTCAGATACATTTCCAGCTACTCTCACTGCACATGTTGGTTTATTGTAAAAACGTTTAATGGCCTCTATTAAATTTTACTGTTTTTAAGGAATGCCATAGTTTGTCCCTCCTGACAGTATCCAATGCCTTTTCTAAGTCAATAAAACCCCAGGTGCAAGTCAATGTTTCTCTCAAGGAATTTTTCTATTATTTGTCTAATTGTAAATATGTGATCTTGTACACTTCTTCCTGGTCTAAATCCACTCTGGTGTTCTTCAATCTGATCCTCTACTCTTTTCCTTAGTCTCATTTCCAGAATCCTGGCATACACTTTTCCTGGTATGCTAAGTAGTGATATCCCTCTATAATTTGAGCATTTCAGTCGTCTGGCACCTGTTTTGACTTCCATGCTTGTTGACATATTGCATGTAGTAGTTTGTCTGTCTCTCTCCCTTGGTTTTTAATCATTTCTGGATAAATTTAATCTGCTCCTGGGGCTTTTCCTAATTTCACTTTTCTTATAGTTGTTTGAAGTTTTTCCATTGAGATATATCTACATCTTCAGCTGTCTCATCTGAATTACTTGTTACTCTTAATAATTGATCTGTACTCCTTGTTTCATATCTTCTGGAGGGATACTGTAATTGTTGAAAATACGTTCTCCACGTTTCCATGATTTCGCTTTAGATCTCCTTTCCTTATTTCTCCTTTGGCGTTTTTAATTTGTCGTATTGGGCATGCTTTGGTCTTTATCATGCTCTTCATTGCTCCCAGAACAGCTTTTGATTTCCTTGATAGCTTTCTTGAAGTCTTCAAACTGTTACTGTTTTTTGCTTTCGTAGCTCCCTCTTTGACAAAAGTTCTTTTACTCACGTAATCTATCCTATCCTCTGGTTTCTTTGTTTGCAAGTATTTCTTCCAGGCATCCTTTTTTCTTTGATCTTAGTCTTGACATTCTCATTCCACCATGCTGTTCTTTTCCTATCTCCTTTAGTTTGTTTCCTACCACAGACCTCTTCAGTACAACTGAGGAGTGTTTCTTTATATATTTGCCACTATTCTTCCATTGTGTTTTCCTTCAGATCCATCTGCCTTTCGCTGACAGATTTTTTTATCCTGGACTGGTATATCTGTTTTACTATTGGTTTATATATAAATTTAGTTCTTCTATTTTGAGTTTAGTAGCTTTCTTCTCTTTCCTTTTCTGTTTGTTGTCTTCAGTTAATAATCTCATTTTGGCTATCACTAGGTGATGATCACTAAATATTTCGGCTCCTCTGCTTACTCTAGCATCCATTGTACTGAAAAAAAGGGAGCTGCTAACTATTATGTAGTTTATGATTGACTTTTCACACCTACTTCATTTATTCTCGTATATATTTGTGGATATCTTTATGAAAAAAACTGTGTTAGCTATTTTCATGTTATTCTTTAGGCAAAAATCTGTTAGTCTATCTCCCTTTGGAAAGTTGTTGTCTCTCCTTCTTTACCTATTATTCCTCCTGATGTTTCTACATTGTTACCTACTCTAGCGTTTAAATCTCCTAAAACTATTAATTCCTGTTTAGGCTTGAGATTCTCTGCAGCTATTTGTAAATCGTTTTCGAAGATATCTTTTTCTTCTTTGGTGGCATCTTCGTTTGATCATAAGCTATTATAAATTTAATTTCTCTTTCTTTTGGTTTAATACTTACCTCTAGTAGCTGAGGGCTTACAAATTTCCAACTTTCTAGTAGCATTTCTTGCCTTTTATGCATTAGGAGGCCTACTCCTGCTCTAGCTCTATCTTTGACATCTACTCCTGAGAAGATTAAAGTATGATTTGATCCTACATTTTCTATTCCTTGTCCATTTTTCTTTTGTTTCTGTAATAGCCAAAATATCTACTTTGAATTTTTTCATTTCTTCAGCTAATTCTAACTCCTTTCCACTAATTGCCCTAACATTCCATTTTCCAAAAATCACAGTCCGTGTTCTCTTCCAGAATTGTCTTCGAAAGTTCAAGCCGGGCATATCATTGTATATATTACTTTGAATCAGGTTGTTTTGGATAAGCAGGGGATTGCCCACTCTACCCTAGGTAGATGGTGGGGCTGTCACCTTGAGGCCCCCTACTAGCCCTTGTTATTTTCTGTCAGGGTTAACTCCCTTAGCCTTTAGTTATTCAAGACCAGCAGGTTGTTATTTTCTGTCAGGGTTAACTCCCTTAGCCTTTGGTCAGTCAAGACCGGCCTGCAAGGCAGTAGGTTTTCTTTCAGGGGTAACTCCCTTAGCCTTTGGTCAGCCAAGACCTGCCTGCAAGGCAGCAGGAGACTCATGGAGGGCAGGATCATCTACTCCCCATACAGGTGCTTACCTGTCCACTGCCCAGTTTATCAATAAATAAGCCAAGTAATATTGTTGAGTTTGGAAGACCTGTCCCAAAACCATGATAAATAAAGACCAAAATACAATTGGCAGCTGCAGTCAATTTGTGAAAGAGTAGCCACTATAAATCTTCTTCTACAATCCCATCTAAATTACAACACATTGTCTCTTTCTAGCATCAATAGCACAACACACACCATAATCCCCATGCTTTACAGAAGGTATTATTTTAATGTGTCAAGGGGTGGTCAAGACAATTCACTTCAATACAATACTTTGTTTATTCTTCGCACCTTGAAACCTAAGGCTCCTACCCACTCGGACTCTACCAAGATTCACTAATCCGTGACGTAAGGATCAGTTTTATCTATGGATTAGCTGGCCAATCAAAAGCTAGTTTTAAGCTTTGCTTGAGGCAATGAGTGGAAATAATGAAAATTTTGAGGGTACGTCCCATTCACACGAAAAGATCCGGCTTTCGCGCCACACAGTTTGCAGTAGGAAGATGGTGAAAGCCAGCCTTTGCGTAACATGGTTTGTTAGGGCACAGGTGTTCAAAATTTGTAGAATGGTTTCTTCATTTCTTTCATTGACTCTTACCCTGTCCACCACACGGAGTGATCTCAAGTGAACTTAACAGGAAACAGAAAGATCAAAGGTAAGTGAAAAAGGAAAGAAGTAGGATCTACCAGCTCCGCCCGTTCACTATAGAATGGCACTAATTATCATCTTATTGTTTAGGGCTGGTAGGATTTTTAAAATTTGTCCTGAAATGATTCTTTTTGCTTTTGGGTTAGGGTCTTTATTTTAGTATAAACATATGAGTAACTGTCAAAATATAGTCATCCCATGTCATTGAAAAGTTTGTAGCATCCTTGGTTGCCAAGGAAACGGCTACCATCTTGGATTTTGACCCAATTTTCAAAATCTATCTCCTCACTTAGTTATGAATAAAATCACTCAAAACCTGTGCAGATCATTTCTTCTGTTCAATATCTAAAGGGTGGTGGAGGTCTTTTTTTATATAGATATTTTGGATTATTTTAATTTTTTTTAGTAATTTTTTAAAATACATATATATCTATATCATTATGCAAAAATAGCATTTTTATTACAAAACTTATTTTTTTCTCAAAACGTAAACAAGATAAACAAAACAATGTCCTCATTCTATTAACATTGACTAGAGGAACCTGTGTGCCAAATATTATACAAATCAGTCGGTAAATGACAGAGGAGATAGAATTTTAGTGTGAAAAAACTACATTTCGAGAAAAATGAAATGCATGTAAAGAAATGAAAATAAAATAATATTTAATGAAGCAATCTCTTCAGACGGGTTGCTCTTCTTGTAGCAGCTCCGCTATTTTTTCGACAGTGTCTGGCATTGTGACTTATATATAAAGAGGATTGTAAATCTAGGTTTAGAGTGCATTGCTGTGAAAACAGACGTCAAAATGACCAGTTGTTTGTTTTTTCCCTCTATACTTGTGCATGTGTTTGTATACACACCACCGTTGGCCTTCACCTCTTATGTCATTCAACACTAAGCGAAATCGACGTGCAGTGTTCCTTACAGCCAAACGAAAGAACTGATGTCGCCACATTGGCGATTAGAGGGGTTTTCAGTGCCACCTTCTCAGTCAATTTGACTGTTTTTACCTACAAAATATTTTGTAACAACAGAAAATATACGTCATATGGACTTTTTTTTTGCCTTATACTTGTAGTTGTAGATAAATGATCGTTTTACCCGAATATGCAAAGTCAACATTTTGGTCCCAAACTCGCCAATCCAGGTGCCCCCCCCCCCCCATTAAGGACAAACAGATCTTTTCTGTTGATGTCATGAACTCATCTTTATACTAAATCATACCCTTCATCAGGGCAGATGACAGGCAGAGGGGCATACTAGAAATAATTTGGGTAAAAACGCAGTTATTGCATAGATCTGTGTCCATCCCAAATTTTCCGCCATGCCTATTAAATTAATTTCTATTAAAGGGTCAATAATACAAAGCCGGGCAGTTCCTACTGTAACATTTGTTTTTACATCCAGGCACCTACTTAAAGGTTCTAACCAGGAATAAGTCCCTATTAAATGGTCCTTATTGCTCAATATTATATAGCTATTTTTAGACATGGTTGAAATGATACCCTGGTAGAGCCCCGTCACATTTTTCTCCACCCCCGTCATCCCAACCGACTATTGAGTGATCCGTGACTTTCAAATAAACGTAGCCTTCCACCTCTCAGCCCAGGCCCGTCTTCCTATCGTCACATATTCTAAAACCTTGGCCAGCTTGGCTGATCAAGTATTGAAATGATCTAGAGTGGCATAATGTCAACACAACTATAACATCAATACTGCAAGTCACTTTTTATGTTTGATGTGCCTGTAAAAAGTTCTCTTTTTTATTTCAACAACAGCTCTCAACTCTCATTTCAATATAGATAAATGTTTGTTCCATTCAATAACTAACAAGAATCTGTTGTGATCGTAATTTGTCCTCAAGTGGATGGTTGTTTTAACCCAAAACAAGTGCCACCCTTTATTTAGAACGTGTTACGGTTGGCCTGGAAAGCGTGCAGGCCCTATATTTAAGGCCGCCATCATTAGCACGGGGAAGCGCGCAGGCCCTATATTTAGGGCCAGGCACCTAGGCTTCTTTAATGGAAATTTCCACTTTCATTACATGGTTTATGATGTAGTTTGACCTTTAAGTTCATAGTTTAACAACAGCTAATGAGATTACAATTTATTTTAAGCTTGTGGCTTTCTCAGTAGCCTCGTTATCATTCGTCAAAGTGGCGCTTTCCCATTCAACACACTTCGTGCAAGCCTAAGTTGATTACACGGCTATCGCTGCTATTGTTTAGTCCTTAGTTTATCTCTTGTTGCAATAGCATCTCAATATCAATTCCTTATTCTTTCAACTTATAGAAAATACATGTTTTATAGGTTTTATCATCTGTAAATGTGAACTTATTGTTCAAACTAAGTCTAAATCCTAGCTTCACCCGTAGCACACACTCATTTTTTCATGCAAATGGCTGGGGAAACCCCTCACTGTAAGAAGGCACTTCCAGTAACACCGTGAGCTCTACTTGGGTTATTGTTAAATGTAGCTAAGCTGAAGTTACAGACAGTGACCGTGTTGAAGGGGAAATTTAAAATGCAGTTTATACTTCTTGTGACAAATCAATGGATCAAATTTATTACAAGATTGACTATTTTTAGATATCTTCCAACACCATAGCCAGGATGGTTTATTGTCACACACAGATTCCTTTCTACACATGGTCACTACTTCTAGTCTACCTGAGTTAACCCTACACCACTCCAGTCAGGGGCAGCCTTTTCTTTGCAGTCTCTCAATATTCAGTCAACAAATTTCGTCCCTTAATTGAGATGTTTCGTTTTGTCAGTATCCACATCTAGGAGTCTAGAACGTGCTAGAAATAAATCGGATCTAGACCTACCTTGTATGGGTTTCTCAGTTATACCTATCAGAAGAGAGGGGGACCATTGAACATTGTAAACCGGTGCCCTGCCCATTTTTGTTTGTTTGAAAGAAACAGAAACGGATCAGCGTGCAGTGATTCATGTTTCAAGTTTCTGGCCTTAAATCTACATGTGTGTCGGAAGGAAAAATCAAATTAACGAGATAGGAAAGTATAAAGTGAGAAGTGATATCACATCCCACTGCAATAATTAGACAAACCTTATAATTGTCAAATCCGGTGAGAACCTCTTTGGAAAGATACACGAAGGCTGCCATCTTTCGTTTCAGGGAATGACGATATGAAAGAAAAACTACAAAGGGTATACGATTATGGAAAGGATCGACTACGACATTATTATGTGCGACTTGCCCATAGTCTATACACGGATCATTGATGTTGATAATACCAACTCTCTTGCCGCTCAACATTCATGAGTTGTGTTTATTAATATTTTGGATTAAATTTGATTTCTAAAATAATTCACGTGTGATGATATGAACAAGCTAAAGAAGACCTGGAAGGATTGAATAGACTTGACAATTTAAAATGACTGAGTACATATAAGTTCGATTCGACTCTCTGTTATCTGAAAAACTCTAACTTACGCCAGTCAGTCTCGGTTACTATGTAAGTAGGCCATAAGGCTAGGCTATCACGACCTCAGGAGGTTTGCGTTGCGCGAGTTTTTGATTGGACGACCGAGTTTAATCTGTCCTAAAACGTGGATCGCTTTTGTCGGTACGCACCTCGGCATTCATCATATTGCACCCCTTTCTAGAGAGATAATTGAAGTACATTAGTTCAAATAGAGTAATAAGAAGGAAGAAGAGGTCTGTAAAAGTAATAGTATACATATTGTAGTAGTAGTAATAGAAGTAGTAGTAGCAGCGACATTAGTAGCTCATGTAGTAGTAGAAGTAGCAGCAGCAGTAGTTAAAGTATTATTATTTTGAGTATCGGCAATAGTAGAAGTAATAGTACAAGTGGTAATAGTAACAGCAATAATAGTAGTAATCGTAGAAGCAGTAGTAGCAGCAGCAGCATTGGTGGTGGCGGTGCAAGAAGCATCAGCTGCTGTTAAACATGGTAGTTGCTGTTGGACAACAAAAGAGTTGTGAATATCATTGGGGAAAACTAAATAGTCGAAACACAGTTTTCATTAAATAATACAACTGTATATTATCAAGATGATGGATTATGGGAGTTGGCATAAATCAACTTGTCGAGTTTCCTTCATATGCCTACTGGTGATTGTTTTGAAAACAAGTCTATGCCATTGGCAACCCACTGCCTTTTTTTTCTCCACCGTTCACAAACTTCCCAATACGCTGAATCATAATTGGCACCTGTACTGTAACATAATTACATAGTGTATTATTGGGCACCAACTAGATTTATAGAAACTAAGGATTGCATATCAACTTTTCTTTTAAATCAGCAAAATAGAGTAATCGGATTTTCCCCGTTGAAAGTGGGAGAGGAAAATACACTTTTACCTTTACATTAGAAACCTATTTTGGGGTGCGTGTGTGTGGAGGTGGGGGGGGGGTACATGAAGGAGATCTAGTTTACTAATATTACTAGTATGACGTTTTATTTGTAATTTGTATGGTGCAATGTTTGAATGTTTTCTTATTTCTGTTTAGTAGACAGCAATATTCATTGTTATATTACGAAGAGAGAGAGAGAGAGAGAGAGAGAGAGAGAGAGAGAGAGAGAGAGAGAGAGAGAGAGAGAGAGAGAGAGAGAGAGAGAGAGAGAGAGAGAGAGAGAGAGAGAGAGAGAGAGAGACTCATTGTTCAAAGTTATG
The DNA here is from genome assembly GCA_037039925.1 of Doris montereyensis. Taxonomy (NCBI): domain Eukaryota; kingdom Metazoa; phylum Mollusca; class Gastropoda; order Nudibranchia; family Dorididae; genus Doris; species Doris montereyensis. The sequence goes on from JAXRKP010000182.1 coordinate 228,173, forward strand.
GGCCAAGTACATCTAGAAGTTGATAATAATTACTAGTGCATTTAACGACATCTCGCGTATTTCATCTTTTATCGCAATGCTTGTGCACGCACCTAGATGGTGTGTGTGGAACAATGTAATGTAAGGTCACTCTGCAAATATGTAACAGTGCATACAACCATAGAGTACCGGTACACGACGACAAAAGCTACGATGGCAAGGCCGGCCGTGTACATGCTCGGTTAGAAAGGGAGATTATGGTTCGGGGTGTTGGGAGAGGGAGGGGTGGTGTAGCTTTCATGGATACAAAAGCAGAATTTCTTGAACTCGTGCATAATGCAAATGAGAAGATAAATTAAATGGCAATGGATTTGCAAGCAAGCGGAAAGGTCAACTTATCTTAACTACATGATGTCTTTCAGCGTCAGCTAGCATATTGAAATTATTCTTTTAAATGGTAATGGATAACATGAATATACATTTTCAATACACTCATCTGAAAGCGGTCACATAACGTCTAGTAGTACATGTAATACCAAAGATTGTCGGTTCGGTAATACTATTATACAGAGAGAAAAACACAGTGGTGTGTCTCGGTCATCCATTTACTCATGAACTGCCGCTATGCGCGATGCAATAGGCTTCCTTCGTAAATCCAGTTTCTCTTTTACTGTGAACCTCCTATTGTTTATACACAGCTTAAAGGATGTCCATATTATGTTACAGAAATGATGACACATTTCAACTGGGCTAGATCTACCGATATTTCAAAGAAGGTGATCAAACAATGTTGGACATTTAAAAGGTGCATCCATGGTTTGAGTTCGATGGAGCCGAAGATTTAACTAGATCTAGTTTTCTGTTGCATTCATCGGCGCAGGTAGTGCAAAGTCACTCCATTGAAAGGAGTCTGGTTAAGTGAAGGTTTTCCGCTCTACCAGTAGATTAACTGTTTGCACTTGGGTTGAGTCATGGTTAAAAAAAATAACACTGCAGTTGGCCGAAAGTTAACGAAGATGAAAAGTGACAAATAGAGATAGTAATGAAGAGGCCTAAGTTGAACAAGACAGGATAGAGAAAGTATAGGGCTGTGCATGACCTTTCTCCCGCGACAAGGCTTTTAAAAAAGAGTACATGTAGTAGCAAATATAAATAAGGCTCATTGTTCAGAAGAAAAAAGGTTGACAGTGGCAGCAAATCTATTGTCTTGCGATAAAATCATGTCTTTACAATATTTCATGTTTTAATATTATGACGATGATGACGTTGATGTTGATGATGGCGATGGTATTGTTCACGATGCTGATGAGGAAAATTATAGAATCTGCAATTCTCTAAATCTCATGTAATTGTAGTGTCTCAGTTAAACAAATTCAAATGGACGGTTGACAGGAGTTACTGATAGGTCCTTCTTTTTTTCTGTTCTCTTTCACGTGACTTTCATCTTGCTGTTTCCTCTTAATTTACCCTCAGATAATTGCATGGACGTGGTAAATTGCAATGAAACTGGTAAACATATCATTCGGACCAAAGTAGGTTACAGGTTAATGTCGTTACGGTATGCTGCATGTTACTGTTACAACTGCGAGGAAAGCAATATATTGGTTAAACGTTTAATGTCACCCAGCTTAACATCTTGTGTGCACACAAAATTAAAAAAAATTTTTTTAAACAACTCAACAACAAAATCAGACCCAATGAATTAATGGAAATAAGCAAAATCGATTATACTACACACAACAAAGGAGACATGAAAGGACTACACACCCATTAGTCTCTCGTTAGATAATATGATAAACTTTCCACACGAAGTCTTTAAAAGTGAATTGGAAATAATTTAGCTTCAAATCAACCAAAGAGAACAGATCAGCTTCAGAAAAATGTACTCAACTGCCAAGCAACTCGAAACAATCAAGCAGCTAATGGAAATTTATGATTTGGTTTGTGGTATTTGATTGTGTTACCAAAATTAGGTCTCATTTCACTCTCCACCTAGAGATATTCTTCCATTCTAGGCGACAGTTGATACTTTCTGATAGCTCCGTCTGGTGTACACCTCTGGACGAAGGTAATATTGACAAGTATCCGTGTCCTGACTCTTTCTGTTTTAACAAAGAAGGATGCTGAGGCTCGACAGCTGATGTTTGTAGTTTTCCTCGTACTGAGCTTATAATCGGTGCTAGAGTTCCTGGTCAGTTATATCATTGTGTATCGACCCTGTGCTATGGAAGTTTTGCGTGAATTGAGGACATGTTCAAACATTCGTTTGCTTTGGCATCATGGACAACTTGTATCGTTGAATTTGTCTTTCCTCAATTTATCAAATATTTATTTGAGGGCAAGAGGTGATGTATTGACCTGATTACGAAACTGTTCCTCAACTACGTCATAATTTGACATACATCCTTCCAGGTTAGGCTCCTTTGCAAAGTGTTTTCCCAATTTGCTTATGGTCCAATAGGATTATTCGACTACTTTCTTCTTTCGTTTCGTACCTTTTTCTTCTCTGATTTCTTGGATGATCATGTCTATTTTTCTTTGCCTTCCGATTTAGACGACCATGTTCCTAGCCCTACACGGTTGTTCTGCGTGTATCCGATTACATATATGTACTTCCTTTATCCTCAAGCATTTTTGTTTGTGTTTACTGCATCAGTAGCTTTCTTTTTTCTCCAGTTTTTAGCTGCAGCTGAACTAACCCCATCAACAAATCCTTGGAATTTTCAGGCATCGTTAGCAGCCTAGCTCTTCTGAGTTTATATTCTTCTCTTACCTATTTCAGGGGGAAAGCGGAGTTTTGCCTGCCGGCAGTAGAATGTCACATTACAAAGGCAGGGAGGTAAATCAAACTGCATCCTCATGTATTTATTCATCTTGGCTTCAATTTGTACTAGAGATCACATTTTTCTATCCTTTTCAACCCTTCTTTTAGCTGTTTCTTGAGTTTCTTTTGATCTCTTTGTATATCTGGTCCTCGTGCCATCATAATATGCCCTCAAAATACACAGATGAAAAACAAAGTGTATGACAAACACAGACGACTCATCTGACACAAGTACATACTATGGATAAAATGATACCGAATTTGAGATGGTGAAAAGTTACAAGTGCCTAGGCTAGACAATAGCAATAGGTGTTAGGATGGAAAATGAAATCTCCTTCAGAGTAAAATTAGGATACAGTACATTTGGAAGATGCTGGCAATTTTTCTCAACCAACAGCTTCCGATAAGCCTCAAGAGGAAAGTCTTCCAATAATGGCATGTAACTGCCAAATCTTAACTCTATCCAAACCACTCATAAATAAACTCGGAAACAAGCCAATGAACCTTTCTTTCTTTCTTTATCAGCTCCCATTCTACCTTCCGGTGTATGGGTTTAGATGCCCGAAATGATCTTTCTCCAGGCTGCCCTATCCTGACATTTTCTGTTTCCTTCAAAAAAAGTTTAATTTTTTTGCGTTAATATCTCTTTTATATATTATTCCCACTTTCTCCGAGGTCTGCGTTTTTGGTCTTTTCCTTGAGTTTTAGCACTGTATACTGATTTAGCTATACTATTGTCATTCATTCTGGTAACATGCCCAAACCATCTTAGTTGATTCATTTCTATCTTAGTTTTTATGCTATCTGCTTTGGTTTGATCTCTTTTTATTGTGTTTCTGATTTTGTCTCTTTAAGTTTTCTCTACTATTCTTCTTAGATACTTCATTTCGGCTACCTGCACTCTATTGTATTCCTACTGTCTAAGGTCCAGGTTTCACTGCCATAGAGGAGAGTACGACAATAAATTGTGTTGTATACTGCCATTTTGGTTTTTGTTGACAATTCTTGTTTACCTACAAATACCTTTCCTCGATGCTTATATATTGCACTTGCATTTTTGATTCTCTTGCTGATTTCTTCTCTTAGTTTTCCCTCTAAGTTAATCATTACTCCTAAGTAATTGTAGCTTTGAACTTGTTCTAAAATCTCCCTACCTAATTTAAGATTTTGTGTTTTAGCTTCCTAGTTACTAGCATCGTTTTGGTTTTCCTTGCATTTACTCTCATTCCTCTTTTATTTAATTCATTATTCATTATGTTGATTTTTGACTGGAGGTCACTTTCTGATTTTCAAAACAGAATGAAATCATCAGCAAATGCAAGCATTGATATATTTACTGGTTTGAGCTTCCACATACCTACATTCATTTTCTTCATTTTTGAGGAGGCCTTTGCGACTGAATCCATAAATGTGATAAACAAAAGAGGACTTGAGGATACAATCCTGTCTTACTCCTATATCTACATCAAACTCTTCAGATACATTTCCAGCTACTCTCACTGCACTTGTTGGTTTATTGTAAAAACTTTTAATGGCTTCTTTTAAATTTTGCTCTTTTAAGGAATGCTATAGCTTGTTCCTCCTGACAGTGTCAAATGCCTTTTCTAAGTCAATAAAACACAGGTGCAAGTCAATGTTTCTCTCAAGGAATTTTTCTATTATTTGTCTAATTGTAATTATGTGATCTTGTACTTCTTCCTGGTCTAAATCCACTCTGGTGTTCTTCAATCTGATCCTCTACTCTTTTCCTTAGTCTCATTTCCAGAATCTGGCATACATTTTTCCTGGTACTTTAAGTATCTCTATAATTTGAACATTTCATAGCTGATCCTTTCTTGTGTATTTGGTACTACCGTTCCCTTCTTCAAGTCGTCTGGCACCTGTTTTGACTTCCATGCTTGTTGACATATTGCATGTAGTAGTTTGTCTGCCTCTCTCCTTGGTTTTTAATCATTTCTGGATACATTTGATCTGCTCCTGTGGCCTTTCCTGATTTCACTTTTCTTATAGCTGTTTGGATTTCTTCCATTGATATATCTTCATTTTCAGCTGTCTCATCTGGATTACTTGTTACTCTTACTAATTGATCTGTACTCCTTGTTTCATATCTTCTGGAGGGATACTGTAATTGTTGAAAATACTTTCTCCACGTTTCTATGATTTCGCTGTCTCCTTTCATTATTTCTCCTTTCGCGTTCTTAAATTGTCGTATTGGGCATGCTTTGATCTTTCTCATGCTCTTCATTGCTCCCCAGAACAGCTTTTGATTTCCTTGATAGTCTTGAAGTCTTTTGTCCAAACTCTTCCCACTGTTCCTGTTTTGCTTTCCTTACTTTCTCTTTGGCGATAGTTCTTTTACTCACGTAATCTATCATATCCTCTGGTCTCTTTGTTTTGCAAATATTTCTTCCAGGCATCCTTCTTTTCTTTGATCTTAGCCTTGACATTCTCATTCCACCATGCTGTTCTTTTCCTATCTCTTTTAATTTGTTTCCTTCCACAGACCTCTTCAGTACAACTGAGGAGTGTTTCTTTATATATTTGCCACTTTTCTTCTATTGTGCTATCATTCAGATCCACCTGCCTTTCACTGACAGATTCTTTTATCCTGGATTGGTGTATCTGTTTTACTACTGGTTTATTTAGTTTTTCTATTTTGAGTTGAGAAGCTTTCTTCTCTTTCCATTTATGTTTGTTTTTCTTCAGTTAATAATCTCATTAGGTGATGATCACTAAATATTCCAACTCCTCTGTTTACTCTTGCATCCATTGTACTGTAAAAAAAAAAGGGAGCTGCTAACCATTATGTAGTCTATGATTGACTTTTCACATCTGTCTTCATCTACTCTTGTGTATTTGTGGATATATTTATGAGGAAAAAAATGTGTTAGCTGTTTTCATGTTATTCTTTAGGCAAAAATCTGTTAATCTATCTCCTTTGGAGAAGTTGTTGTCTCTCCTTCTTTACCTATTATTCCTCCTGATTTTTCTACATTGTTGCTTACTGTAGCGTTTAAATCTCCTAAAACTGTTAGTTCCTGTTTGGGTTTGAGATTCTCTGAAGCTGTTTGTAAATCGTTTTCAGTATATCTTTTCCTTCTTTGGTGGCATCTTCGTTTGGTCCATAAGCTATTATAAATTTAATTTCTCTTCCTTTTGGTTTAATATTTACCTCTAATAGCCGTGGGCTTATAAATTTCCAACTTTCTAGTAGCTTTTCTTGCCTATTATGCAGTAGGAGGCCTACTCCTGCAAGATTAAAGTATGATTCGATCCCACATTTTCTATTCCTTGTCCTTTTTCTTTGTTTCTGTAATAGCCAAAATATCTACTTTGAATTTTTCCATTTCATTTCTTCAGCTAATTCTAACTCTTTTCCACTGTCTTCTACTACTACTACTACTACTACTACTACTACTACTACTACTACTACTACTACTACTACTACTACTACTACTACTACTACTACTGCTACTACTGCTACTACTACTACTACTACTACTACTACTACTAGTACTACTACTACTACTACTACTACTACTACTACTACTACTACTACTTCTACTACTACTACTACTACTACTACTACTACTACTACTACTACTACTACTACTACCACTACCACTACCACTACCACTACCACTACTACTACTACTACTACTACTACTGCTACTACTACTGCTACTGCTGCTGTTGCTGCTTCTGCTGCTGCTTCTGCTGCTACAACAGCAGCAGCAGCAACAGCAATGCTGCTGCTGCTACTGCTGCTGCTACTACTGCTGCTGCTTCTGCTGCTGCTGCTAGCTGCTGCTGCTGCTGCTGCTGCTGCTGCTGCTGCTGCTGCTGCTGCTGCTGCTGCTGCTGCTGCCACTATCACAGTTCGTATTCTTTTCCAGACTCGTCTTCGAAAGTTCAAGCCGGGTAATATCATTATATGTATTACTTTGAATCGGTTTGGTTTTGGATAAGCAAGGATTGGCCCACTGTATCCTAGGTAGATGGTGGGGCTGCCACATTGAGGCCCC